>CAJHNH020000178.1:177500-207500 GCA_905116865.2 Candidula unifasciata
AACCCTAGTTAGTCTAGCATTGAAAACAGGGCACCTGTTCTCCGTGCTCCTGAACAGGGTAGCCGAACCACCGAGGGGGTTGTTGCTCTTTCGAGTGGAATAGTTGTCAAGAATTCAAGTCGAGAAACTGTTTGTTTTTTTGTTTTGTTTATTATAAGGTTTAAAAGCATCGTAGATTTACAGACACACATAGATGGACAAGTAGGCTGTAGAGATGCTATACATAGATATAATTTAAGGGATTTTACTGGCTTGCAGAATTGGGGAAGTCCCTAGATTGAAAGACACGAAGTCGACGTGAGAATGGCAAAACACGAGATTGTCGAGCTTGCGTGAGATCACGAGGTCTGGGGGAATAGCTGACTGGGGGTATCATTCTGTGACAGGACCTCAGAGAGATAGGAGCGAGAGTGGATCCAAAGTGAAACGAATGAACGTTGATCCTGAATGACAAGGAGTGAAAGATGGGAAGGGGTGTGGCAAAGCCACGTTAAAGCAAAGCTGAGTATAATAGAGGTATCCTACTGACTTGATTGTGCCAAGCGGGCGAATGTCAGTGTCCACCGTGGCCTGGCTGTATACGCAAACTGCGAGCAAGTGACCCCTGTCTGGACCACTTCCTGGACGCTGTCTGGAGGGTCTAAGTGTTTGGATGTAACGTTGATTATTGTCGCTTAAATGGTATTGTGAATAAACATGGAACTAAAGCTAACCCTCGTCGACTGTCATTTGGAGACGTGTGGAAGTTTGTGGGAAGAGAAGTCTGCCTCGTCTCATCTGTGAGTCTGACCTCTAGACAACAGCCCGTGTCGAATGTGTCCGAGCCAGACCTAGCACACAAGAGGGACACACATAGAATGACAGCCGCACGGAGAGACACAAATACATGCATGCTAACATAACAGCAGAAACAGACATACACCAGCGTGTACACACGTCAGCAGATACCTTCTATATATATGTATGTGTGTGTATGTGTGTGTATGTATACATATTTATATATAGAGTTATAATACGTGTCTGAATCCAGTGAAGGAATCTGAGTATACGTGAAGTATTTTCTCGGAGAACCGGAGAATAGAAACAAGATGCCAACGTGCCTTTATACCTTTATTGAAATATTCAAACACAAACGACCAATTAGAAACAGATCATAAACAGCAAATTCATACCAATACTGCACTACCAGTGCCAATCATGGATATTGTCAAAGACTCACCTACGTAGAATTAACACCTGTGAAATAAGATTCCGGAGGAAAGTCGCTACTTAACCATCCGAGACAATTTGAGAAACATTATCAGACTGACAGTGGGAGAAACACTATGCATTGAATTCATTGAGAGACAGAAAAGCGAATGGTTTGGTCATCTCATTAGAATGCAGTCATAACAATAACCAACAGAGGCGCTACAAGTGTACAGACCTGATGTGAAAGCAATTGCTGGCCCTAGGAAAAACTGAGGATCGATGACATTAAAAAGCTTCTACATCGACATGGAAGTAACGGTAATTGCCGTTGCTAAACATAAAGCAGTTGATCGCTGTTCTTCCCCACGCAGCTTAACGGTCTGTCTGTCTGTCTGTCTGTCTGTCTGTCTGTCTGTCTGTCTGTCTGTCTGTCTGTCTGTCTGTCTGTCTGTCTGTCTGTCTGTCTGTCTGTCTGTCTGTCTGTCTGTCTGTCTGTCTGTCTGTCTGTCTGTCTGTCTGTCTGTCTGTCTGTCTGTCTGTCCGTCCGTCCGTCCGTACGTCTGTCTGTCCTTCCGTCTGTCTGTCTGTCTGTCCGTCTGTCTGTGTGTCTTTCTATATGTATGTCTGTCGGTCAGTCGATATGTGTTTTTGTGTGTGTGTGTGTGTGTGTTGCTTTTTTTCACGCGCACCTACACCCTTTCTTCCACACCTCTACTCCTTCTCTCTCACTCTCTCTCTCTCTCTCTCTCTCTCTCTCTCTCTCTCTCTCTCTCTCTCTCTCTCTCTCTCTCTCTCTCTTTCTATCTCTATCTCTCTCTTTCTCACTTGCCCGTGTCTCAATTCAGCCTATCATTTGATTTGTCTAACTTGAACCTACTTGATGACACTCAGATATCAACTCCTCTGTCGGTATGTACGCCTGTCTCCTGTCTGTCCGCCCGTCTGTCTGCTGTCTGTCCGTCTGTCTGCTGTCTGTCCGTCCGTCTGTCTGCTGTCTGTCCGTCCGTCCGTCTGTCTGCTGTCTGTCCTTCCGTCTGTCTGCTGTCTGTCCGTCCGTCTGTCTGCTGTCTGTCCTTCCGTCTGTCTGCTGTCTGTCCTACCGTCTGTCTGCTGTCTGTCTATCATACATCTAGCCAAGCAGCCAGCTTCACACCCATCCACCTGCATACCTCTACATGTCTATATAAGGATGGGGAAAAAGGAAGAAGAAAAGGGAGGAACAAGAGAAGGAGAAGGAGAAGAAGAAGAAAAAGAAGAGGAAGAAAAAGAAGAGGAAGAAGAAGAAGAAGAAGAAGAAGAAGAAGAAGAAGAAGAAGAAGAAGAAGAAGAAGAAGAAGAAGAAGAAGAAGAAGAAGAAGAAGAAGAAGAAGAAGAAGAAGAAGAAGAAGAAGAAGAAGAAGAAGAAGAAGAAGAAGAAGAAGAAGAAGAAGAAGAAGAAGAAGAAGAAGAAGAAGAAGAAGAAGAAGAAGAAGAAGAAGAAGAAGAAGAAGAAAAAGAAGATGAAGAAGACGAAGAAGAAGAAGAAAAAGAAGAGGAAGAAGAAGAAGAGGAAGAAAAAGAAGAAGAAGAAGAAGAAGAAGAAGAAGAAGAAGAAGAAGAAGAAGAAGAAGAAGAAGAAGAAGAAGAAGAAGAAGAAGAAGAAGAAGAAGAAGAAGAAGAAGAAGAAGAAGAAGAAGAAGAAGAAGAAGAAGAAGAAGAAGAAGAAGAAGAAGAGGAAAAAGAAGAAGAAGGAAGAGGAGGAGGAGGAGAACAAGAACAAGAACAAGAAAAAGAAGAAGGAGAGGACTAGCAGCAAAGAGAATGGAAAAGTAATGTCAAATAATAATAATAATAACAATACTATAGTCGCGGATCTAAAATACGCTACCGTCTGAACCTATCCCTAAAATACGCTAAGGTCTGAACCTACCCCTAAAATACGCTACCGTCTGAACCTACCACTAAAATATTGTAAAAGCGCCCTGTTAATAAAAATTCTGCTGCTCTTTTGAACACAGAATCACGAGAGTAAACATAGATGCTTTTAAATTATCACTTTACAGCGAAACCGCTTTTTTAAAAACCACTTACCTCAACCGCAAGTCAGCCTCGGAACTTAAAACCTCGTAAATGTGTCTATCACAGAATTTGGCCAGATGGATCCAAGGACTCGACTTCACATGGCTGGAATGTCTGAACTTGGGACTCAACTCCAGATGAGCGGAATGTCAAAACCAGCGTGTCTTTAAGCATCCTTCTCCTGTTTCTATTTTTGGATTATATATTTACCAGAAAGTATATCCCCCGTGCAATATTATCTCCGTTTTGTTTATATATTTTTTCTAGGCGCATGCAAGTTCTTGAGAAATGTTTTCATTCCAGTCTATACGGAAGGTTTATGAATAATCATAGTCGTCTCTGCGAATTGTGATTGGACTCTTTAGGGCAGCAGTGGGGAATCTTTCTTTCTCCAAAGGGCAAGTGTGGTATTTAGAAGATAATTCGCGGGGGTTAGAAGCAGGGGCCCCTCCACATAAAATTAGGGGCACAAAAAAAAGGGGGGGGGGGGACATTACCCTCGCCAACCCCTATAATTTTTAGAGGGCTGCCCTCTCCAACTAAAAAATATGAAATGGTGACTAGCCATACAAAGCAAAGCACCATTTTTCACGCCTTTAAGGCATATTGGGCTAGACTTGTTTTATAGACAATCGATATTCCATGTATGATGTGGTCAACATCACGCCTTTCGCTTTTACTTTCCACGACTTTACCTGGTACCTATTTCAGGCTGGTTCGACCTGCCAGTCAAGGTCCTTTTTGAAGAAAACAAAAATTTTGCCTCCGGCAGGATCTGAACCATCCCCTTCTGTTCCGCAGGACGGGGTTTAGCCGCTACACCACGGCAGCAGCCTAAAAGGGGTTGTATTTGAATCAGTGACCCTGTCCAGACGAGATGGGTCCTTCAGTGTCAACCGCAGGTATGGCCTTGAATGTAGGTATATTGGGCAGGATAGGTTTGCATCAAAGGAATGTTACTAGGCGATTCGCACGATGATGCAGACGTAATGGGATGGGAAGAGTGGAGGTATGGGAACGACTGAGATGTACACAGGTTGTGGGGTGAAGAGAATGGAGTGGGAGTGTGTCGTTTTCTTGTTTTTCCGTTAGGCGTCACATAGGGCTCCCTCCGTGTGGGTTACGAGGCCCCATTGTAGGGGAAAACAAGAATAGACCCACTGCCTCCCCAAAAGCATGTCGTAAGAGTCGACTAATTGGGGAGCTTCCTTTGAAGTCGGAGTGCATCTGCCAGAGAGGTAAGGAACCAACAGTCTGTATTCAAGAGAATGAGATCTGTAAAACTGATGCACACGCAACACTCAGGTTCTGGAGCAGGACTGCAGTTCAAAAGTGGACGAGCAACCAGAACTTTCCGCCAGAGTGTACAGCTGGTGAACACGAAGAAGAAGAAGAACATAGGGCTCATCTTGGAGTCTGCCATTCCATATTAGGAGAACACATATTCTCACCGTAAAATAACAAAAATTTCTACCCACAATGGGGGTGGGGGGTGGGGGGTGGGGGTGGGGGTGGGGGGGGGTAGAGGCTATAAAGAGGAAGAGTTATTTCATAGCTGGTAGAAGACCAGGTATGCGGATGAACAAGCTGTTGGTCTGCACAGTCGTCCAACGTCATTACTCATGTTGTTTGATTGAAGCGGTAATTATTTCCGTGTTTTATTAGATTTCACGACTAGCTGAACAATATGTGATGATGTATTTTTTGTTACACTGACATTTCTAGATTGCTGCTCGTTATTTCCCTTGTTACACTGACATTTCTAGATTGCTGCTCGTTATTTCCCTTGTTACACTGACATTTCTAGATTGCTGCTCGTTATTTCCCTTGTTACACTGACATTTCTAGATTGCTGCTCGTTATTTCCCTTGTTACACTGACATTTCTAGATTGCTGCTCGTTATTTCCCTTGTTACACTGACATTTCTAGATTGCTGCTCGTTATTTCCCTTGTTACACTGACATTTCTAGATTGCTGCTCGTTATTTACCTTGTTACACTGACATTTCTAGATTGCTGCTCGTTATTTACCTTGTTACACTGACATTTCTAGATTGCTGCTCGTTATTTCCCTTGTTACACTGACATTTCTAGATTGCTGCTCGTTATTTCCCTTGTTACACTGAGTCTGTAGATGTCTGCTTGTTGTTTCGTTGTTACACTGAGAATGTCTAGATTGGTGGTAGCTTTCTCCCTTGTTACACTAAAATGTCTACATCTCTACTAAATGTTCATTTGTTACATTGAAATGTCTACATCTTAAAGTGTCTCCCTTGTTACATTGAAATGTCTAGATCTGTCCCAGTTGTTTTTTTCCCTTTGTTATACTGTTTCCATTTCAACTAAATGCCTTGTTACACTGAAATGTTTCCATTTCAACTAAATGCCTTGTTACACTGAAATGTTTCTATTTCAACTAAATGCCTTGTTACACTGAAATGTTTCCATTTCAAACTCTGCCTTGTTACACTGAAATGTTTCCATTTGGACTAAATGCATTGTTACACTGAAATGTTTCCATTTCAACTAAACGCCTTGTTACACTGAAATGCTTCCATTTGGACTAAATGCCTTGTTACACTAAAATGTTTCCATTTGGACTAAATGCCTTGTTACACTGAAATGTCTCCATTTCAACTAAATGCCTTGTTACACCAAAATGTTTCCATTTCAACTAAATGCCTTGTTACACTGAAATGTTTCCATTTCAACTGAATGCCTTGTTACACTGAAATATTTCCATTTCAACTAAATGCCTTGTTACACTGAAATGTTTCAAACTAAATGCCTTGTTACACTGAAATGTCAGAATCTCTGCCTGTTATGTTACTCCCCTGTCCCAGTCAACCCCCCCCCCCCTCCTCCATTTACAGTGGCAGCGGGGTTGAGTTGTTACACTGCGTGTGAGAAGAAACAGATCAACATGTGCTGGAAACGGTAGAAACAGTCAACTTAACCACCAGCGGGTTATATTATGGTACCTCAGTCGACGTCACTGCACATCCATCGTATATTCCCATGTTTGTTCAGTCAATCCAGGGTGCCTCTTTTGATTGTTCTCATGCGAACTTGGTTATACTTTCTCCTATCTTAACCTCTAAGAGGGCATAGAGATGCTCAACCAAGCTTTGCTCCTAATTCACCCAATAGTGTTAGCGTCTGCGATTCATAATTATCCCCCCCCCCACCTTATTCCACACAGTGATGATGTCAGCTCTGTCCATTCTTCATCCCGTTTGCATGAGTGCATTACTAGCTGCCTGCTCAGCTCTTTCATGACCTTTTATTTCCTTATGCCCAGGCGTGTAGATCCAGGTGATGGGGGTTAACTACGACTTCCCAATACTTTCTACCCATTCAGAGCGAAAACTTTCTGTTGCAATGTTTCACCAACTGGTTCTGCGAGTGCTAATCACAGGAAACACTGACAAAGTATTCAAACACAGCTTTGTTAACTATCCCCTATTTGAGACAAACACAGGAGGTCCCGTTTGCAAGAATCGTTACAGATATCACCACAATCTACGATGACGACAAGCAGGCCGTAGGTGGACGCCCTGGCAAAAGTTCTAGAAAAGTGAACACATCGTTGGTATGGAGTCACTTTCAATTAAATCTGCCCATAGCACGTGCAACTTAGATAAATGAAGGACGAGGTCAGGCAAGCTGACCACTAAACTGCTTCTCCAGCATGGTTAGTTGTTGCGTATCCTTTACAGGACGTTGCAGAACCAACCCCAACAGCCACTGGCTGTTCTGTGGGTTTTCTAGGCACATTTACGTCCAGTAGTTTGGACCATTGAACTATTATATATATATATATATACTAACTTTGGACACAACTACCCCCTGTCCCCACCCCAAAACAAGCACTACCAGGAGAAGTACTAGTAGTAACGATAGAAGCACACACAGTACTTACCTCTGTACAGCAAGTTTCCCAACCGACGTAGGGATTTCTCCAGAAAATCACACACACGCGTTAAAATCACTTTCTAAAAACTCCATTTCAAGAAACAAATGAGCACATCGGTGCCTTATTTCCAGGCCCTGAATTGTTCACAAAATTTCGCACACAAGAATTACAGACACGAACACCGTCTGCTCTAGTTTTCACATCGTTCTTTTTACTCCCAGATAAAGAACAAAAAAGGAACCAAGAGGCGCTTCCTTTGAGACAAAAGCGTGTGGAGAACGCCCGTAGTAGCAGCGAGCGAAACAATCTGCGAACTCCAGCGTTCCGGTTGCTAGTCCCATTCCAGAATCGGCGGCATTGGCGGATTGTTTTGTGGTCGTGTGGATTCTGCATCTCTCGGTTAAACGAAGGGGAGAATTCTTACCTCGCGTTGGTAGTTAAGTTTCTAATTATCCCGGCTCCTTCTTAAGCGCATGCACGTCTCGCGGACAGAGGGTTAAAGTTCACCAGCAGGCTTGTTGGCATGGATGCTTGCCTGAGCGAGGCTGCCCCTGCAGGGGGTGAAAGGTTAAGGAGGAATGTCTGCTGGAGAAAATCATTATCAAGCGGCGTTTTTTTTTTTTAAATAAAAGGGGGATTAATACTCTTTGTCTTGCTTCCAAATGGAAGCGCGTCTGCCAGAGGGGCGAGTTACCAACTTACAGCGCACACATAAACTACATATGTGAAACGGATATGAAAGAACGCCTGACAGGGACAAACAACCTAGGCTTTCTGCTGGAGTTTTCAGCTGACGAATGCAGAAGAAGAAGTAGAAGAAGAAGAAAAAGAAGAAGAGGAAGAAGGAAAGAAGAAGAAGAAGAAGAAGAAGAAGAAGAAGAAGAAGAAGAAGAAGAAGAAGAAGAAGAAGAAGAAGAAGAAGAAGAAGAAAAAGAAAACACTTTGGGTCTATCTTTGTCAGTTCCTGTAAAGACGAGAGTTCTCATACAATCAATCCTGATATATGGACCGGAATCATGGCCAGTTGACGAGTTAATAAAAATGTATGTTAATGCAGAACGAATGAACGAACGTATAAAGTGACAATCACTGCACTAAAGACATTCCCATACGTGCTCCGTCTCGCGCCTCAGTATCGAAAATAATGAATTCCTAGGCTGATGGTGCCACAGGCAACTTAAATAAAAGTTCCCATGTTTTGTCCCCTGTCAGTCGACAATCGTACAGACCCTCGTACAGACCCTCGTACAGACCCTCGTACACACCCTCGTACAGAGCCTCGTACAGACCTTCGTACAGACCCTCCTACAGACCCTCGTACAGACCCTCGTACAGACCCTCATACAGACCCTCGTACAGACCCTCCTACAGACCCTCGTACAGACCCTCGTACACACCCTCGTACACACCCTGGTACAGACCCTCCTACAGACCCTCGTACAGACCCTCGTACAGAGCCTCGTACAGACCCTCGTACAGACCTTCGTACAGACCCTCCTACAGACCCTCGTACAGACCCTCCTACAGACCCTCGTACAGACCCTTTTACAGTCCCTCGTATAGACCCTCGTACAGACCCTCCTACAGACCCTCCTACAGACCCTCCTACAGACCCTCGTACAGACCCTCGTACAGACCCTCGTACAGACCCTCCTACAGACCCTCGTACAGACCCTCCTACAGACCCTCGTACAGACCCTCGTACAGACCCTCGTACAGACCCTCCTACAGACCTTCGTACAGACCCTCGTACAGACCCTCGTACAGACCCTCCTACAGACCCTCCTACAGACCTTCGTACAGACCCTCGTACAGACCCTCCTACATACCTTCGTACAGACCCTCCTACAGACCCTCGTACAGACCCTCCTACAGACCCTCGTATAGACACTCCTACAGACCCTCGTACAGACCCTCCTACAGACCCTCCTACAGACCCTCGTACAGACCCTCGTACAGACCCTCCTACAGACACTCCTACAGACCCTCGTACAGACCCTCCTACAGACCCTCGTACAGACCCTCGTACAGACCCTCGCACAGTCCCTCCTACAGACCCTCGTACAGACCCTCGTACAGACCCTCGTACAGACCCTCGTACAGACCCTCGTACAGACCTTCGTACAGACCCTCCTACAGACCCTCGTACAGACCCTCGTACAGACCCTCGTACAGACCCTCGTACAGACCCTATTACAGACCTTCGTACAGACCCTCGTACAGACCCTCCTACAGACCCTCGTACAGACCCTCGTACAGACCCTCGTACAGACCCTCGTACAGACCCTCCTACAGACCTTCGTACAGACCCTCGTACAGACCCTCCTACAGACCCTCGTACAGACCCTCCTACAGACCCTCCTACAGACCCTCGTACAGACCCTCCTACAGACCCTCGTACAAACCCTCCTACAGACCCTCGTACAGACCCTCCTACAGACCCTCGTACAGACTCTCCTACAGACCCTCGAACAGACCCTCCTACAGACCCTCGTACAGACCCTCCTACAGACCCTCGTACAGACCCTCCTACAGACCCTCGTACAGACCCTCCTACAGACCCTCGTACAGACCCTCCTACAGACCCTCCTACAGACCCTCGTACAGACCCTCGTACAGACCCTCGTACAGACCCTCCTACAGACCCTCGTACAGACCCTCCTACAGACCCTCGTACAGACCCTCGTACAGACCCTCCTACAGACCCTCGTACAGACCCTCGTACAGACCCTCCTACAGATCCTCGTACAGACCCTCGTACAGACCCTCCTACAGACCCTCGTACAGACCCTAGTACAGACCCTCGTACAGACCCTCGTACAGAGCCTCGTACAGACCCTCCTACAGACCCTCGTACAGACCCTCCTACAGATCCTCGTACAGACCCTCCTACAGACCCTCGTACAGAACCTCGTACAGACCCTCGTACAGACCCTCCTACAGACCTTCGTACAGACCCTCCTACAGACCCTCCTACAGACCCTCGTACAGACCCTCGTACAGACCCTCGTACAGACCCTCGTACAGACCCTCCTACAGACCTTCGTACAGACCCTCCTACAGACCCTCCTACAGACCCTCGTACAGACCCTCCTACAGACCCTCGTACAGACCCTCGTACAGACCCTCCTACAGACCTTCGTACAGACCCTCCTACAGACCCTCCTACAGACCCTCGTACAGACCCTCCTACAGACCCTCGTACAGACCCTCGTACAGACCCTCCTACAGACCTTCGTACAGACCCTCGTACAGACCCTCCTACAGACCTTCGTACAGACCCTCGTACAGACCCTCGTACAGACCCTCCTACAGACCCTCCTACAGACCCTCGTACAGACCCTCCTACAGACCCTCGTACAGACCCTCCTACAGACCCTCGTACAGACCCTCGTACAGACCCTCGTACAGACCCTCGTACAGACCCTCATACAGAGCCTTGTACAGACCCTCCTACAGACCCTCGTACAGACCCTCCTACAGACCCTCGTACAGACCCTCCTACAGACCCTCGTACAGACCCTCGTACAGACCCTCGTACAGAGCCTCGTACAGACCCTCCTACAGACCCTCGTACAGAGCCTCGTACAGACCCTCGTACAGACCCTCGTACAGACCCTCGTACAGACACTCGTACAGACCCTCGTACAGACCCTCCTACAGACCCTCGTACAGACCCTCGTACAGACCCTCGTACAGACCCTCGTACAGACCCTCCTACAGACCCTCGTACAGACCCTCGTACAGACCCTCGTACAGAGCCTCGTACAGACCCTCGTACAGAGCCTCGTACAGACCCTCCTACAGACCCTCGTACAGAGCCTCGTACAGACCCTCGTACAGACCCTCGTACAGACCCTCGTACAGACCCTCCTACAGACCCTCGTACAGACCCTCGTACAGAGCCTCGAACAGACCCTCGTACAGACCCTCCTACAGACCCTCGTACACACCCTCGTACAGACCCTCGTACAGACCCTCGTACAGACCCTCCTACAGACCCTCGTACAGACCCTCGTACACACCCTCGTACATACCCTCGTACAGACCCTCATACAGACCCTCGGTTCAGCTAAAGGTCAAGAGAGGGCAATTATGGTTGGGCAGAAGATGTCAAAGTCGGCCTCTATAACGATATTAAGATAAATGCAAGCGGGACATAAATGATACAGGTAGTGAGTTCCATTCGTAGGAATAGAATGCCATGGGACGCTTTGTCTGGAATATGACAACCGGGAAGGGAGAATGGATAAGAGAGGCATATATTATTCATAGGTCAAGAACTTGGTTCCTGAGAAGAAGCAAGCATATTAAATACATTCTATTGCAACAACGGTCTTGGAATCAAATACTTTAACAGTAGAAGACACTTCTTAATGCGAGTGGGTCTTGCTAGTCACACTCGCCCTCGCCATGGGCTGTGTGACTGTCTTGCGTTTCTATAGCACAATACAATACTATCGTATAAACAGACGGAAAGATGCCAGCTTATGTGTGTGGGGGGGGGGAGGGGGGTGTTCTGAAAATGGGGTAGGAAAAGCTATTACGAAACAAATCAAAGGGAATGGGGGGAAAAGGGGGGGGGGGATAAATGTTCTGTTAAATTATTTTTATATGTTTAATTGACTGGAATCACCTTTATTTTCGACTTCGCGAAATTAAGACCAATGTGGTATTTATGTGTTATCTCGAGGTTAAGCCACTGATGACTGAGTGTTAGCTAAAGATACCAAGCGACAAATTCAAACAGTCTAGGCCGAGAACAGACGAATATGACTGGCACAAAACCCAGATAACTGTAAATTAGAAAACATTCTGTTACTGCCTGAGCTGTAGCATAAAGCGGGTCAGAGTATCAAATGACATGCACTGCAAGAAATCTGTTACAAGTTGTGTTGTGTGCAAGCCGATGTGTGAGAGCTTCATCAGACCACACCCGAAGATCATGCACTGACAACAAGAAACGAAGACTGGCGGACAAAGGAAGGGAACACATTTTTTTTTTCTGTAGCTGTTGATGTTAAGAAAACATATTTACTAGCTTATTTTGGCTAAAAGTTTATGATTATTTAACTAATATGTATGTGGTCAATTGTTTATAGAAGTGTTATATTCATCTTCTTATTCTATTATTTTCTTCTTTTTTGTATGAGATGGGTCGCTTCAATTCATAATTTACACGTGGTGAAGATCACATAGCCTGGGTGATTAGGACGTATTTGGGAATGAGCAGATGGATAGGCTGGTTGGACGTCCCACCTACGAGTGCACAAGGCAGGAGGGGGTAGGGGGTCTTCTCGGGAGGGGGAGGGATGTCCCACCTCGCCTGTGGGGGAAGGTAACCGGTAAAATGGCCAATCTTCAAGCAACAGCAAACTTCTTCTTCTTCTTCTTCTTCTTCTTCTTCTTCTTCTTCTTCTACTTCTGTGTCTTCTTGTGTGTGTGTGTGCGAGCGTGTGTGTGAATGAAAATAGAACATGTAGTTACCACTGGATTGATTTGTGGAAAGAGAGAAGACGGAAGACAATGTAAGAAGATTCTTGACAGCCTGTTCGTGTCATGGAGGAGTGCCATCACTGGAACTGATACACGCAGTTGCGGATCGCAGACTGAGGAAAAGCATGATCGCCCATACCAGTCGGCGAGGGTGTGTAAAATATGCTAAATGCCAAGTATTTACACTTATGATTTTGAAATAATATGTCATAAAAATAAACAATACATGTTCTTAAAATGACAACATTATACTTAGGGGATTTCTTTGTCCGCTTATACAATGGGGGAGGAGGGGGGGGGGCCCTCGCAAAAGAGAGGTGGTGGGGTGCTCGCAGGAGGAGCGAGGGTTAAGTGGGAGCTCAACGGTCCAAAGACTGACCAGAAATATTAGCGCCTGTAGTTTGCTGCAGGTATTCATCTTCTTGTTGTCTGCAGGATGTTGGCGCTATAAAGTTAAGGGTGGGGGGGGGGGACACTTTCCTAAATGTATCCCGCACAAAGGCCCATTTTCTGACGTCTGCAACCGTCTCAATGTAAAAGCCACCAAACCAACTATCCTCACAACGACCAGGAAGGAGACAAAAACTACTTGGATAATAAAATGCAACCATTAATAAATGTGAAGTTAATAAAGTTAAAAGAGGGACAAGTACACTGCAAGGTACTTTGTGTATCGACAGCGACACGCCGCGGCAGTCGTTCTGCGCCTACTAATGGCTGTCGCTCCTTGCTCATTCAACAAACGAAATCGTGTCACGCGGACTTAATAAGTGCTCTCAATGGTCCCGGTAATTCGGTAATGGTAATTTGCTATGTACGTACACGAATCCTACATTCCAGTTTTTAAAAGGCTGACAGTAATTGCCGGTTAGGAGAGGTCATAAGGTCGGGGGCTGGTACCAATTTTCCGGTCAAGTGTGGGAAAGTTTTTGGTTTCGGTTCTTTGGTTGTTTATGTCAACATACTATACACTACAGAGGCGTCACACGGAAAAGATACTAGGAGCGGAGGTTTGGGGGATCAGTTCCCATATACATTTTCTAGTTAATCGGTGGGGGGGGGGGGTGCGGGGGAGGGGTTTATATGTTTGAATTACTCATAAAAATATGTAATTAAATTTATATAAGATGCATCACACAATAATAATAATAATAATAATAATAATAATAATAATAATAATAATAATAATAATAATAATAATAATAATAATAATAATAATAATAATAATCTTAGCGTTCACCAGCTGTAAACTTCACTGGAATCTTTTGGTAGTTCGATCCCAGTTGAGGATCATATGTCTAGCGTTGGATTACACAGTTGTACCGAGAGCGGACCCTCGAGTGAGCAATGGCAAACTACAGAACGTAAAATATGCCTAGAAAAACCACAACAGCCAAATATGCTGGGGTTGGTTCTGCAACGTCCTGTGAAAAATAAGCTAATAATTTTTTTTTACTATTATTATTATTATTATTATTATTATTATTATTATTATTATTATTATTATTATTATTATTATTATTATTATTATTATTATTATTATTATTATTATTATGTGTGAATAGTAAATACATTGATGAGTATATCTGACAGAACACTATATTGTCAACAAATACATTGATGAGTATATCTGACAGAACACTATATTGTCAACAAATACATTGATTAGTATATCTGACAGAACACTATATTGTCAACAAATACATTGATGAGTATATCTGACAGAACACTATATTGTCAACAAATACATATTACTCGCTCACATATGTTTAATACACTTTGAGCCCCCCACCTCCCTACAAATGTGTAAAGGGGCTGACACCCCCCTGCCCCCACGGCCCCATATGAGTATCCACCCGCCCCTGCTCCCCTTGTTTTCTTTGTATCAGCGTATCTGAATAAGCAGTACTTATGGTATCAAGCTACATAAGGAGAAAGCTGTTGACGGTTCAGCTAAGGCCTGAAGCAGAGAAGGTCGACTTAGTTGCACCTGGTTTTTATCCACTAGGGCACGAACTCGGTAGCTCCGGCAACATTTCTCTGTGGATGTCTGTAAAAAGGACACGTGTGCACCGAGCGACGACGTCCGTGAAACGAACCCACGACATTCAGAGCCCAAAGTAAGCAGCGTGACTACTTCGCTTCAGATAACCCACCCCGTCACCTCCACCCTTTTTTCACTGGTAGAAGAGGCAGAGGTAGACCAAGAGAAACGATGGTGGACGGCTTAAGACAGTGGCTGACATGGAGGAATATCATCCGTGGAATTGATCCAGAACACCAAAGACCGAGATCTGTGAAGATGCATGAACGTCTACGCCAGCTGGCAAGGCACTTGATGATGAGATGAATGTTAAATGTTGCCCTAAGAATCGACATCACAGCATTCGGAACATTTTCATAAGCGCCCTGTCCCCATCTTCAGCAGCAAGCGCAGTTCTAATTATGACTTATAATAAATAATTAATAACAGGGTTACAACAATTAGTAACAATGACTAAAGTGGGATGCCTAGGTAGCGTATTGTTTACAGCAGTGCTGTCCCAGTGGGTGCGCTACCATCCCCGTGGGAGAGCAAGGCGATAGCTTCATTGGTGACATTTGTGGGTCAGTGGAATGGTCAAAAGGGCGGTAAGCACCTCAGGTGCGACTAGAGACAGTGACTTAACATACTGCAGCGGTGGAGACAAAGGTAAAACAAAGGGCAGGAGAATAAAGTCTGTTTTCACTATCCTAAGTAAAGCCACAAGATTAAATCTGATACGTATATAAATACTATTACATTAGAAGAACAGGAAATATGCTTATTTAAAATAGATAGATAGATAGATAGATAGATAGATAGATAGATAGATAGATAGATAGATAGATAGATAGATAGATAGATAGATAGATAGATAGATAGATAGATAGATAGATAGATAGATAGATAGATAGATAGATAGATAGATAGATAGATAGATAGATAGATAGATAGATAGATAGATAGATAGATAGATAGATAGATAGATAGATAGATAGATAGATAGATAGATAGATAGATAGATAGATAGATAGATAGATAGATAGATAGATAGATAGATAGATAGATAGATAGATATAATATACATACGGCCTCTGAAAAGGTGGTCGAGTAGTGAGCATGTCTTCTTGACACCTCACGGGATACGTGTTTGATTCTCAATAATACTCCAGTCTTTGAAAAACATAAACTTCTACACTAAGCGGCGATTACTTGACCAAGCCGCTTTCATCCTTCAGACAGAGGAAAGAAAGCTTCCCAGTTGCACACTCGCAATGGTGTGAGTCCTATAGTGAAGCAACAGCTGAAGTCCACTCAGATGCCTGGTACCCTGGACGCTGCCTGGGTAACTAGTCCAAGCTGGCAAACTGTTCCATGTAGCGCAAACATCAACGATCAGCTAACAGATGGGAGATCTGGCTGGTTGGTTAAGTAGTCGGTAAGTGTGTCGTACGATACTGACCTGCAGCACATACCACTTAAGTCAGTGGTTCTCACACTTCATAATGAGGCGACCCTTTAATACAGTTCCTCGTGTTGAGGCGACCCCTAATCATAGAATTATTTTCGTCGCTACTTTATAACTTCAGTGAACACATCTGGACTCATAGGTTGAGAACAGCTAACTTAAGTCGTAACCTGAACGCAATCACGAGTTCCGTAGAGCGGAACTGAGTAATGGCTACAGCATGGCGAGAAGTGGTTGATACTGTTGACGCGAGTGGTTGCTCTTTTGCGAGTACTGTTAATCTAGAAAATAATTACAGATATACTCGCCTGGCATTAAGGCTGTACGAAGCAATCGACATACCATCCACAAAGAAGAAAAGAAAAACTGACATATCGGAAGATCTGAACATCAAGGAAGATTGTCTAATAAACAGCATCTTGTCTCTGAGACTGAATTATTTTGGCTACATCAAGCGCCACAGCGGACTGGAAAAAAATAATAGCAGAAGGCATGGTGCCAACAGGAAGGAGGAGCAGGGGCAAACCAGTACGAAAGGTGTGTGTGAATTCTTGGGCATGAAAGTGTTTGAGGCAGGAGAGCTCGCTAGAGAAGGGTTTTTATTTCAGTCGGACCGTGGTATGAGCGACGTTATACGTAGCACATGCTAGATGATGTGAACCCCATAGAATTTATCTGGGATGGACCTGGGAACCAAGGTCTTTGTGTGTGTGTGTGAAGTATGTCTGAACCTAACCCACGACCTTTCGATGTTATGAAGTAGCAACGGAACAAAATGTTCTGTTTGGGGGTCGCCACAACTTGAGGAACTCTGTTAAAGGGTCACGGAATTAGGAATGTTGAGAACTACTGGTCTATATCAGTGGTCTCAGAATTAGGGGCGCCCAGGATCTTCTCTCCCCCCTAGGGAGGCTCAAGAAGGTCGGGAGGGAGGGAGGCTCAAGAAGGTCGGGAAGGGGGGGGGGCGGGTCAAGCAATATTGAAAATAAGTACGTTTATACGCGAAACAATCCTTTTACTTATATTTCGTTTTAGTTTAAATGTAAGTAAAAAATATGTTTAAAACATTATATAAAACAAAACGACAGGGGCATTATTGTTTTCATGAGCAGTTTGTAGAACTAACGTTAAAAATCTATTTAATATGATAAAAAGAGCATTTAATTGAAAATTAACGTACACACTTTGACCAAACGTGTCTCTTTGATTGTCTTGTTGCGGAATCTATAGCCCTCTTCTTTTCAATCACATGTGCTTATGCTAGTTAGAGGTGTGGGGGGGGGGGGGCCTTCCATATATTCAAGGGGATGTCGGGGTCTTGCCATATACTTACGGGGCGGGGGAGGGGGAGGGCGACCTTAAACGGGTTGAAGACTACTGGTCTAGATCGTGTGGCATGAGCCTGACAAGTTTGGAAAGCTCTGGAAAGCTGTAACTTAGAGCTGAGAAAATCTTTAGGCTTCCTCACCGGGTCTGTTTCATTTACCTGGCACGTGCCATGTGTTCGCATCTGTTGGAGGCTAATCAGGTTTAAGTTTTATTCAAATATCTAGCGACGATAAACCACAAGCCACTCCCTCGCCAACCCTTCTCCTTTGATCCTTGTTTCCCCCCGTGAGTTTTCCGAGGAGCACTGAGTACATCTCGATGTGTTCGTGCAAGTTTACGAGCATAGGTGCCAGAACGTGGGGCCTCAGGCCCTTCGAACCCCTTGATGTTTCAGGAGCTTCAACCTAAACAAGAGCCTTCTTCACCGATACATAGACATTCTCTTTTAAAATTAGGCCTATTTGTATCTTTATTTAATTAATTTAAATATTATGTGTTTTTTTTTAAAATTCCCCTTTCAGCACATTATTATTATTATTGTTACTATTATTATTATTTTACACCTAAACTACGATTAATCCTCTCTTTGCGCCCCTGCCCCCCCCCCCCCCTTTATCCTTTGCTTCAAAAATGTATAAGACACTGGTGAAGTCTGGATTCAGCGGCCGGTGTCTACCGGAGTTGCTCTATGGTTCAGAATCTCTCTGGAAAAATACAAAATTAAAGAAAACGTTAGGGGAGCAGGAAGGCGCTTCAAACACATCATAGCCGATATTCTTCTTCTTCTTCTGCTGCTTCTTCACATCCTTTTTTTATTGTTTCATGTGCCGAGGCAGAAGTGAGGTCCTGTTTCTGTAGTGCTCTTTATCTTCCACCGGGTTACCCATTGGCTGGCCGACAGGATACTGCGTCACTGGTCGGGACAGTATTTGGGTCTGGTCTCCTGTGATCACATCAACATTGCAGGAATCCATGTTAGGGCTTTTGGTGGCTGGCAGTGTTAAGTCATTTTATTTGGCGCACATAAGAATGCCATGTGACCCCACCAGGACATTACACAGAGCGACAAACACGCAGTGACACAAAGTGCCACCATGTGGATGAGGATCACCCGTGGAGAGGTCCCACAAGCCGCGTTCAACCGTTGCTATAGTACGGCTCCCGGCAAAAGTCGGGGCGAGGCTTCAAATTAACGAAACCGTGCGACCCACATGGGGACGGCATTAGTTATGGGGCAAATCATCTAGCAACAGTTATAACCTAAGGCTACCCCTTCGGGGATCCTGGTTAAAAATGAGGATGTTTGTTTTCAGCATAACAAGCCAAGTCTTGCTCTGCTGGCTGACGTATGGATATTGTCGATGTTTATTTGTAGTTTTTTTCGTGTATTCTTCTTATTCTGGTCTCTTAAAGTCTTTTAAGTGTGCTTCTACCAATGTCTCTGTTGTAAAAAGAGCCATTATGAAGACATGTATTGTCAATTGGTAATTAGAGTACCAGGAAATTGTGTGAAAAGCAAAAGCGGCCGGTTTGATATTGAATACACTGCCCACCCAGGTTAGTGATGACTTTAATGATATTGTTGAAGATGATACAAGAAAAGAGGAGACAAACATAGAACACGAGGTAGACCAAGAATAATATGGACAGATAATATCAGAGAAACTCTACGACAGCACGGCGTGTCTATGGTCGAGGCGGTCAGAAGAGCAGGAACCTGAACCTTATAACTCCATAGACCCCGGAAGCAGTGCAAGAGGAAACGAACGAACGAACGAACTTTATTTCTAAAGGGTTACAAATTGGGCGCGCAAGCCCGTTTTACATTTGGCCCTTCCAAGCATTCATCTTTCAGACAGCAGTTGCATTTTATATATCAAACATATTGTGTTCAAATGGGAAGAAGAAGAAGATGGTGATGATGATGAGGACGATGAAGCTCCCCCTCCTCCTCCACGCTCCTTTCCGTCATGTAACTCGTTTTCAACACAGGATGACAAACTCTCACAGCTGTCACAGTCTGCAACACCGAGCTGATAAACAAACACAAAAGGGACACGTGTATGCAACCGGCGTTTTGATTCCCAGCCACAAGTAACCGTGCCAAACTGTACCCATCACGTGGCGCCGGCCGATTACGGACACATCCAAGAGAACTGTAAACAAACTTTCACAGGAACACGAAAATTCGTTCTAATCTGCCTGTCAGATTATGCGTTTACTGGAAAACTTTAGTTGTGCTGAGTTTGGCTTTCACAGATTTTGTGAAGGCCGTGTAGTTCTCTCCGAGCATCCTTACCAACACACAGCACTGTAGACAGAGCTGGATTAAGACCCCTGTATGCCCTTAGGACTCAAGAGATGCCCCCCTAAAGTAACACATCTGCTTCTATACTTAACAGAGATAAGGCATCCATACTGTATTGTTGCATTGTTGTTCGGATGAGATTTTTTGATATTCAACTGAGACAATGAACGCTCAGCTCCAAGGTTACAAAAATGTATGTGGTGCCCCTTTGCTTTGTGATACCCTAAGCACGCGCCTATTGCACTTAATAGGTAATCCGGCTTTGGCTTAAGTTACACCAGCTTGAAATGACCGTTAAGAAAACACTAACTACAATTTTCTTAGAGGCTGAACTTGGTATCACGGCTTGCCCTGTTGATCTGCCGCCAGGGAATTGTTAAGTCTTTTGGTGTCAAACCTATTTGTCTGCCATCCATCTAGACATCCCGTGATCTCAGACAAACGACACACACACACACAGAGAGATAGAGAGAGAGAGAGAGAGAGAGAGACACACACACACACACACACACACACACACACACACACAAGCCCTTCCCACGTATCCGGACTTCGGTGACTGACTCTGTGTGAACAATCAGGTCGTGAACAGTCTGTCACAGAACTCGGGCAGTTGTAAAACTTCAAACTTGACTCATGCACTAGCTAGACCTCAAACTTCCTACTTCACTTATGCACTAGCTAGACCTCAAACTTCCTACTTCACTCATGCACTAGCTAGACCTCATACTTCCTACTTCACTCACGCACAAGCTAGACCTCAAACTTCCTACTTCACTTATGCACTAGCTAGACCTCAAACTTCCTACTTCACTTATGCACTAGCTAGACCTCAAACTTCCTACTTCACTTATGCACTAGCAAGACCTCAAACTTCCTACTTCACTCACGCACTAGCTAGACCTCAAACTTCCTACTTCACTCATACACTAGCTAGACCTCAAACTTCCTACTTCACTCACGCACTAGCTAGAGCTCAAACTTCCTACTTCACTCATACACTAGCTAGACCTCACAGACATGCATCACCAGAAAAGTAAGTAAAGGACCCTTCTCCACGCCTTTCAGGCGTATTGGGTATATAGGGCTAGACCTATATTTTATAGACCAAACAGCACTAGGTGGGTGATGTGGCCAGCTGCCTTTACTTCCCACTCAAGGAACTGGGTCGACCAGTATCCGGACTTCGGTGACTGACTCTGTGTGAACAATCAGGTCGTGAACAGTCTGTCACAGAACTCGGGCAGTTGTAAAACTTCAAACTTGACTCATGCACTAGCTAGACCTCAAACTTCCTACTTTACTCACGCACTAGCTAGACCTCAAACTTCCTACTTCACTCATGCACTAGCTAGACCTCAAACTTCCTACTTCACTTATGCACTAGCTAGACCTCAAACTTCCTACTTCACTTATGCACTAGCTAGACCTCAAACTTCCTACTTCACTTATGCACAAGCTAGACCTCAAACTTCCTACTTCACTTATGCACTAGCTGGACCTCAAACTTCCTACTTCACTTATGCACTAGCAAGACCTCATACTTCCTACTTCACTCACGCACTAGCTAGACCTCAAACTTCCTACTTCACTCATGCACTAGCTAGAGCTCAAACTTCCTACTTCACTCACGCACTAGCTAGACCTCATACTTCCTACTTCACTCACGCACAAGCTAGACCTCAAACTTCCTACTTCACTTATGCACTAGCTAGACCTCAAACTTCCCACTTCACTCATACACTAGCTAGACCTCAAACTTCCTACTTCACTCATACACTAGCTAGACCTCAAACTTCCTACTTCACTCACGCACTAGCTAGACCTCAAACTTCCTACTTCACTCACGCACTAGCTAGACCTCAAACTTCCTACTTCACTCATACACTAGCTAGACCTCAAACTTCCTACTTCACTCACGCACTAGCTAGACCTCAAACTTCCTACTTCACTCATACACTAGCTAGACCTCACAGACATGCATCACCAGAAAAGTAAATAAAGGACCCTTCTCCACGCCTTTCAGGCGTGTTGGGTATATAGAGCTAGACCTATATTTTATAGACCAAACAGCACTAGGTGGGTGATGTGGCCAGCTGCCTTTACTTCCCACTCAAGGAACTGGGTCGACCAGGGAGCCTAGGTCATTTAAAGACAAAATTCCGGCCCCCTGTCAGGACCCGAACTCACGACCTTCCGAGCGTCTATGTTAGCGTGTAGCCGCTAGACCGCTGCGGCTTCCTATGCATCACCACGCTGGACTTTGATTCGCTGAGGAATTTCTTGTTTAATTTTCACTTCCCCCCCCCCCCCTCTCTCTCTTTTCCCCCTTCCCTGATAAAAACAAACAAACAACGCCGGCCCTCTCTGGTGCATGACAAAAGTGTGCGCTCATCTTTAAACGACATTATGATGTCACCGTGTACGTCGCTCTTTGATTTTACGTACAAATGTCTCAGTGTCAAGATGCTGACAGCTCCAGCACCACATTGGTTGTACACACGACGCATTCATCCATCCTTTCACGCATCCTGTTTTTCTGTATCCACACTTAATTCCAAACAGCCGTACACTGATATTTCGTCTTCCATCTGCGCTCAACAAACAGCTAACAGCCATGATGTCAATTCTGCATCGTTTGGAGCCTTCCTGGCCTAACCAGCAGCGTATCGGCGCCTGTAAACATGTTTCTGCAAGTTCTGACAGAGTCTGAGCACCAGATGGAGAAGAAAATACACCCTCTTATGGTGTCAGTTCTGAGTCGTTTCGAACTTTTCCTGGCCCAACCAGCGATCAGCCATTAACAGCAAACAGGGTCATCATTAATACGGTCAGGTCCTCCAAATTCAGTGTCGGTTATTAAGTATTCGCTTTCACAATTCTTCACCTGTGTCATGTTTTCGCGCCGTCCCGACTTCTACATAGAATATATACTGTATGGCTTCACAAGTGTGAATTCTGGCAGGTAGACAGCGGGAACGAATTGGGCTAGTTAAGTCGTTTGATTTAAGGCACGTTCACTTACTGGCTCTTGTCCAAGTGTCTTCATTTGTGGTTTATTTACCAACTTGCAGGTTATCATGTGGGACAAGGGTTCTCAAACTGTGATGAGAGAAATGATAAGAGGCAGTCCTACTGTCTGGGGCTCTCATCTGTGGAGACAACATGTGGTACACTTCACACCACTGTTGCATTTTTGAAATCATACATGGGGGTGAAAAGGGAAAGAAAAAGAGAGAAAAAAAAGAGGGGGGGGGGGGTTCATTATTCATTTTAATTTTCAAGGAACAAGCATGGGGAGGACTGATGCGAAGTAGGAAGGTTTAAGTCATTCAGGCCTTGTTTAAACATAATAATAATAATAATGTGGGTTGAATACTGATAATATAATAATCATAAACGTAAGTGAATGATGATGATAATAATAACGTGGGCTGAATGCTAATGATAATAATAATAGGAAGTGATTGATGATGATGATAACAATAATAATTTGAGTTGAATGATGCTGATGATCATAATGTGGGTTAAATGATAATTATGATAATAATAATTGGGGCTGAATGATGGTGCTAATAATAATATCGGTGAATGATGATGATGATGATGATGATGATGATGATGATGATGATGATAATGTGGGCTGAATGATGATAATAACAAGTTTGAAATATGTTAAGAAATGCTTTAAAAAGGAGGCCTATAGATTGTTTCTTTTGTTTCTAAACAATTTTTGGTGTGGCTCAGTCCTTTTTACCCACCGCCCCTATCAAGATGTCCCAGCCCAGATAGTTTAGTCACCCATGCTACGATGATATGTACATCTTCCTTGTCCGGCACCCATGCTACGATGATATGTACATCTTCCTTGTCTGTCACCCATGCTACGATGACGTGTACATCTTCCTTGTCCGTCACCCATGCTACGATGACATGTACATCTTCCTTGTCCGTCACCCATGCTACGATGACATGTACATCTTCCTTGTCTGTCACCCATGCTACGATGATATGTACATCTTCCTTGTCTGTCACCCATGCTACGATGATATGTACATCTTCCTTGTCCGTCACCCATGCTACGATGATATGTACATCTTCCTTGTCCGTCACCCATGCTACGATGATATGTACATCTTCCTTGTCCGTCACCCATGCTACGATGACATGTACATCTTCCTTGTCTGTCACCCATGCTACGATGATATGTACATCTTCCTTGTCTGTCACCCATGCTACAATGACATGTACATCTTCCTTGTCTGTCACCCATGCTACGATGATATGTACATCTTCCTTGTCCGTCACCCATGCTACGATGACATGTACATCTTCCTTGTCTGTCAACCATGCTACGATGACATGTACATCTTCCTTGTCTGTCACCCATGCTACGATGACATGTACATCTTCCTTGTCCGGCACCCATGCTACGATGATATGTACATCTTCCTTGTCTGTCACCCATGCTACGATGATATGTACATCTTCCTTGTCCGTCACCCATGCTACGATGATATGTACATCTTCCTTGTCCGTCACCCATGCTACGATGATATGTACATCTTCCTTGTCCGTCACCCATGCTACGATGACATGTACATCTTCCTTGTCTGTCACCCATGCTACGATGATATGTACATCTTCCTTGTCCGTCACCCATGCTACGATGACATGTACATCTTCCTTGTCCGTCACCCATGCTACGATGATATGTACATCTTCCTTGTCCGTCACCCATGCTACGATGACATGTACATCTTCCTTGTCCGTCACCCCCATGCTACGATGATATGTACATCTTCCTTGTCCGTCACCCATGCTACGATGACATGTACATCTTCCTTGTCCGTCACCCATGCTACGATGACATGTACATCTTCCTTGTCCGTCACCCATGCTACGATGATACATGTACATCTTCCTTGTCCTGTCACCCATGCTACGATGATATGTACATCGTCACCCATGCTACGATGATATGTACATCTTCCTTGTCACCCATGCTACGATGATATGTACATCTTCCTTGTCCTTGCTACGATGATATGTACATCTTCCTTGCTACGATGACACCCATGTGACATGTACATCTTCCTTGTCTGTCACCCATGCTACGATGATATGTACATCTTCTTGTCTTCACCCATGCTCGATGACATGTACATCTTCCTTGTCTGTCACCCATGCTACGATGATATGTACATCTTCCTTGTCGGTCACCCATGCTACGATGATATGTACATCTTCCTTGTCCGTCACCCATGCTACGATGATATGTACATCTTCCTTGTCCGTCACCCATGCTACGATGATACATGTACATCTTCCTTGTCCGTCACCCATGCTACGATGATATGTACATCTTCCTTGTCCGTCACCCATGCTACGATGATATGTACATCTTCCTTGTCCGTCACCCATGCTACGATGATATGTACATCTTCCTTGTCTGTCACCCATGCTACGATGATATGTACATCTTCCTTGTCCGTCACCCATGCTACGATGATATGTACATCTTCCTTGTCCGTCACCCATGCTACGATGACATGTACATCTTCCTTGTCTGTCACCCATGCTACGATGATATGTACATCTTCCTTGTCCGGTCACCCATGCTACGATGATATGTACATCTTCCTTGTCCGTCACCCATGCTACGATGATATGTACATCTTCCTTGTCCGTCACCCATGCTACGATGATATGTACATCTTCCTTGTCCGTCACCCATGCTACGATGATATGTACATCTTCCTTGTCCGTCACCCATGCTACGATGACATGTACATCTTCCTTGTCCGTCACCCATGCTACGATGATTCCTTGTACATCTTCCTTGTCCGTCACCCATGTACATGATATGTCATCTTGTGTCTGTCACCCATGCTACGATGATATGAACATGTCACCCATGCTACGATGATATGTACATCTTCCTTGTCTGTCACCCATGTCATGTACATCTTCCATGCTACAACCCATGCTACGATGTACATCTTCCTTGTCTGTCACCCATGCTACGATGATATGTACATCTTCCTTGTCCGTCACCCATGCTACGATGATATGTACATCTTCCTTGTCCGTCACCCATGCTACGATGATATGTACATCTTCCTTGTCCGTCACCCATGCTACGATGACATGTACATCTTCCTTGTCTGTCACCCATGCTACGGTGATGTGAACATCTTCCTTGTCCGTCACCCATGCTACGATGACATGTACATCTTCCTTGTCCGTCACCCATGCTACCACATCTTCCTTGTCCGTCACCCATGCTACGATGACATGTACATCTTCCTTGTCTGTCACCCATGCTACGATGATATGTACATCTTCCTTGTCCGTCACCCATGCTACGATGACATGTACATCTTCCTTGTCCGTCACCCATGCTACGATGACATGTACATCTTCCTTGTCTGTCACCCATGCTACGATGACATGTACATCTTCCTTGTCTGTCACCCATGCTACGATGACATGTACATCTTCCTTGTCTGTCACCCATGCTACGATGATATGTACATCTTCCTTGTCTGTCACCCATGCTACGATGATATGTACATCTTCCTTGTCTGTCACCCATGCTACGATGATATGTACATCTTCCTTGTCTGTCACCCATGCTACGATGATATCTACATCTTCATTGTCATGTACACTTCCATGTCCGTACGATGACATGTACATCTTCCTTCCTTGTCCGTCACCCATGCTACGATGATATGTACATCTTCCTTGTCCGTCACCCATGCTACGATGATATGTACATCTTCCTTGTCTGTCACCCATGCTACGATGATATGTACATCTTCCTTGTCTTCCATGTCTGTCACCCATGCTACGATGATATGTACATCTTCCTTGTCTGTCACCCATGCTACGATGATATGTACATCTTCCTTGTCTGTCACCCATGCTACGATGACATGTACATCTTCCTTGTGTCACCCATGCTACGATGACATGTACATCTTCCTTGTCTGTCACCCATGCTACGATGATATGTACATCTTCCTTGTCTGTCACCCATGCTACGATGATGTACATCTTCCTTGTCCGTCACCCATGTACATCTTCATCTTGTCTGTCACCCATGCTACGATGATATGTACATCTTCCTTGTCTGTCACCCATGCTACGATGATATGTACATCTTCCTTGTCTGTCACCCCATGCTCTTCCGATGTCGGCACCCATGCTACGATGATATGTACATCTTCCTTGTCTGTCACCCATGCTACGATGATATGTACATCTTCCTTGTCTGTCACCATGCTACGATGATATGTACATCTTCCTTGTCTGTCACCCATGCTACGATGATATGTACATCTTCCTTGTCTGTCACCCATGCTACGATGATATGTACATCTTCCTTGTCTGTCACCCATGCTACGATGATATGTACATCTTCCTTGTCTGTCACCCATGCTACGATGATATGTACATCTTCCTTGTCTGTCACCCACATACGATGATCTTCCTTGTCTGTCACCCATGCTACGATGATATGTACATCTTCCTTGTCTGGCACCCATGCTACGATGACATGATACATCTTCCTTGTCCTGGCACCCATGCTACGATGACATCTTCCTTGTCTGTGTACATCTGTCCTTGTCCGTCACCCATGCTACGATGATATGTACATCTTCCTTGTCCGTCACCCATGCTACGATGACATGTACATCTTCCTTGTCCGTCACCCATGCTACGATGATATGTACATCTTCCTTGTCCGTCACCCATGCTACGATGATATGTACATCTTCCTTGTCTGTCACCCATGCTACGATGATATGTACATCTTCCTTGTCCGTCACCCATGCTACGATAATATGTACATCTTCCTTGTCTGTCACCCATGCTACGATGATATGTACATCTTCCTTGTCCGGCACCCATGCTACGATGATATGTACATCTTCCTTGTCTGTCACCCATGCTACGATGATATGTACATCTTCCTTGTCCGTCACCCATGCTACGATGATATGTACATCTTCCTTGTCCGTCACCCATGCTACGATAATATGTACATCTTCCTTGTCGGTCACCCATGTTATGATGACGTGAACATCTTCCTTGTCCGGCACCCATGCTACGATGATGTGAACATCTTCCATACATACATACATACATACATACATACATACATACATACATACATACATACATACATACATACATACATACATACATACATACATACATACATACATACATACATACATACATACATACATACATACATACATACATACATACATACATACATACATACATACATACATACATACATACATACATACATACATATACATACATACATACATACATACATACATACATACATACATACATACATACATACATACATACATACATACATACATACATACATACATACATACATACATACATACATACATACATACATACATACATACATACATACATACACATACATACATACATACATACATACATACATACATACATACATACATACATACATACATACATACATACATACATACATACATACATACATACATACATACATGCATGCATGCATGCATGCATGCATGCATGCATGCATGCATGCATGCATGCATGCATGCATGCATGCATGCATACATACATACATACATACATACATACATACATACATACATACATACATACATACATACATACATACATACATACATACATACATACATACATACATACATACATACATACATACATACATACATACATACATACATACATACATACATACATACATACATACATACATACATACATACATACATACATACATACATACATACATACATACATACATACATACATACTTGCCTCAAGAAATCGCGCAGCACTGCTCCAGGCCCTGACGGCATCCGATACAACGACATGCTGATGATGTCGAATGCTGATTTGAAAAGCGTGGCAAAGGAATTCAATATCAGCATCCAGAGTGGCCAGATACAAGAGAAATGGCTTCATAGTTATTTGTTCCCACTACCAAAGCCTAATAAAGACCACTCGAAGATCTGCGGCTACAGAATCATCTCGATGCAGAATACTGTTGGCAAACTTTTGGAAAAAATTGTCGCACAAAGATTGACCACCTACTTGGAACTACATGATAAGTTCCCACCAACACTTGGAGGGTACAGATTAAATAAAGAGACATGGTTCAATGCTGCAGTTTTCGCCTACGATGTGTACGAGGGATTTCAGATTAAAGAAGAGACATGTGCGGCAGTGTTGGACTTAGAAGATGCCTACAATAAAGTACCATACGATTATTTAATGCAATTACTGCTTAAACTAGAAGTTAATCCTATTCTGATCCGCTGGATTGCTGCGGTCCTGTTCCAGAGAAAGATTGTACTAAGATGTGGCAGCTGGTCCTCAGAACCGCAAACGATATGTCCAGGCTTGCCACAGGGATCACCGTTATCACCAGTCTTATTCAACGTTTATACGGTGATGATCACTGAGCAGCAGTTGAATGGAAAGGGGAGGACTTTGTCATTTGCTGATGACATTTTGATTTATCGAGGAGGGCGTGATAGACAGGAGATCGCCAGCACAATGCACAAAGAACTCGATCGAATTGCCGCCTGGTGTGATGGTTCCAATGCCTATGTCAATCCTTCGAAGGCATCAGTGTCATGGTTCTCTTTGAATAATCACATTGTCAAGTCGGACTTACCAGAAGTGAAAATGCGTGATAATGTATTGATCAGAACCAACGTTATGACGTTTCTCGGGGTGAGGTTCGATCGCAGCTTGTCATTCAGGGAACACGTTGACCATGTGATAACAAAAGCACGCAAAGGTCTATCTGCAATGAGGATTATGGCTGCTTCCAACATTGAGCAAAGACTACTAATACTTCTATTCTACGGTCTGGTCCTTTCCCCCATTGAATACGCTCTGGCCATCCTCACTGTCAGTGCTACCCAGATTGAACGACTCGAAAAGGTGCAAAATGAAGCCATGTGCATTATTTTGGGATGTACTAGAGACACATCCTGTGGAGCAATGAGGTATCTACTTGACTTTCCAACAATGAACCAAAGGATCAGGATGTGGAGGGCTCGGGCATATCTCAAAATATGTGCTGATAAGAAACACCCACTGCATCAAGCGCTTTTTAGTGAAAAGGGCGACAGACT
>CAJHNH020000178.1:212500-313076 GCA_905116865.2 Candidula unifasciata
TGATATCGAAAAGCTTGTAGAAGAGCGCAGCCAAGAGCTGACCACCGAAGAGCTTATGGAGTTGTATTGTGTTTTACAGCAAGAAGTTTTGGGGGAAAGTTTGTCAGAGAAGGAGGAAGAAGTAACAGAAAAGCAACAATCTTCTGGCTAAATAAGAGAAATGCTGAAAGCATGGGAAACTGTTGCATCTTACATTGAGAAGCATCACCCTAATAAGGAAGTGGCTATGCGCGCTTCACATTTATTTAATGATAATGCTGGGTCCCATTTTTGCCAAATTTTGAAGCGCCAGCAAAAACAAATGTCTCTGGACATCTTTCTAGTGAAAAAATAATTACCTATGTATCATAATTATTGCGACTTTTTTGTTTTGTTTTCTACAAATCGAACTCGCATTTCAGGTGGGTTCGTTCCTTGTTTGAAGAAAGGATAAAGATGATTTACTCTTCTCAACAATATGTATATAGTTTTCTTTGAATAAACGTTATACATAGCATTCTGTGAGTATTTTTTTCAACATAGGACGCATTATCGTATTTTACATTAATTTACATGAGGAAACTGTTTCGCAAAACGAGAGTTTCGCTTAACGAGTGTGATTCTGGAACGAATTATGCTCGTTAAGCGAGGTTCCACAGTATTTTATTTTGCCAAAAAGTACTGAAAACAGTTTTTGATTTTGGATAGTTCCGAAATGTGAAAATATTCCGCGTATGACCATAGTTGTCTTATAGTTGTCTTCCTGTAATAAGAACGGGAGCATATAGCGGTTGACGTCACCAGTTTTGTATTGGTTTATTATTGGTCAATGTCTAGTTTTTTGTTGTTGACAATAATATTTTTGTTTTACCAAGAACAAATTATTCACAGATTGCGTGCCAGATTTCAACGAACAATTACTGAGCTACGGATGTGTAAAGTGCACGAATTCTGGAAATGACTATATTAAAGAAACATAATTTGTGTACCTGGTTCTGTAGACCCGGCGGTGTGCACTGACTAAAGCGGAGGAGTAGACGAAGCCAGGAAGTGCGTTATCTGGGAACTTGAAACCCTTATCTCACACTGGAGATACGGAGCTCCCGTTGGTGGATGCAGAGGCGCACAAGTTAGCAGTTTGGAGCTTTGATCCAGAAAATACAGACGATAGGATGTAGGCTAGTAGCGTACCTAGGGTGTTGCAGGTAGGTTTGATGCCCTGCGCGACACTTGAAAAGAGATGCGGGGGGGGGGGGAGGCTAAAAACTTTGCGGTTTTTTTAAATTATTAAATTGCTGCATCTCCTCTGTTGAAGGTTAGAACGTCGCAACCGTACAATTATATTTATACTTACCGGTAATTAGTCCTGCTCACATTAATTTATAAAAAAAATATCAATGGTTTATGCTAATTGAAACAGATTGTCTTGTCGTGAATATGTCTATACGTGTGTCTTTGTGTGTGTGCGCACGTGCGTGATATTGTACCTAAATATGCCGATCTCATTTTCGTGTTATTCTTCCTTTTCTTCTTGTTCTTCCTCTTGTTGTTGTTGTTGTTGTTGTTGTTGTTGTTGTTGTTGTTGTTGTTCTTCTTCTTCTTCTTCTTCTTCTTCTTCTTCTTCTTCTTCTTCTTCTTCTTCTTCTTCTTCACTCTATCTACCAGCCAGCTCACATGAAGCTGTCACAACCTTTGACATCATGTCCGCCTGTCCTTTTCACTAAATTTTAATTCCCTTCCGTGTCTGTGTGCCCTAATTTCTTTTATCTAGTGATTTTCAATGCAAAGACATTTTAGTTTTCTCAATATGCGCCAAGGCCATCCAACACGCGGTGTTTTCCGCGCCGAGTTATTTATACGATGGTCTCCCCATTTACACACCACCGGTTGTAGGTCAACTCCATTGATAAGTTGGTTGAACCACGGATATCTTTAGATATAAAGATACAGCTGGACGTGGTTGAACTAGTCTACCATGGTCGAGGTTATGGGTGACGCAGTCTGTTGCTGTCTTGCATTTACTTTTTTATTTCCGAGAAAGAGACGGCCTGTGACATAGGTTTTGTCACTCTCCATGGGGGGTTGTGTGTTAGACCCAGTATCTAAATGTTTTAGAAGTGGTAAAAGCTCTGGCATGGTAAAATATGCAACACGCTGTATCAGTGCGAGTGCGGAATATCCCCGAGACCGACCTTTGAGAGTGAGGTGGTATGTAGGTTGTCCGATCAGAAGCGAGCTAGTGTGTAGCGGTGTGTAAATGGGGAGACCAGTGTAACATTTACCTCCTCACCTGTTGATTCGCTGAGATTTATGTAGTTCCCTAAGTCCTCTCAATCTGTCTTTTTACCGATATTACGTGTTGAATAAATTAACCTAACAGAAGTTTTCCTTGACACGTGACACCTTGTTTCTGACAGCTGATGACTAGTGCCCCAGTGTTCCACTCTTTTTATCAGTGTTCTCCTCCTTGCAGCAGACGCCAGTGCCTTTATCAACAACATCAATCTCTTGATTTGCCTCGCAGCTTTTTCTTATTTATAATTTTATCCTATCAGCTAGTGTCATTCTTGTACCCTGTGATTATCGTAATAAATGTAAGAGCGGTTCTCGTTATGTTGGTTAGTTGGTTAGTTAATCGACATATTATCCTTACTACAAATCAGACAAATCCATATGCCCGGGATCCCATCTTCAGCATATCCCCCAGCGTGTGGCGATTGATTACACTAGTTTGATGTTGGTTTACTTTTCTTGTTTGACTACCTGTATAGTCTTCACGTTCGGCGAAACCTCTTTTGACCTGAAGTTGTTATAGTCTTTGAAAGGTTGCCGATTCAAAGTCATCTCCCAAATCTTTTCGTCCTGCCTTCCTGAGAACATTGAGAATGTCGGCCCGGTCCATTGCTTTTTCTGTACCTACAGTGGCCCCGCCAGCAAGCCTATACGCTCGTTAATTTCCTGTAACCCCAGAGTGTACTAGCATACCAATTCAATTAATTCTTTTCAGACGAGATTTCCTCGGCGACCGCAACCATATTCATTGAATCCATCCGATTCACTTCCAGCATGTCACCATTGTCTGGATCTCACTGTCACCTTGGATTGTAAAGACCCCCACCACCTTCGTGTACTATTAGCTTACTTCTTCTTCGTAGCCTTTATGAAAGCTATCGTGGAATCCATATCCTCTCATGTACCATACACTTTTGTCTTCAGTGTGGTTGGAACAGGCCAGATTGCATCTCTGTTGTTAGCATACAGTTGACGGTGTTGGAGCACATGCTCAGAATTTTCGTGTGCCACGCTGCAGGGACACGTCTCTGTATTTCCTGCACTGAAAAATTTGAACAGATGACGAAACCTGTTGTGCCCAACCTTAGTCTGAATATATTACACTGTTCCTCTCTAGAGAGGCGATGAAGTGAGTCTTGGGGAGAAAATCTGGTGTGGGTATCCAGCCACCTTTCTTAGATACTAGATTGTTTTAATGTTTTCGTCTCTTGCTGGGTTAAGTCGCTTTTTGGTTGTACCATGTCACTGCCGCTTCTGGCCAGTCCGTCCAACTGATTTTCATGCTTTTCTTCTCTGAGCGTCCTCGCATTCCTCTCCCTGCAAGGACTCCATTTCTTTCTCACAGCTTTTACACCTCAGCAGGCTGTGTCTGGAGAACAGGGTCACCAACATCTTTTAAGTGCGAGAGAGGCACTAACATTTATTAGGTGTTGGTGAAGAGAGAGAGAGAGAGAGAGAGAGAGAGAGAGAGACAGAGAGAGAGACAGACAGAGACAGACAGAGACAGAGAAAAAGAGAGAGAGAGACGGAGAGGAAAAAAAGAGAGAGAAAGAGATAGGTAGACAGAGAGAGACAGAGAGAGAAAGAGAGAAGAGAGAGAGAGAGAAAGAGATAGATAGATAGAGAGAGATAGACAGACAGACAGAGACAGAGAGAAAAAGAGAGAGAGAGACAGAGAGAAAAAAAGAGAGAGAGAAAGAGAGAGAGAGAGAGAAAGAGAGAAGAGAGAGAGAGAGAGAAAGAGAGAAGAGAGAGAGAGAGAGAGAGAAAGAGATAGATAGATAGATTAGATAGATAGATAGATAGATAGATAGATAGATAGATAGATAGATAGATAGATAGATAGATAGATAGATAGATAGATAGATAGATAGATAGATAGATAGATAGATAGATAGATAGATAGATAGATAGATAGATAGATAGATAGATAGATAGATAGATAGATAGATAGATAGATAGATAGATAGATAGATAGATAGATAGATAGATAGATAGATAGATAGATAGATAGATAGATAGATAGATAGATAGATAGATAGATAGATAGATAGATAGATAGATAGATAGATAGATAGATAGATAGATAGATAGATAGATAGATAGATAGATAGATAGATAGATAGATAGATAGATAGATAGATAGATAGATAGATAGATAGATAGATAGATAGATAGATAGATAGATAGATAGATAGATAGATAGATAGATAGATAGATAGATAGATAGATAGATAGATAGATAGATAGATAGATTAGATAGATAGATAGATAGATAGATATAGAGAAAGAGAGAGAGAGAGATAGGGAGGGGGGTGGGCACTAAAATCTATAAAGTTTTTAGGGCTACTGCAGTCGCCACATACTGTGCAGGCTAAGATTTTCTGCCGTATGTTACAAATGATCTATGTAAAATGGAACACTTCCTGTTCTATCTTCTAATGACATGGATTCATTGCACACGGTGTTCTAAATTGTAAAAACTATATTTTACTTTTCGTATTCCACTCTTATCATTGATTCATTGTTCCCCATGTGTCTAGATTCTCGCATGTCAGTATTTGCAACAAATTAATATAACAACGGTAGATGAAAGACAAGTTGCAGAAACTGCTAGAAGGTAATCTAATCTTTATTCACTTCTTTTATTTCTATGAATGAGTCACCTGAGTTTATGTGATAAGAATATTTAAATTTATAGCTCGTTAGCCATTTATATTTTTGAGTTTCACTCTTTAGTAGGGATCGTGGCCGACCCTTTTCTGTTTCTGGTTATGATCTCTCTCTCTCTCTCTCTCTCTCTCTCTCTCTCTCTCTCTCTCTTTCTCTCTTTCTCTCTCTCTCTCTCTCTCTCTCTGTGTGTGTGTGTGTGTGTGTACGCGCGCGAATCTGCGAGGTTGTGTAAGGCAATATGAATAGGACAGAGGGATGAAAGAAGGGATGAGAGGGGAGACAAACAACATCTACACAGTGAGCTGGTTATTTCTTTTGCGATTACTCTTAAAAAAAAGTGGTTATTACTTCCGTCGACTACTCTAAGGAAGTGGCTATTTCTTGAGTCGATTACAGTAAATGGGTTTATTTATTCTGTCGATTATTTTAAATGAAGTGGTTATTTCTTCTATCGATTACTATAAATAACGTGGCTATTTCTTATGTCGATTACTCCTAATTTCTTCTGTCGATTATTCTAAATGAGGTGGATATTTTTCTGTCGATTACTATAAATACATTGGTTATTTCTTCCGTCGACGGCTCTAATGAAGTGGCTATTTCTTTTGTCGATTACTGTAAATGAAGTTTTTATTTCTTTTGTCGATTACTCTAAACGAAGTTGTTACTTCTTCTGTCGATTCATCTAAAGACGGATGCCGCCCCCGCGGTGAAGCAGTTACACGGTAGCCTGTGGATTCAAAAGTAGCGAGTTCAAATCTGCGTGGAGCCGAATTTTGTTCCAAGCATAATCTTGATGCCCAGCTCAAATGGGTATCAGGTCAAGTGTTGGGAAGTAAAGGCGGCCGGCGTGATATTGACCACATCACCTATCGAGGTCTATAGAAATATGAACATAGTCTCATACGACCGATGAGCCACTGGCTTGTGAAGGAATCTTGACTTGGCTAAAGATCGATGGTTCTGTTTGGCCACAGAGTCGCCCAAAACACGCGAAATAATTCATGGTGCTGTCAATCCCCAGACGTGAAGACACATGATAACCCGCGATACTCGATACGATACTGATAATGTGATGAAGAAGGTCATCGCAGTCGCAACTTTTTGTAAACAAAAGGGTCACACAGGTGCTGCTCCCTTTCTGTGCCATCGAAAGCCATACGCTGACTGACGACTGACTGACTTTCTACCCCACCAGGACATCACACAAGCGACAAACACCCGATGACACAAAGTGCCGCCATGCGGATGAGGATCACCGTGGAGAGGTCCCAGAAACCAGAGCAAGGCTTCAAATAACAAAAAATTACGTCCAAAGAAGGACGTAAGAAATACATATGAAAAAGCCATACGCTGTCCGTCCTTCTCTATTTATACAGCCGGACGTGACCTACTTTAGATCTAAAAGTAGGTCTTGGTCCATCATTGTCCCATGGGGAAAAAATGGACACAGACCGCAGTCTTTGCAAATCCAGCGTGGTGAACATACACTTAACACACAAGGACCCATTTCCACGCATTCGGGCGTTTGCGGCGTATATGGTGAGACCCATATTTTATGAGCATTGAGTGGGTGATGTCAGCATCACGCCGGCCGCCTTCACTTTCCAGGAGTTTACATGGTACCCATCCAACTCAAAACAGTCCGACACTAGAAACGCAGGAAGCGGTAGTTACAACAGATCCCTAGTTGGACGATCGCTAAATGATTCAAAACAACTAGTTGTGCTTCTATGCCGTGTCACTGGCCAGCCAGTTTGAGAATCACCGAGTTAGCCCTGTTACGTTGGCAACACGTATCTGCCGCTACATGTCGCTACTGATTTACCTGACTGTTGCAACAGGAGGCGGCAGTGACACTGATAACCTGGAGGAAGACAAATGGCCACGTAGCTCATGTGAAGCAGCTCTAGGTTTATAAGTTTCTCAATGGTTTATTTTTCCCCGAATTGGAAGTGAGACACAAAACACGGCCGGGCTCGAGCAGTATATTATTAGTAATATTATAAAGCTCCTGTGGGACACGCACAAACCTATTTCTGGTACTTCTTTATTAGCCGACTACAAACAGGTCAAATATTTCAGGTGGTGGTAGATTAAACGTATAGTTTTAGAGCTGTAATGTGGAAAACAGTACCCACAATAAAACACACTTTAAGGTCCTATTTACGTTTCCCGGCCTCTGTACTTTCTCAGTCTAGTCTAGATCAGAAGTGTGTCACGTTGTACTGTCTCACGTGGGACCTAGGCTCAGGCTGTGGGTGAGGGGGTTTGGGTTAGGGCCAATTGTAGATGTTCTGGTGTCGTTGAAAGCTGCGTCGTCGTGAAGTATAGATCAATTGGCATCAGCGCTGATGTAATTGGAGGCAAGTCAGCGTGACACCCCTCTGACGTAGAACAGTCTAAGAAAGTATGAATGACAGGTCAGGCAGTGTGTAAATGGGCCGGGAAAAGTGAATAGGACCCACTATAGCAATATGTGTTGCATAATTACACAGATGGTGATTACAAAAATAGAAACGGCAATATTTTCACAAAATACAGTCGTTAAAAAATACACTCTGTATGTGTATATAGAGACAAGACTAGCATTACAAGTTTCAGTTATAATATATAGAGCATGCATGACGTAAATAACATAATATTGACAATTTAAAACACACTAGATCTGCAAGTTTCAACAGCAGTTGGACATCTAGACCTATATTAACCATTACCTAGGTCACAAACATTATAGTGCACCCACGGAACATAAACAGGTATGGTGGCATTTTCTTTCTTTCTTTGTTTTCCTCCTTATTCCTGGTAACCTGATGCGTGTTTCAGTAGTCTCAACGAGTAATAATAATAATAATAATAATAATAATAATAATAATAATAATAATAATAATAATAATAATAATAATAATAATAATATTAAAAAAATAATAATGATAACAATAATGATAATATTAAGCTGAATTGTAGATTATTTAATAATTTTTGTGACATGAAATATTTGAACTAATGCTTACAAAGAACATCTAAACAGGGGTAAGGCACTTCTTAAGCATTCACAAACTGTCTAGCGAAAAGTGTGGATTACATGTGCGAGTGTGTTGCGCACGCACGTGTGCGTGTAGGTGTGTGTGTGTATGGTATGGGGGAGGGTATTTAGTATAATGGGTGTGTGTGCGCGTGTGTGTGTGTGGTGTCTGTGTGTGTGGCTGTGAGTCTTTGTGCACATTTGTGACTGTGAGCGCGTGTGGCGTGCTAGTTATATGTGTGTGCATGTGCGCACGTCTGTGTGTAGGTGTGAGTGTTTGCGTGTGTGGTGTTGGTGAGAGTGTTTATGATATGTGTCAGTGTGTGTAGTGTGTGTGTGTGTGTGTAAAACAAAAGATGGCTAGGGTGTCTAAAGGAATGTCGGTCCCTGTGTTGGGATGCCCATTGGTTCACGTGTCGTATTCAAGTCGATTCCGTCGGCATATGAGATATACACACGGGTACTTATATCATTATTGTGAATGTTGACATTGTTTGTGCTCAAGTGCATTTAAGAATATGTATATACATATATATATATTGTTTGTTTTAGTATCCAGAAGCCATGAGTTGTTAACCCTTAGGCTCGGTATTATGGATATCGCAACCTTTCGGCCTTGATTCCATTGTAAATACAGTAAATCTGGGAGAAATGGGGCTTTTCTGCCTACCCCCGGGAGTGAACCCGGGCCACAAGGAGTTCGTCACCCGGTCTCCGCGCAATCCGGTTTAGCCAATTACGCTACAGAGCCGGGCACCATATATATATATATATATATATATATATATATATATATATATATATATATATATATACACTATATTCCTTAGCATGCCAGGTTGGCTGTACATTATTTTATTAGCTTCAGTTTTCGGCAATACAATAAAATACACTGTTCACTATATAAATAATAAAATATTTCAAAAATATATGTGAATTATTATTAAAAAATAATAATTACTCTAAAAAGAAGTACAATTATAAACATTGGAGGAAAGTAATTGGCAAGAACTTAAAACCCTGGCATTTCCGGCGAATGTTTACAATGCTTGGGAGCCAACAACAAGAGAAGGGGCAGGTCAGAGAGGAGGTGAAACAGGATTTGTGCTTGCTGTTGTTGTTATGACGGTCTTATAGAGCACAGCATTGAAAGGCAACAGTGTTTACTTCTACTCCAAGCCACGGGGGTATAACAGACACTAGAGATAGAACGAGAAAAAGCTCCGACAACTAGGCCGGAAGAAGTAGAAGCCGGATTTATGGTTGCAGTTGTTGTTGTTTGGGTGGTCTGTGTACTATAAAACTATTACTGTGTAAACAACTCGGGATAGAAGCCGGATTTATGGTTGCATTTATTCTGATGGTCGTATGTTATGTGTAAGTACACGGCAGCCGAAGGTGGATTGTGATACAATACATACGTCAAATTGTTATAACAAGGTAGAAGAGGAACTGTGTACATCCAGCAATTGGAAAAAAAACAGTCACAGACACTAGATAGACAGAAGAGAAAGAAAGCTTCGGGAGCACAGGAGACCAGCCGAGTTGTGTGATGTGTAGATTGTACTGGCTTACCACTAGCAGGAGATATAACACACTAGAACAGGAACACATGATATAAGCCTATTAGTCTGGGGCTTGCTTCTATCTCTACTCAGCGATATATTATAGCAGATACTAAAACTACAACAGAGAAAAAGCCTTATGGTAACACAATAGAAGCTTGATTTGTACTTTTGGACTGCTCTCTAATGCAGCTTAGAAGGCCTGTTGTGTGTATCTCTGGCCACAATAATATGGCAGACATTAGAATAGAGAGAATTCCTTAAGCACATGATAGATCTAGAAGCCCAACTGTGTGTACTACTACTTATTCTATCAGAAATAAGAATATAGCAGGCAATAGGACAGAGGGAAAGCTTTAGGGTTACAAGCAACTGCAGTCGGTCACAACACAGGAAACTAGTACTTTTGGTACACCAATTGCAGTCTGATTGAGTCACTACAACACTACTAGATTTCAACAGATAAGCCATGGCAAGTGGCCGTCATCCTCACGTGCTTAACAAATTTGCAATTGTTTTGCTGATCCATTATTTGTTGGCTGTTATTGCAAGTGCTCGTGATATTGACACCAGTAAATATCACAGTTACAGTGAGTTGATGGCCTTGTTTACGGAACTGAACCAGCAGTTCCCAACACTGACCAAGCTGCATCATGTGGGAAGAAGTGTGGACAATCGATCCTTGCTGGCGATACAGATTTCAGATAATGTGGACAAAGTTGAACCAGGGGAGCCGTTTTTTAAATATATAGGGAATATGCATGGTAATGAGGCTGTTGGTCGAGAAATATTAATTTATCTTGCTCAGTATTTGCTTTTTAATTATGACGAAGATCCCAGTGTTAAAAAGGTTGTTGATTCTACGAATATCTTCATAATGCCATCAATGAATCCTGATGGGTTCGAACGTGCAAAACTAGGAGATTGTGTGGGAACAGAGGGCAGACCAAATGCTAATGGTGTAGATTTAAACAGGAATTTTCCAGATCAGTTTGGGGGAAGTCAAGGTGATATTCAGCCAGAAACTGCAGCTATTATTGAGTGGATTAAGGCTAATCCATTTGTGTTGTCGGCTAATCTTCATGGTGGTAGTGTTGTAGCTTCTTACCCCTTTGATGACTCAGCAAGTCATCAGATGACTGGTAGATACAGTCTGGCACCAGATGATGATGTGTTTCGACTGCTTGCTCACACTTATGCCAGCAAACACAAAACTATGGCCAGTGGACAGAACTGTGGCGAACCTTTTCCAGAGGGGATCACTAACGGAGGTCATTGGTATGATGTACCCGGTAAGTGTTTGATTCCGGCTGTTTGCTCTATAACTGTTCTGTCGTTTTTTTGGGCTGTATATATAGATAATCTATTTCAGGCGAAGGAAACAAGATGAAGAACAGGAAATTTAACTACCCCCCTCCCCCAGTATAGGACCTTCCAGGAAGCTCCCTAGGAATTCTCTACCAAATCTTGCAGCCCCTGAGATGAGGTGAAAAAGCTGAAAAGTACCACAACCTCTTCCCTGGGCTTGGGTTAAAAAAGTTTACAATGTAAGGGTGGTGTAAAAAGGAGTTTGTGGGAGGCATAATTTTGAGTATCTAGGACCACGTGGCTAAGTTTATTTAAGCTTATTTGTGCCAAGTCTGCATTAGCGTAGAAGATACATGACACACACAATGTAAACTAATGGTACAATATTGTCTGCAGGTGGAATGGAGGATTACAACTACTTACACAGCAACTGTCTGGAGATCACGGTCGAGCTGTCTTGTTGCAAGTATCCACCGGTGGAGCAACTTCCGCAGGAATGGGAGAATAACAGGGAGGCTCTGTTGACCTACATTGACCTGGTATGGTGGGTTTTGCTTGTTGTGGTCGGTTCTGGTAGCTTGCAATCGCCTGTAGCCTCTGATGAGCTGTTAGTGTATTTAACATGATTCTTAACTACACTTGATAAAAGGACACCTTGTTTGGGGGGTGCCTTGTTGGTTGTGCTCTTAGTACGTTTGTTTCCATAGTGAGGCACACACGCCATCTGGAAGTGACAGGTTCTGTTGCACAGTAACTAAAGCTTTCAATTTTTATGTTGTGTAATATGTCCTTCTATCTTACTACTTCTTTCTGTGAGTGCCGATGAAGACATTGTCTTGTTTGTAAATTATTGATATATAAAATTGAGTCCAATTTAGAGCCGCAGGAAGATTGTAGGTTCCGGTCCTGGCAGTACTGGATGTTTTTCAGAAATGACCTTGGCTCCCCGGTTGACCCAGTCCTAAGTGGGTACTTGTACAATCCTGGGAAGTAAAGGTAGCTGGGTTACGCTGACCACATCGCCCACTAAGTGCCAATTGGTCTATAAAATATAGATCTAACCCTATATGCCCAGTACGCCTGAAGGCACAGAAAAGGGTCTTTTACTTTACTTCTGACTACAGTTACACAATCTCATGTTCGGATCTTTTCTTAGTCCAGGTTAAGCATAAATTGTGAGAGAACTCCTGTTTGTTTGCTTCTGTGTTTCTTATATGGGAGCCAGTTCTGGTAGCCTTCATTTGCCTGGTATTTTTGATTCCTGTTTGTGTGTTTCTGTCTTTCATATATGGGAGCCAGTTCTGGTAGCCTTCATTTGCCTGGTATTTTTGATTCCTGTTTGTGTGTTTCTGTGTTTCATATATGGGATCCAGTTCTGGTAGCCTTCATTGGCCTGGTATTTTTGATTCCTGTTTGTTACAGTCAGTTCTTCTGACCTGCACTACTTTTTTCTTGTTTTCTTGGGGTCAGTTCTGGCCCTCCATGAAGGTGTGTATTCTTGGGGTCAGTTCTGGCCCTCCATGAAGGTGTGTATTCTTGGGGTCAGTTCTGGCCCTCCATGAAGGTGTGTATTCTTGGGGTCAGTTCTGGCCCTCCATGAAGGTGTGTATGTTAGCAACTCAGAGAGCATGCTACAAAAGGTCAAGGTGGGGCATAAACGTAAACAGTGGCTCCATCTAATACAGCACACAGGGTTTTGCAGAATCACCTTTATTTCTGGTGTGAAAGACAATCAGAGAGCAGACCGCCTGGCTGGTAGTGTGACAGTCAGGAATGGGTGATCCGTGGACAGAAGAGACATCATCAGTGCCTCTAGAGACTAATCCTCTGAGGCTTTCAGTTTTGTGGAAAATGATTTTTCACTGAAAAGACTGCACACCCTGGATGTGTTAGTTACGACGACGAGACAGGAAAACCATGCGGAAGCCACCTTCGTTGCATCAGCTTGTTAGTCTAAAAACACTTATAGACATACTCAGATCATTTTTAATGTGTGACAAAGATGATCTGTAAATAAACAATAAACTGTAGAACTTTTCTAGCATTCCTGTATGTGTTCTATCTGCTCTTTGCCTATTCACATACAAACTCTTGCACAATTTAATAAGATGTTCATTTACTTTGTAATCCTGTATGACCTTCCATAATTTATTCCTGCTAACTTTTATCATCATTGCCTTTTGTTCAGGTTCACATTGGTATTAAAGGATTTGTGATTGATTCACAAACTGGCCAGGGAATTTCCTCAGCAGTCATTTCTGTAGATGGGATCAACCATAATGTCACGTCTGCTGCTTTTGGAGACTACTTCCGCCTGCTGGTACCTGGTGTCTATACAGTCCGAGCTGCCGCTGATGGGTGAGAGAAGGCTGTTTAATTTACTTGTGTTCTTTGTTTGATTGTTGAAAAATTGTTTGGACCATCTTTATCTCACTCAGAACTTTCAGTTAATGCTCTGATTTAATCCTTTTCTATGTGTGCATACTATCATCATCATCAGGTAGCGGTCCCTTTGCAGAGCGTCACTCTCATCTCCGTCTGTCTAGAAAAAAATACCTGCCTATTGTCAGCTTTCCCGCCTTGTGCACTTTATATCCAAGGAAATGCTTATATTGTGTGCCTGTTTTTGTGTTGCTTGGCCACTGCTCCTTCTTCCTGGTACTGTGCCTTCTGCTAGTAGCTTTTCCAGTCTGCCATGGCACTCCGTAGGGCCAAAATGTTTATTAGTCAATCTTCCTTGATGTTCAAATCTTTTTGAATTTCAGTGTTTTTTTTTCTTCTTTGTCTATGGTATTCTGAGAATCTTTTCAGCTTTAAAGTCCGTATTTTCCTTAAGGACAGGAAGATACTCCATGACTCACATCCGTATGTTGCTACAGGGAAGATGCATGCTCTCAAAATTTTAATTTTGGTTGCCTTGCTGGTGCACAACCATTGATTTTTAATGACGTTCCGACAGTTTTAAAATAACATTTACAGCTGTTGTAAAGTAACATTTACAGCTGTTGTAAAGTAACATTCACAGCTGTTGTAAAGTAACATTCACAGCTGTTGTAAAATAACATTTACAGCTGTTGTAAAATAACATTTACAGCTGTTGTAAAATAACGTTTACAGCTGTTGTAAAGTAACATTCACAGCTGTTGTAAAATAACATTCACAGCTGTTGTGAAAAAAACATTTACAGCTGTTGTAAAATAACATTTACAGCTGTTGTAAAATAACATTTACAGCTGTTGTAAAATAACAATTTCTTCCAAGTGAAAAGTAAGTGCTCTGATATAATGTTGACTGTCTCACTGTCTGATCTGTACAGATATGACGGAGATGTTGAAGAGGGCATCACTGTACGTGGTGGACATGGCTCCCAGGTCAACTTTACTCTCACTAAGAGAAGTGCTGGGTAAGTGGTGTTGATGTGCACTGTTTAATTGTAAGTGTTCTGTAGACAATAACAACAAAAGAAGAATCGGAACAACAGAAACAAAATATCTAGGATGAATTCTGAATGTAACTAGAAGAGACTGGATCAGAGATGACGATGTCAGGAAAGAAGCTGGGATGGAACTAGTACTAAACTACATCAAGAAAGAACAGATCAGATGGTTTGGACGTGTGTCAAGACTACAGCAAGATGGTTCACAACGAGAGACATGTTACTTACATAATGAATGCAGAAATAGAAATTAACCACGCAAGCCATGAATACCAAGGCTGGCACCTGATGCCTCTTCGAAACTGACGCTGAAAGGTACAATAGGGCTAGAGAAGAAGTTATGTTTGTAGGGGCTGTCATAACGCACTGGCTAGCAAACTTACCTGCCTGCCCACTGGCTGTGTGGTCAAATCCTACTCTCTCTCTCTTATTCTGCTTTAGCAGTGGCTGGAGTCTCTGAGCTTTCGTCATTTCCATTTTTTGCCAGGGGATGCATGTAGAGGTGACAGAAAACAGAGATAGAACTGATTATACAAGTGTTGTGTGGTATTACAGTCAATGTTGGGCACATTGGGCATTCCCATGCTTGCTCAGTACTTTGTCGAAGCAACCACTTTAAGGCACAGGTACTGATTGTTCGCATGAAAAGCTGGTTATAAAGCCTTTTATCTTAACTTCAAAGGTGGCATAGACGTGCTTCACCATGCTTTACTCCCATGTCACGCAGTCGTGTTGGTGCCAGAAATTTGCACTCACCATTTGGAAAGAAAAGGCCGATTACAGATGAATCAAAGTGGGTGAAATTTGCAGAAAAGAACCTCTAAGGCTCTGAATATTGCAAAAGAAGAAAAGGTACTTGGAAGTAATAGGAAAACAAGATTGTTTTTGGGCTAATTTTGGAAGTGGATGGGCAGTGGACTGAGCTGATTGGCTGTATGTTCCCAGAGAGGAAGGGAGATCGAGTGATGACTGAGTCAACAACTTTGATTGACAAGGCCGCACACTAACAAGTCAAACAGGTGAAGAAGTACAGAAGAGTTGTGAATTATGTGATCATCACACTAGGCGAGACACATCCGTGGGTGTTGAGATATCCCATCAGTAAGTGACAGGGTGACAGTGATGCAAGTACTAGCACTCCTGCCTGTCTGCTTGGTGGTCATAGGTTTCAATCTTCTGGATTTTTATAAAACCTGACCAAGAGTTCAGATTTCTTTTGCGTGTTTTCTTTTCTTGTAGTTTTTTAGGGCAGATTTTAAGACAGTTTTAAGGATTTGTTTGGGTAATGAAATCTGGAAAAAGCTCAGTTTGTAAGATTCTTACAAGTTGAAAGGGTTAATACTTTCTACTACATTATAAAGACAAATATTTCATCAAACATACCAGCTCTTTTGTGTGGTAAGAGTTAAAATAATTTGCCCTGTTTTCTTTTGCAAGCTTGCGACAGTCAGATATGGATATGACAGCTGGCGATGTAACCACACCTAGTTTTATTACGGATGGCAACGAGGCAGACTGGTCGGCTAAACATGATTTTGACATCAAGGAAAACATGCAAGGAGGCAAATATTTGACTGCTGAAAACATCACCAGAGTCTTAGATAAGCTGGCCAGGACCAACCCAAGCATTGCACAATTTGAGATGTTGCCAAACACGTCGATTCCAGTCTTACACTTGTCAAAGGTGAGTTGATCACTGATGTTGTGTTAGTTGTTTTCAAAGACGATGTTGGCTATCAGAGGTTAGTTGTTTGACAGAAGATAAATTTATTCTTCATTGTTCTCTTCTTCCTTCCTCCCTCCCTTTCTCCTATTTTTCCTCTTCCCTTCTTCCTCCTCCTTCCATGAGCTGTGCTTTACCATTCATGTTATATCACTTTGGCATATAATATAGCTGTGTTTTATGTTGAATAGTTAATTGAGAACCAAGAAAGATTGGCAAATAAACAGCATCTTGTCTCAGAAGCTGAAATATTTTGGTCACATCAAGTGTCAGGCTGATTGGGAAAAAAAAATGAATAGCAGCAGGCATGGTACCAGAAAGGAGAGCAGGGGCAGACCAACACTAAGAGCGCAAATGATATAACTGACTGCTTGTGTGTGAAAATACATGAGTCAGTAGAGCTGCCGGGAGACCGAGTTTCTGCCAGGCAGACCAGAATGAGAGCGACATTCTACACAGGACCTGCTACACGATGATGGTGTACCAGCTAGTCTCCGTCTGTCTCCTGTTGAAGTCTCCATTGTTCCTAATTATGGACCAAGCTGTTCATAGTTGATGCATTTTTTCCCCAGCCTTTTCAGTACTGGTAAAAGTTTTGCCATATTGTGTTTAATTTATTTACAGGATCTAGATGCTAAAAACAACCTAAACACTGTCCATAAAGATGACAGGCCCCATGTGCTGTTGGTGGGAAATTTGAACGGAGATTCACCTGTTGGTCAAGAGATGCTAGTACGACTGGCTCGTCATTTGATCACAGGTTAAATTTATAAGTTTTAACATTTGTTGTTATGTTGATGTTTTATTGTATATTTTTTGAATGGGTATTTCCTTATGTTGTTTTTGCTGCTCATATATTTGTGGGGTGGGAGGGGATAGAAAAGATACACTGTGACTGGTTAAGGTTTCACTGAAATGTTACGTGTTGTGCTGAAAGCTACTGATATCACAGATGTTGTAATGATATTTGCTTATCTAATTTATAATTTTTGTATGCTTTTGTTTTTTCTTTATATTCTGATTATGTATGTTATGTTCAACTCCTGATAGTATATGAATTCCTCAGTAGGTATAATAATTCCTGGATAGGTATAATAATTCCCCTATAGTTATAATAATTGTGCATTTTTTTTGGTAGTATAATTATTCCCTCATCGGTATAATAATTTCCTGAATCCCAAATAGTATAATAATTCATTGATATTGTAATTCTCTATTCTGGATGATTCCTTTAAAGGTATAATTCCCTGATAGGTATATTTCTCAAATAAAGCATATCTTTGATTATAATAATTCTCTGATGGTATAATAATTGTCTGATGGTATAATAATTCTCTGATGGTATAATAATTCTCTGATGGTATAATAATTGTCTGATGGTATAATAATTCTCTGATGGTATAATAATTCTCTGATGGTATAATAATTCTCTGATGGTATAATAATTCTCTGATGGTATAATAATTCTCTGATGGTATAATAATTCTCTGATGGTATAATAATTCTCTGATGGTATAATAATTCTCTGATGGTATAATAATTCTCTGATGGTATAATAATTCTCTGATGGTATAATAATTCTCTGATGGTATAATAATTCTCTGATGGTATAATAATTCTCTGATGGTATAATAATTCTCTGATGGTATAATAATTCTCTGATGGTATAATAATTCTCTGATGGTATAATAATTCAAAACAATGTTTTTCTATTGTAAATTAAAGTATTGCAGACACAAACAATTCATCGCACAATTTATTGCCTGGCATATTTGGCTGTATCTTGTCAAGTGTGTTACTACAGAGTTACATCAACACATAACGAAGCAGAAAATAAATCCTTTTGTTGCTGAAATGCATAAACCACATTGTCCACATTCACAACCGGTCACCTGATTACCATGGTAACTTCAAATTGATCACATAATCTTTCTGTTTACACACACACATATATATGAAATAATAATTCCCTAAAAGTATAATTCCCTGATGGATATGAGTACCTGAAAGCTGTAGTAAATCCCTGATTGCATAATAATTCCCTCATTGGTATAATAATTCCACAGTTCCGATAGTATAATATTTCCCTGACAGGTATAGATCTCTGAGGGGTATGATTCCTTAAAAGGTATAATTCCCTGATAAGTATGTATTTATATCTTGCAGGATATAATCATGAAGAACCAGTTACAGCAGCAATACTCAGCACGGTGCACGTACACATACTACCCCAGTTTAACATACACGGAGCTGCAGCTGCTGTTCCTGGCGATTGTACGGGACTGATGTATGCAGGGTCAAAGTTCAACACGCTGGTCAGGCATGAGGTCAGTTTTGCAGTCAGAAGTATTTGCAATTGTTGATGGAATTAATAATTGTTTTCAATTCTTCTTGGTTTGTTCGAGGACCTAATTGCGTTCATTTACTGCAGACAAGGTTGATCATGCCATGAGGAGACAACTGGAGTACATCGTGACAGTAGGAAAGTTGGAGAAGCAGATGGAGACCGAGAGAAAAGATGCTGGACAGTTTAACATCATGGCATGGAAGATCATCTGTGTCAGAGCTGATAAAAGTACATGAGACAGAAGATTGTAGATAGACATGACTACCCAGCTAAATTGGCTAGATATATGGAAAGGACATGCAGTAAGATACAGTCTTTATCACAGTTACTATCAGTGTGGCATCTAGAACATTGTTATTTGTTTAAGATGAAGAAGACAAACAGTGACAATAGAAATATTTTAGACTGCTGTCGCTGCTTTGAATGTGTACAGAGTAGGAACAAGGAATCAGGCTAAACCCCAACCAGCAACTATATAGTGCCTACAGCCAGACACAGCCTACTTCTTCCTAACCAGCTACTGTATAGTGCCTACAGCCAGACACAGCCTACTTCTTTCCAACCAGCAACTATATAGTGCCTACAGCCAGACACAGCCTACTTCTTCCTAACCAGCTACTGTATAGTGCCTACAGCCAGACACAGCCTACTTCTTCCCAACCAGCTACTGTATAGTGCTAACAGTCAGACACAGCCTACTTCTTCCCAACCAGCTACTGTATAGTGCCTACAGCCAGACACAGCCTACTTCTTCCCAACCAGCTACTGTATAGTGCCTACAGCCAGACACAGCCTACTTCTTCCCAACCAGCTACTGTATAGTGCTAACAGCCAGACACAGCCTACTTCTTCCTAACCAGCTACTGTATAGTGCCTACAGCCAGACACAGCCTACTTCTTCCCAACCAGCTACTGTATAGTGCTAACAGTCAGACACAGCCTACTTCTTCCCAACCAGCTACTGTATAGTGCTAACAGTCAGACACAGCCTACTTCTTCCCAACCAGCTACTGTATAGTGCCTACAGCCAGACACAGCCTACTTCTTCCCAACCAGCTACTGTATAGTGCTAACAGTCAGACACAGCCTACTTCTTCCCAACCAGCTACTGTATAGTGCCTACAGCCAGACACAGCCTACTTCTTCCCAACCAGCTACTGTATAGTGCTAACAGCCAGACACAGCCTACTTCTTCCCAACCAGCTACTGTATAGTGCCTACAGCCAGACACAGCCTACTTCTTCCCAACCAGCTACTGTATAGTGCCTACAGCCAGACACAGCCTACTTCTTCCCAACCAGCTACTGTATAGTGCTAACAGCCAGACACAGCCTACTTCTTCCCAACCAGCTACTGTATAGTGCTAACAGTCAGACACAGCCTACTTCTTCCCAACCAGCTACTGTATAGTGCCTACAGCCAGACACAGCCTACTTCTTCCCAACCAGCTACTGTATAGTGCCTACAGCCAGACACAGCCTACTTCTTCCCAACCAGCTACTGTATAGTGCTAACAGCCAGACACAGCCTACTTCTTCCCAACCAGCTACTGTATAGTGCTAACAGTCAGACACAGCCTACTTCTTCCCAACCAGCTACTGTATAGTGCCTACAGCCAGACACAGCCTACTTCTTCCCAACCAGCTACTGTATAGTGCTAACAGCCAGACACAGCCTACTTCTTCCCAACCAGCTACTGTATAGTGCTAACAGTCAGACACAGCCTACTTCTTCCCAACCAGCTACTGTATAGTGCCTACAGCCAGACACAGCCTACTTCTTCCCAACCAGCTACTGTATAGTGCCTACAGCCAGACACATCCTACTTCTCCCCAACCAGCTCATCCCCAATTGGCTGTAGGTCACCAGGGTGAAGGGGTTAAGAGCTACATTTTGGGGGACAGATTCATTGCTGAGTAATGTAATCCAATGTGTAATGGAAAAAATAGAAGTCAAGAACCCTGTTTACAGAAGCAGTCCATCAGGCCTGTGATGCCAGTCTCATGTTTTATAAGCCAATCAGAATTTGAAGGGTGACATAATCATCAGCATCATGCTGGTTGCCTTTACTTCCCAGGACATTTTAGGCCGGGTCAGTTTGGAAGCCAAGCTCCTTTACAAACAGTTTAACATTAACATTGGCATATTTTTTTCAGGATGTACGGTTTCAATCTTCTTCTTTCTCCTTCTTCTCTTCCACCATTCACCTCAGCGAGATGTTGGGGAAGAGATGTAAGGATTGTTTGTGCGCTTTTTCCAACGCATTATAAAAGCTGATATTCATTTCTCATAGCCTGCTCCTGATGAAGTCGCTCAATATCTTGCGTGGTCTTCCCCTTGCTCTGTTTTCATTATATTTCTTCAGCATGGCTCTCTGTGGCAGTTGGTACCAGGGCATTCTCATCAGGTGGCCAAACCATCTCATTTGTTCTTTAATGAATTGTATGACTGGTTTCGATCCTAGTCTTCTAATTTCTAATTTTCTAATTTCTGATTTTATCTCTTCTTGTCACCAACAACTCTCCTAAGACAGCTTATCTCTGTTGTTACTTACTTCCACTCATTAGTTGTAGTAAGGGTCCATTTTGGGCACCGGTAGCACAATGTCGGCAATAAAACCCCGTTCTTATGAAATTTGCTTTGGTTGACAGAGTTATCTTTCTATGAGTGAGAAGCGGTGTTAATTGTCCCATAACGATTTGCTTTCTCACATCGTATGTTGATTTCTCGATCCATTCTTCCACCTGAGGTTAAAAATATTTCTGTCTTGAGTGATTTAATTGATGAGTGCAGAAGAAGAGGGAGGAGAAGACTGATTTGAATAAATGTTACATTAACAGTAGCTTATTATTTCAGGATGTAACAGTTTCAGCCCTGAGTGATTTAGTTAGCCAGCACAAGTTTGACCTCATAGTTGACGTCGAAGGCGGAGGAAAGTTCATTGTGTAAGTAATATTTGGCTGTGGGATCTCTGTGTTTCGTGACCTGCATGGACGATAAGGAGCCCCACTTAGGGTGTTCCCTGTGTGGGTTCTGGGGTCCCATTCTGTGGATGTAGAACAAATAAATTCTGTGCTCTCCTAGCATGTTGTAATGGGCGACTAATTATGGTTTGCTGAAATCTGAGGTTTAAGCAGAAATATTGCAGCCTAGCTGTAAACCACAACACAGAGTACCAACTGCTTTTTTGAGTCTGCCAGTCCTAGAAGGTCTTAGCTAATGACCGGGAGAATTAGGTTTGGCAAGACAAAACTCACAGTTATACAACCTCCAGAGGGACCAAATATACCACCCGTGCAGGAAACAGCCATGTTTTCTGTCTTCTTTCAAGTCCCTCATCTAAACAGAAGATGTAAAAGCATAGTTCATTCATTGAAACATGAAGAGTTAAGGATTAATGCAGAGAAGACAAAGCAGACGAAAAAGAAAAAGAAGCAGAAGACTGACATGACAATGCTTTAGAAAACCATAGAAGTAGGTGTCCTTCTGAATGGAAGGTAACTCTTTTAACTTCTTCCACTCCTTGGGGATGCTAATGTGAGGGGAAAGGAATGAGCAGACCAGCTGGCAAGTAATACATTTACATAAGTGGACAGACACACAAGGACAGCGTTGAATTAATCAATGTTGTGTGAAATGGGCTGGTGGATAATGACGAGTCTCTGGTCCTAACAGAACCACATGAGTAAAAAAACCTAGCAGAGGACGTCTTTGCTGTATTTGAGGTCACCATAGAAGAGGTTATTTTTATTCTGATAAGGGAACATTATAGGGGTACCTTGGGATGCCTGCTGCTACGAAGGACTGAGTATACATCAGACTGCCCATTGTATAGTGACTCGATCATGAAAACATAACAGATAAGTCATCATCATCATGTGGCAGGTCCTTTACAGAATGTTGCTTTCATCACAGTCTGCCTGAAAGAAACTTGGTCTTTCGCAAGCTCTATCGCTTCGTGCACTTTCATTTTCAAGGGGTCACCTGTATCCTATGCCCATCTTTGTGTTGGTCGGCCTCTGCCCCTCCTTCCTGTACCATGCCATCTGCTATTATTTTCTCCCAGTCCGCCATGACTCTTGATATAGTCAAAATATTTTAGCTTCCAAGACAAGGTGCTGTCTATTAGCCAATTTTCCTTGATGTTCTGGTCATTTAGATTGTTAGTATTTGTTTTTTTCTTTGTCCATGGTATTCAGAGAATCTTCCTAATTGCTTGCTTGCTGTAGCCCACCAGGACATCACACAGAGCGATAAACACCCGGTGTCATAAAGTACCACCATGCGGAAGAGGATCACCCGTGGAGAGGTCCCAGAAACCCCTTTCAGCCAGTTTTGCAACATATGTGGCCTAGCTATATTCAGGGCCCACGGCGTAAGCCAGGGTGGGGCTTCAAATAAACAAAAAATTGCATCCCACAAGGGGAACAACTCGGATACAGAATCTTCCAAGAGCATTTCAGCTCAAAAGCCCCATATATCAATCCTTAGAAAGTTGGGATAGTCCACAACTTCGATTCCCTTACTGATGCTTAACCATAGACTAGTATTGCTATAGCCATCCTCTTTTTGACAACTGTTGTTTTCCATGATACATTTCTTGGTATAACAATGTGATAGTCTTCTCTTGCTAACAGATAAGTAGAATAAGCTTTGTTGTTGTATATTTTAAAGAAAATATTTATTATGGGGATCATCGCCAGGTACCTCACCAACTGGCATAATCCTCTCTGGTTCGTGATTTCTAACACAACGTATCAGTTCATGTACTCATTCTCTTCTTTTACACTGTCACCATTTTTCTGCTGGTGTCTTCTTTTGTTAGTTACTCAGTTAGTTGTTGTTCCCACTTTTAATCATGTCAACTGGATCACCTCATAATTGCTCCTTTCCTATGTCAGTAAAACTCACACAAAATATCTATTACTGTCACATTTGAAAACTCGGGAAACAGATCGGTCCTGGCAAAATCCAGCTCCGTGCACCACAATAAATACATGTGACAGCCACCAGAGGTGCCAGCACCAGTCTATCACTTTGTCATTCATTGTTGATGGAAGCAGCTGTGTAAACAAACTAGTAGTTGCACATGCAATATTGTATAAGGCCCTCAGCAAGTTCCATTGCAAACCAACCACCTGCCATTTATTTAAAAAAGCATCCTATCTCAATGCCAGTAATAAGAAAAATACAAATAAAGGACCCATTTTAAGCCAGGGACAATGAATAGGAAACTACAATAGAAAATAACACATAATATGTGAAATGCTCTGTCTTCACAAGATCAATAACACCACAAGAAGGGACAGATGTACGAATACCAGCATTAGAGAGTGATAGTTGGAATGAGACCATGTCTGGATTATATTGACAGATACAGAATTGTATGGGTTGGCCATCTAGTGAGAATACAGACAGACCAAACTGCATGTGAGACTTTTGACAGGAGGACATCTGGGAGGAAGGCCAGACAGAGATGGATAAATGGTGTAACTGAAACCTGACAAAAAGATAAACACAATTATCACCCCAGCCACCCGAGAAGCACAAGACAAATACAGAAAACCATGACAATGGACTACAACCTGGTATCAGGGAGATCGCAGGAGAGGCACAAGAGAAATACAGAGAAGAAAAAAAACAAGACACTGGGCTACAGCCTGATATCAGTGAGACGACAAAACCATGGCACAGGGCTACAGCCTGGTATCAGTGAGACGACAAAACCATGGCACAGGGCTACAGCCTGGTATCAGTGAGACGACAAAACCATGGCACAGGGCTACAGCCTGGTATCAGTGAGACGACAAAACCATGGCACAGGGCTACAGCCTGGTATCAGTGAGACGACAAAACCATGGCACAGGGCTACAGCCTGGTATCAGTGAGACGACAAAACCATGGCACAGGGCTACAGCCTGGTATCAGTGAGACGACAAAACCATGGCACAGGGCTACAGCCTGGTATCAGTGAGACGACAAAACCATGACACTGGGCTACAACCTGGTATCAGGGAGATCGCAGGAGAGGCACAAGAGAAATACAGAGAAGAAAAAAAACAAGACACTGGGCTACAGCCTGATATCAGTGAGACGACAAAACCATGGCACAGGGCTACAGCCTGGTATCAGTGAGACGACAAAACCATGGCACAGGGCTACAGCCTGGTATCAGTGAGACGACAAAACCATGGCACAGGGCTACAGCCTGGTATCAGTGAGTCGACAAAACCATGGCACAGGGCTACAGCCTGGTATCAGTGAGACGACAAAACCATGGCACAGGGCTACAGCCTGGTATCAGTGAGACGACAAAACCATGAAATAGGGCTACAGCCTGGTATCAGTGAGATGACAAAACCATGGCACAGGGCTACAGCCTGGTATCAGTGAGACGACAAAACCATGAAATAGGGCTACAGCCTGGTATCAGTGAGACGACAAAACCATGAAATAGGGCTACAGCCTGGTATCAGTGAGACGACAAAACCATGAAATAGGGCTACAGCCTGGTATCAGTGAGATGACAAAACCATGGCACAGGGCTACAGCCTGGTATCAGTGAGACGACAAAACCATGAAATAGGGCTACAGCCTGGTATCAGTGAGATGACAAAACCATGACACAGGGCCACAGCCTGGTATCAGTGAGACGACAAAACCATGAAATAGGGCTACAACCTGGTATCAGTGAGACGACAAAACCATGACACAGGGCCACAGCCTGGTATCAGTGAGACGACAAAACCATGACACAGGGCTACAGCCTGGTATCAGTGAGACGACAAAACCATGAAATAGGGCTACAGCCTGGTATCAGTGAGACGACAAAACCATGACACAGGGCTACAACCTGGTATCAGTGAGACGACAAAACCATGACACAGGGCTACAGCCTGGTATCAGTGAGACGACAAAACCATGAAATAGGGCTACAGCCTGGTATCAGTGAGATGACAAAACCATGACACAGGGCCACAGCCTGGTATCAGTGAGACGACAAAACCATGAAATAGGGCTACAACCTGGTATCAGTGAGACGACAAAACCATGACACAGGGCTACAGCCTGGTATCAGTGAGACGACAAAACCATGAAATAGGGCTACAGCCTGGTATCAGTGAGATGACAAAACCATGACACAGGGCCACAGCCTGGTATCAGTGAGACGACAAAACCATGAAATAGGGCTACAACCTGGTATCAGTGAGACGACAAAACCACAACACAGGGCTACAACCTGGTATCAGTGAGACGACAAAACCATGAAACAGGACTACAGCCTGGTATCAGTGAGACGATAAAACCATGACACAGGGCCACAGCCTGGTATCAGTGAGATGACAAAACCATGACACAGTGCTACAGCCTGGTATCAGTGAGATGACAAAACCACGACAGTGTAAAATAACCTGAATTTATTGCTTTTCATTATAAACCATTGTTACCATGATTTTAACTTTATGCTGTTGTTGCTTTCTTTTTCAGTATTCCACGAAGCGTGTCCATAAGCAGCCGAGCCAGTGATGCGTCGGAGCTGACAGATGACGAGGATGTCTTGCAGGATCTGTCGGCTTCCTTTGCCGCAGCAATGAGTGACATATACATGAAAGGTGCCTGTCCAGTTTCTCCTTTCTCCGGGGTGGTCCATGGGGTCGAGCTGGGCAGTGAGGCCCTGGAAGTGACTGACCCCTGGTATTACCAGTATCACACTTTAATGGTAGGACACGTCGACGTCTGTGTCGTTTTTGATTTTATATACCTTCACCGCCTGTAGTTCCACGTGTACCAGGATTTTTGTAACTGTAATTGTAACTGACTCACAAAGCATGTTGAGAAAGGTGGAGACAGGCAAGCTCCATGCAGAGTGGCAAGCATCGCTTCAGTGTAGTTAGCCTCCTTTGGATATTTCTTCCAGGTCCTGCTGTGATGTTGATTCTTAATTCAACATTTAGCATTGTACCGGGAAGACCAACAAATCTCAGACGGTCAGATGCATTGGCCAAAAGGTTGCAAATATGGTAACTGTTCTGTAAGCAGGCACAACAACAAATTATGTCACTTAGCAAACGATGTAGAAGAAGAAGAGCCACCACTTTTGAGGTGGTATTGAACAAATTTTCTTGAGTCGGAGGATTTAATGCCGTCACCATGAACTGTGGGAGGATGTTTCTGTTTGCCCGCAGCAGAAGAAAACTTCCATCACCTTACAGATGATTTCATCCCAGGTCTCTGACATAAGAGCCTAGTGTTCCGACTGCTTGTCCATCTGCTCCTGTTTTACTGTTATCAAGTTTAAACGACTCATGACAGAGTTCTGTTCTGCCTAACATGTAGGTTGAAGTGATTGTAAATAGAATTTATGTTTGTTCAACACTATTTTCATACAGATTGCAGTTCCAGTCTGTCATACATGGTAAAGTCTGTCATATGTGGTAAAGTTTGTCATATGTGGTAAAGTTCCAGTCTGTCATACGTGATAATGACTGATTTCTAGACCCTGCTGCCCTCTAGGCATCAGTTCTGGGGACATTTTTACCCTACCGGGTGTAATCTTTTTTGTTTTGCTGTTGTTGTTTGAAAGTGTACGGGTGGTTGCAGGCTGCATAACTCATAAGTCGAGGAGCAGGTATCAATAATTTGAATTTGAATATACTTGGTTGTACATTTCTTTTTGAGGAGATCATAAACCCGCCCCAGCATTTATCGGCTGCTGTTTGGTTTTACTAGGCAGTTTTCCATTCAGTAGATTGCCACTGCCTCGTAAACGTAGGGCACTCGTACCCTTGCTAGAATCTACGCAAAGTGTCTGCTACTAAATTGCCTGCCACTGACTTTTATCTCTTATATGTCAGGATTGTTAAACTGCATTCACAACCCATAAGATACATTTGGCTATAATTTTCAATGAAACACAAAATTTTTTTTTTTCTGCACTGTATTTTTATTTTGGGTTCATTTTGTTTTTAAATTTTGATCTTCCATAATTGTTTTCTGAAAGATTAATACGCATTGAATCAAAGAGCAACTATTCTGATGACTATGCATATGAAGCAAACCCTGGGACCCTTGTTCAGCTGCAAAACACAATTACATTAGGGTCTTGAATGGTTAGAAAGTTACCAATGGTTCAGCCAAAAGACAAAAACAATGTCTGTAATTTCTTTTCATTGTGATTTATGTCCTGCAGATGAGTACATTTATTGCTTGCTGCAAGTTCCCTCCTCCCGCAGAGTTGCCTCACGTCTGGATGTTGTCTCTGCATTCCTTTCTCAATATATTGACCAGGTCTCGTCAAGGTCAGTATGGTTTGTTATTGCTTAGGTGTTAAGGTTTGTTATGTGTTACTAACTTCTTGTTAAAGTTATGGTTAGTTATGTGTTTCTAACGTCTTGTCAAAGTTATGGTTAGTTATGTGTTTCTAACTTCTTGTTAAAGTTATGGTTAGTTATGTGTTTCTAACTTCTTGTTAAAGTTATGGTTAGTTATGTGTTTCTAACTTCTTGTCAAAGTTATGGTTAGTTATGTGTTTCTAACTTCTTGTTAAAGTTATGGTTAGTTATGTGTTTCTAACTTCTTGTTAAAGTTATGGTTAGTTATGTGTTTCTAACTTCTTGTTAAAGTTATGGTTAGTTATGTGTTTCTAACTTCTTGTCAAAGTTATGGTTAGTTATGTGTTACTAACTTCTTGTCAAAGTTATGGTTAGTTATGTGTTACTAACTTCTTGTCAAAGTTATGGTTAGTTATGTGTTTCTAACTTCTTGTCAAAGTTATGGTTAGTTATGTGTTACTAACTTCTTGTGAAAGTTATGGTTAGTTATGTGTTACTAACTTCTTGTCAAAGTTATGGTTAGTTATGTGTTACTAACTTCTTGTTAAAGTTATAAGTTGTCATCTTTCTCAAATGGACTTCCAGCTCCCATCTTGGGGGAAGAAAAAAGAAGACCCCCTGCCTCTGTAACAGATTATGACATAAAAGCAGGCTGATTGAGAATGTGCTGAAGTCTTAAAACTGTTTTGGAGGAATCATGGTACCTGACCTCTGATGTTTCTTAACTCCCATGTTCATAAGCTACCATATTTCTAAGCTCACACATTTCTAAATTCTCATGTTCCTAAACTTCCATGTTTCTTAGCTCCCATGTTTCTAAACTTCCATGTTTCTTAGCTCCCATGTTCCTAAACTTCCATGTTTCTTAGCTCCCATGTTTCTAAACTCCCGTGTTCCTAAGTTCTTGTGTTCCTTGTCATGTGAGATGTCAAACCAAAATAACATCTGCTTACTGACATAACACATGATGGTGATAATTTCTTTAGTATTGCTCCATCTGCATCCTTGTTTTGTCAGCTGCCATATCATCTCACAGCATCTTATCTTTTATTTTAAAACACATTGCACAATTTGTTGCTGTATCTCGCCAGGTGCACTACTATAGAGTTACGTCAACAATAAATAAAGCACACAAAAACTGAGGACAGAATTTATTTTAAATATGAAGTTACCCTGGTAAGTCACGTGACTACAGTGAACTTCCGGTGACTGGGCAAACGTGATGCATCGGAAGAAACCATTTGCATTTCAGTTGGATTTATTCAGTTCATTATGCTTGATTTTATGTTGATGTAACTCTGTAGTAATGCACCTGACGAGATACAGCCAAATTTGCCTGGCAATAAAGTGTGCAATGTTTTGTTTGTGTCCATGTTATTTAAATTTGTTACGGGAAAACATTGTTTTGAATTATGACTGATTATTTACATTATCTCCCTTTTATCTAAATTCAGGCATCCAGGGACAGGTGGAAAATGAGACAGGGGGAATCATTGAGAGTTACACCTTGCAGGTGGACAAGAAACCTTTGCAGGAAATGACATCACCTTTCTTTGTGCTGGCTACACATGGGAAACACACAGTTACCGTAGAAGCTGCAGGTCAGTTGGAGGGAGAGCTGTACACTTGGGGTCATTGCAGGCCACAAAACTTATTCCCTCCATGCTGATTTTTCTTCTTATAGTGCATGCCGTGTGGCATAAGTAGTCACATATATCCACAACCTTCTGTCTCATGTACTTTCAGTCAACTCTGACAAAGATGATATACTATGCAATCATGTCATACTGTCCAGCATTCTCTGTCTCTCTCTATCTCTGTCTCTCTCTATCTCTGTCTCTCTCTGCCTTTCTCTCTCTTTCTCTATCTCCCCCCTCTATCTCTCTCTCTCTCTCTCTGCCAATTTCCACTCCACCTTTCCCACCATTATGATTTACTCCAGTTTTTCTCATAAAAAATATTCTCATGTAAAATTAACTTGATTAACTTCATTTTTACTACCTTTATGTCAAAACTGGATAAATTAAGTAAATTTAAAATCTGATTCTGTCTGCCAGCTACTGACAGTGCATGGTGCATCACTGTGAGTTTGGGTGTTTCTTATGGGTTTTCATTTGTGCTTCTTGTGATTAGTGATGTGAACTCCACGTTCAGAAAATGGCAGGTAGCTGGTTGCCACGCAACTTGCGCAATACCTAATTAGTAATGCAGTATGCAGGGTTGTCTCCACTGCTGCTTCCATCAATGATGAACCACAGTTCTGGTGACACTTTGTTGGTGTAGGCACATCTGACAGATGCCTTACAAATTTAATGTGTGCGCCAGCTGCTGGATTTGGCTGTTTCTTTGACTTTTCACCTGGCATAGTGATAGGCAGTATCTGTAATTTTTATTAACACAGAAAAATACCGCTAATGTGCAAGTATGTCTGTGTTCAGGATATACAAGACTGACTTTATCCATTGAGGTGAAGGAGAACTCTGCTAGTGTCCAGGACTTTGTCCTCAAACAAGACCACAAGGTCCTGGAGTATCACGATTATGACCAGATGACCCGTCTGCTGAAGAATGTTTCTCTCTTATGTCCGAACATTGTGAAGATGACCAGGTATTTTTGTTTGTGGGTTATAGTCGCTTCCATTTATCATCATCGTGTACCATCTCATATAGCCTAGGTGTTCACTGTCTCCACAGATCACAGTATTAGTGTCTCCACAGATCACAGTATTAGTGTCTCCACAGATGACAGTATTAGTGTCTCCACAGATCACAGTATTAGTGTCTCCACAGATCACAGTATTAGTGTCTCCACAGATCACAGTATTAGTGTCTCCACAGATGACAGTATTAGTGTCTCCACAGATCACAGTATTAGTGTCTCCACAGATCACAGTATTAGTGTCTCCACAGATGACAGTATTAGTGTCTCCACAGATCACAGTATTAGTGTCTCCACAGATCACACACAGTATTAGTGTCTCCACAGATCACAGTATTAGTGTCTCCACAGATCACAGTATTAGTGTTTCCACAGATCACAGTATTAGTGTCTCCACAGATCACAGTATTAGTGTCTCCACAGATGACAGTATTAGTGTCTCCACAGATCACAGTATTAGTGTCTCCACAGATCACAGTATTAGTGTCTCCACAGATCACAGTATTAGTATTCTCAGTTCATTCTGTTGAGCATATGCCTTCATCCTGTCGTCTGTAGAAGCCCCTTAATCAAGGCTTCTAGCTTGGTCTCGATTAAATTATTTAAGAATCAACATCGTAACACACCGGGCATACCCATAGGTGCTCCGTCTCCTGCAGCAAGTGTCTTGAGGTGTAGCTGCTAACTGTTCCTGTAGAACACTAATTATAAACTCGTAATTCTCTTCTTCTTCTCATACATCCTTTCTTGCTAGATCCACTCATAATTCTTTTCTTCTTCTCATACATCCTTTCTTGCCAGATCCACTCATAATTCCTCATTCACACATTTTTACAGATATTGTATTTGTGTGACCTAGTGTCTCCTTTCAGCATTCATTTTTTTAAAGCCAGAAAATCTGCCCTTTCATTTCCCTGCACTCCTGCATATCCCGGACAGTATATCCATATCAGTCGAGTTCCCCATTATTAACTGACCTGTCTAGATTGCCATGTTTATGAGATACATAGCTAATACTGTTGGCTGTGTTTGCACCTGCACATCACATGTTTATGAGATACATAGCTAATACTGTTGGCTGTGTTTGCACCTGCACATCACATGTTTATGAGATACATAGCTAATACTGTTGGCTGTGTTTGCACCTGCACATCACATGTTTATGAGATACATAGCTAATACTGTTGGCTGTGTTTGCACCTGCACATCACATGTTTATGAGATACATAGCTAATACTGTTGGCTGTGTTTGCACCTGCACATCATATGTTTATGAGATACATAGCTAATACTGTTGGCTGTGTTTGCACCTGCACATCACATGGAGGTCAAGAAATTCATATGTTTACTTAAAAATAACAATTAGACTGTGAGCCTAAGTATTTGCTGTAAACTACAGATTGGGATTTTTGTTTTTGCCTGACAGAAAATATTTCCATCCCTTACTGAATTTAACCTGGATCTCGAACCAATCATCCATTGTATGTATCAAGTAAAGGACCTTTTCCACGCCTTTCAGGGGTATTGGGTATATAGGGCTGGACCGATATTTTATAGACCAACAGCAAAAGATGCGTGATGTGGTCATTATCTCGCCTGCTGCCTTTACTTCCCAGGACTGAACCTGGTACCCACTAAAGGCTGGGTCGACCTGGGAGCCAAATAAAAAAAGTCTGGCTTGGCCAGGGAGCAAACCCATTACCTTCTGATCCGCAGGGGAGCATCTAGCGGCTATGCCAGGGCAACTCATTGTATTTATAGAATTGTTAAGTAAAGAATATTGAGACCAAAAATGGCCGTCTCATGCTTGTTACCATTGTTGTTTCCCTGCAGCTTGGGTAAGACCGCACTGTCCTCAGATATTTGGATGATGCATTTTGGGCGGAATGAAACAAGGCATGTGCCTCCCAGGATCATGTTTGTGGGCAATGTCCTTGGAGAGGAGATGACCTCACGGGAAATTCTGCTGCAGCTGATTGTGCACCTGTGTGATGTTTACCAGCGCAGTATCTACCCAAAAGAGGTAGGTTAATGTGAGGTTTATCTGCATGAGTTACACCTAAGAGAGGTGGGTTGAGGTGAAGTTTACCTGCATGAGTTACACCTGAAAGAGGTAGGTTAATGTGAGGTTTACCTGCATGAGTTACACCTAAGAGAGGTGGGTTGAGGTGAAGTTTACCTGCATGAGTTACACCTGAAAGAGGTAGGTTAATGTGAGGTTTACCTGCATGAGTTACACCTAAGAGAGGTGGGTTGAGGTGAAGTTTACCTGCATGAGTTACACCTGAAAGAGGTAGGTTAATGTGAGGTTTACCTGCATGAGTTACACCTAAGAGAGGTGGGTTGAGGTGAAGTTTACCTGCATGAGTTACACCTGAAAGAGGTAGGTTAATGTGAGGTTTATCTGCATGAGTTACACCTAAGAGAGGTGGGTTGAGGTGAAGTTTACCTGCATGAGTTACACCTGAAAGAGGTAGGTTAATGTGAGGTTTACCTGCATGAGTTACACCTAAGAGAGGTGGGTTGAGGTGAAGTTTACCTGCATGAGTTACACCTGAAAGAGGTAGGTTAATGTGAGGTTTACCTGCATGAGTTACACCTAAGAGAGGTGGGTTGAGGTGAGGTTTACCTGAATGAGTTTCATCTGAGAGAGGTGGGTTGAGGTGAAGTTTACCTGCATGAGTTACACCTGAAAGAGGTAGGTTAATGTGAGGTTTACCTGCATGAGTTACACCTAAGAGAGGTGGGTTGAGGTGAGGTTTACCTGAATGAGTTTCATCTGAGAGAGGTGGGTTGAGGTGAAGTTTACCTGCATGAGTTACACCTGAAAGAGGTAGGTTAATGTGAGGTTTACCTGCATGAGTTTCACCTGAGAGAGGTAGGTTAATGTGAGGTTTACCTGCATGAGTTTCATCTGAGAGAGGTGGGTTGAGGTGAAGTTTACCTGCATGAGTTACACCTGAAAGAGGTAGGTTAATGTGAGGTTTACCTGCATGAGTTTCATCTGAGAGAGGTGGGTTGAGGTGAGGTATGGATTATGTTGTTTGAGAGCTCAAGGACAGGAGTGGTGCAGTGTGGGATTTTGGATATATTTTTGTACTAAGAGTGGAAAACATAAGGACAGGAACGATATAGACACACACATACACACACACACATACACACACACACACACACACACACACATAACAAACAATCAGGACTTTATGACAGAAGCCTTTATCAACACACACCGGAGATCAAACAAAGGGTTGAAAAGGGGGGAGAGATCCTAGGCTGGATCCCACATGAAAGTCTTTGAAACTGAGAGAGGTGCTCTTCTGATAGACTAGACACCATCAGTTCTCAGCTGAGTGGAACAGGTCATTCATTACAGGTCAATATATCAGATGTGCAGGTTTACTGTTCTTTTTAGTCATGGCAAGTTTTTGCTTGTGACAGTAGTTAGCTGTTTCATTTTCCTCTTTATGTTAAGTAGGACATATTTCCATCACCCAGCTACTGAGTCAGTTTAGTGTAAAGTGCGACACTGTGATCTCTGCATTTCATTTGGAATGCTTTTTGACTATGCCAGACGTTGTTTATATTGCAAACTGAAGATTTAGAAAATGGTGAGTGGCTTGTTGCCAGAATTAGTGGTGCCTTTTGCGATTAATTGTGTGTGCAACTATTGATATGTTGTAAATTGATTACCTGATTATGTTCTTCAGTTTTTATATGTCTTTTGTATTTTTAGGTCCTAGAGAAGATGCATATCTACATCATTCCAGCAGTCAATGTGGACGGAGCTAGACTTGCCAGGTTGGGTGTTTGTGATGAAGGCAGCGGACATAACAATACTCGAAATGTGGACTTGGATACAAACTTTTATGGTGAATATCATATTTTTTAATAAGTAGGTTGCCCCTTTGTGGGTTCTGGGGTCCCATTTTTGGAGAAAATGGACCCACTGCAAGGAGCAACTGGCCAAGTGCTTACAACATCGGACCCTTGCGGGACACCCTGGTTCAATCTCTGGTAAGGTGATGGAGTTTTTTTGTCGGTGTCAAAATTAAACATCCTAACTTGTACAGTCCTTGTTGACTGCACTAGCAATGTGACCCTAAATCCTCAGTCTCCCGACACCCTCCCCCCCCCCCCCACTCTTGTCTACAACACCTATAAAGTGATTGAACAGACAGTGACAGTTTACGGACCCACCACACACACACACCCCCCCCCCCCCACCCCTGTCTACAACACCTATAAAGTGATTGAACAGACAGTGACAGTTTACGGACCCACCACACCCCCCCCCCCCCCACCCCTGTCTACAACACCTATAAAGTGATTGAACAGACAGTGATTGTTTACGGACCCCCCCCCCCCCCCCCCAACCCCTGTCTACAACACCTATAAAGTGATTGAACAGACAGTGACAGTTTACGGACCCACTACACCCCCCCCCCCTCCCCCACCCTTGTCTACAACACCTATAAAGTGATTGAACAGACAGTGACAGTTTTACGGATCCACTACACCCCCCCCCCCCCCCCCCCCCCTTTCCCTCCCACAACAATCCTTTTGTGAAAGGTTAGCTGTTTCTGTTTGCTGTAGTCAGATATGTTGAGCTGAAAGATGCATTATTACATCCTAACTGTAAAACACGATACAACATACCACATTTGCCCTTTTAAGTGGGAAACATAGAAGAAGAAGAAAAAGAAGATAGTAAGTCCTTTGTAAAATGTTGCCTTCCTTGGCCCCCCAGGAGAGATTCTCAGTCTCTTGCAGGTTGCAGTGATTCGTGTATGTTATGTCTTTTGATGCATATGTGTGTATGTATGAGTTATCTTATGTATGTGTATATATATATATGTATGAGCATATGAGTGTGTGTATTAGTGTACTTATCTGTGTGTGTATGTATGTGTATATGATTTTGTGTGTGCGTGCGTACATGTGTGTGAGTCAGTGTATGTGTACCATCGGTGCTGTCATGTACATTGTTAAATAAACATAACAAGCTTTATTGAAAAATACAATTGCAGTCTAAAAGATGAGTGTTTGGCGGGGCTGGATGTAAGACGGACCTGCGTGCCTAATTTGTGACCCTTTGATAATTATGTTTGTTCATTCATTCGGTGTTAGGCCTCCATTTAGAGCATAGACCCTCACCCAGCTCGCACCAAGTCTTCTTAACATTTTTCCTCTGATGCTGCTGTCTCCGTATCCTCTCCAGTGTGCTCACTTCAGAAGACAGAAGGAAAAAAGTCACGACAGAAATGAAATATTTACTTACTATGCTAGGTGTAACGAAGAAAGATCAACTTAGAAATGATGACATCAGGAGAAGAGTCGGCACAGAACCAATACTGAACTTTAGAGGTAGACAACAAATCAAATGGTTTGGCCATGTAACATGATTCTTATCAGACAGGGCACCACAGAGAGCAGTATTATACAGATTCAACGGTAACAGAGCCAGTGGTCGACCATGCACAATATGGACCGCGCAGAAGATGGATCGCAGAAATATCAGAGACACTGAAAAGTACTTTATACAGAGATCTCTTCCTGCCCTGATGCTGTGAGGCATTCCAGGAGTAGAGAAAAGAAGAAGATGAAGAAAAGTCCCTAATCCTCATCTCTAGGTGCATTTTGGGGCTTGCTTTAGTTTCCTTTCACATGTTTGTTAATTGTTGAACATTGCATTTAAACTCTGCAGACACCGAAGGGTATGAGAAAATACAAGAACAGCTAGAGACTAAAGCTGTAAAGAAGGCACTTGAACTGTCCAGATCTCCGATTGTTGTTAATGTCCGCAGTGGGAGTAATACGGTTGCATTCTTCGGAGCTGTTGACAAAGGTAATAATCACTTTTATCTATCTGGTTATGAACGGTTGAACCCTTTCTTTCTGATATGGTGATTTCCAAGAAAAGAATAGTGCTTGAATGTATAATTAGAGACAAGGCAGGTTATTTATATTTCTTGGACAGCTAAGAAGAGTAACCCAGATGTTTTGAAAGAGGTAGGTGAATGAAGGCAACTTATCACAAACATCAGAAAGAGACATCATTTTTGTGTTCATCATATAAGAAGAGGAAAAATAGAAAATGTTGTGACCACCGGACAGATTTGGGGAAAGATAGACAGAGGGAGACAGCACGAGAAGATTCTAGACCGCCTTTTGTAATGGCATGGAGGGGTGTCAACGCACAAGCTAGTACATGCAGTTTCAGATCGCAGATTGTGGAGAGGCATGATCGCCCACGCCAGTCAGCAAGGTAAGTGATGTTGATAATGGCCATGTCTGTAATGACCTCTTCTCCAAAAATGAAGTTAAAATCTGCTGATCATTTGTGCTCTGAGTAATGTTTGAGAGGCCTGGATTTGAATATATTAACTAAAGAGCATTTAGAAGCGTTTCTTTGTGACCTCAATGACTTTTTTAAAGCCAGGCTGACTTAAAATATTCCCGTAAACCTCAGTGATAGAGATTGCGGCATGAGACGCCCAATACATATTTGTTTTTGGCCCCGGGTATGGTATTCAATTTCATTCTTCACTTTAAATCTTGTTTCAGATTTAGCAAACGCTTTTATCAATGGTCTTCCAGAGAAGCCCAGCAGTTTTGGGTGCCCTGGGCAGAAATGTAAGTATATTTTTGCAGGTGTTGATTGTATCATTCGTCTAACAGTATAGCTCTGTAGCTCACAGGTTAATGATGGCGTTTCACAGTTTCATGTTCCTCAACACATTTGTTTGATCTCGGAGTGTAAGATTTTTGTGTGTGGATTAAATGGTCCATTTTTGTACCTTTTGGACAGTGGTACAAGAATCATGCTGTGGAAGAGTTTGGGTACACCCAAGGTAATATTCCCAAAGACAGTAGTTCGTTTCCTGGCGGCTAACCTTCATTGTCTAGATAGAGAGCACATTCTTGTTATTGTAATAGGTTGGATACAGCAAACTTGTATAAATGCAATGGGGGAAAAGGAGGAGGAGAAAAAGAAGAAGAAGAAAGGATTAGCTCCACAAGATAACAGTGACAAGTGGCAGAGTTGTTGTTTTGGCTAGAAATTCTTCATTGGCAAACAGAAAAAAATGCACTACTTTATTCTTTTTCTTTGTTTTCTTTTTATCTCCTCTTTCTTCTCCTCCTCCTTCAGTAATTAATAGTCAGTGTTTGAACCTGTTCCATTATGGGTCATGGAAAGTTTGTTTTGCTTGAAGTCTTTATCAAGGCAGAGTAGCTTGTGTTGCAGATTCTCAGGTCTATGTGCTACTGACTCTAGAGCTAAAGAGCTTGAACACAAAATATGCGTGTGGTTTGTATAAATTTTCACTAGATGAAAGCTTACTTCTAGAGGAAAATACTACACCTATTTATGGAACAAGACAGACAGCAATGACAGGCATAGGGGCACATCTTCATACTGTCCATACCTTGTGGCATCGGTAGTCATGTCTGTCCACAACCTTCTGTCTCAAGTACTTTTAAACAATTCTGACACTGATGATCTTCTTGCCAGGATGTCAAACTGTCCAGCATCTCTCTCTCTCTTGGTCTCCCTCTGCTCTCCAGCCTCCCAGCTGTCACGATGTACTCCAGTTTTCTCCCTCTCATCACATGACCAATTTTTCACCAATCGTCCAATTATCTATGATGGGGTGCGCAAAGCAGTCAGTAGGTATGACATTCTGCACTCCGTGAAGGTCATGAGTTCACTGTTGAAGTGTTTTAGGGATCCCTGGAGATCATTGCTGGAACTTTGGAGATTGTGATATGTGCAACTCACACAAGGGGCAACCAGGTAATCTTCAGGAGAGAGATTGACCCATATGGGATAAAACCATTGACGTCAGTCGTCTTGCTTAAACACTCTTTATTTATGTTTATTGTTTAATGTATTATTTGTTTCCCCTCATTTCTTCCTCGGTAGCATCTTCATCGTCAGCTGCTTTAGAGTATGACAAAAACCTGGCACATCCTGGCAGTTTCATGGTAAGGTTCCTCCTCCTTTTTATATTATATCACTTTCAATCAGAGAGCCACTAAAATCGTCACAAGTTGATAACCATATTATGAACAGACCTGAGCAAATCTTGATTCTACGCCTTAGACCAGGACACAATCGCAGCCACATGTACACACAATTTAAGATTGGTGAATCACACATGTGTACATGTGGACTGGCACCTGAGACAACAGATCATGTCCTCCAAGACTGTCCCAAAAGCAGTATATCAAGGCCAAACTTCTGGCCACAAGAAACATGAGTGCAAGCAAAACTTAAGGGTCGCTTAGAGAATTTCAAAAGACGATGAAGTTCATACCAGAGACACATTGCAGATATAGAAGAATTATCATTCTTGCAGCTGCAGTGACTGCCCAGCAATGAGTCAACCATATTGGTTACATTTGCTGATAAAGTAAGCATTGAATAGTAACACTTTAGCACTTTCACCACATAAATGTTAAAAAAGGTAATGAACTGATTTAGCGAGGGGGGGGGGGGGGGGGGGGGGGTGTTATCTACCAAATATTTCTCAAGAGGGAAGTAAGAAAAGTTAGTGGGAGGCTGTCAGGGTCCTTGCTTGTCAAGCTTGGGCTGCAGAATCAAACCATTCAGGTCTACAACAGACTCAGTGTGGGTTGGTTGAGGAATGGGCTGCATGTGAATATCTCTGCAGATGAAGATGAATCTCCTACGGAAAGGCTATACCACCAGCTGCTCACAAAGGCCTAGCATAGGGCCTGCAGATAAAGAGGAATCGTACAGAAGGCTTTTCAACTGGCAGCTCACAGAGTTTTACCAAATGGCCTGCAGATGAAAGAGGAATCGTAAAGAAGGCTTTTCAACCGGGAGCTCACAGAGTTTTACCAAATGGCCTGCAGATGAAAGAGGAATCGTAAAGAAGGCTTTTCAACCGGGAGCTCACAGAGTTTTACCAAATGGCCTGCAGATGAAAGAGGAATCGTAAAGAAGGCTTTTCAACCGGGAGCTCACAGAGTTTTACCAAATGGCCTGCAGATGAAAGAGGAATCGTAAAGAAGGCTTTTCAACCGGGAGCTCACAGAGTTTTACCAAATGGCCTGCAGATGAAAGAGGAATCGTAAAGAAGGCTTTTCAACCGGGAGCTCACAGAGTTTTACCAAATGGCCTGCAGATGAAAGAGGAATCGTAAAGAAGGCTTTTCAACCGGGAGCTCACAGAGTTTTACCAAATGGCCTGCAGATGAAAGAGGAATCGTAAAGAAGGCTTTTCAACCGGGAGCTCACAGAGTTTTACCAAATGGCCTGCAGATGAAAGAGGAATCGTAAAGAAGGCTTTTCAACCGGGAGCTCACAGAGTTTTACCAAATGGCCTGCAGATGAAAGAGGAATCGTACAGAAGTCTATTCAACTGGCAGCTCACAGAGGCCTAGCATACGGCCTGCAGATGACTACCAATTTTATGAATGACATTTGGACACTGGGGCTTGTGTCTCTGGTATGTGACACTATCCAGTCTCCAAATTTGGGCTCCTCAATAAAGTTAGTTGAAAAGCCTTGTCCTGTAGTTTGTGTGGTCGATGTTTTTTCAGCGAAAGGAGTTCCCATTTGCAAGACTGTAAGTAACAGGTTGTTTCTTCTTTGTGTCTTCAGTCCTACCTGCACAACCATGAGCACTGTGCTGCGGTGGAGATCAACTTGGGATGTTGTCGCTACCCTCCTCCTGAGCAGCTGACCCAGATGTGGCAACAGGTGCAACAGGCTTTGATGTCGGTCATTTACGAGGTGAGTCCGTTCACGTCCGGGGAAGTATGGTTGCATAATTACCTTGTTAAGCTGGTGAGCATTAGTTCAGAATCAACACTCAGGACATGTCCATAAGTGCTCTGTCTACACCTTCAGCAGCCTCACAGAGATCCATTTCTACGTGCACCAATAAGAGTCTGTATGATCTGACAGTAATGACTATAGAGGCCACAGGTTGTTTATTTTGTCCTTCTTGATGTTGGTAAGAAAGGACTACAGTTGTTGGCTGGTCATCTGGATGATGAAGTGAATTATTAAACAGGTTGACTGGTCATCAAGATGATGAAGCGAATGATTAAACAGGTTGACTGGTCATCAAGATGATGAAGCGAATGATTAAACAGGTTGACTGGTCATCTGGATGATGAAGTGAATGATTAAACAGGTTGACTGGTCATCTGGATAATGAAGTGAATGATTAAACAGGTTGACTGGTCATCAAGATGATGAAGCGAATGATTAAACAGGTTGACTGGTCATCAAGATGATGAAGCGAGTGATTAAACAGGTTGACTGGTCATCTGGATGATGAAGTGAATGATTAAACCGGTTGACTGGTCATCAAGATGATGAAGCGAACGATTAAACAGGTTGACTGGTCATCAAGATGATGAAGCGAATGATTAAACAGGTTGATTGGTCATCAAGATGATGAAGCGAGTGATTAAACAGGTTGACTGGTAATCTGGATGATGAAGCGAATGATTAAACAGGTTGACTGGTCATCTGGATGATGAAGCTAATGATTAAACAGGTTGACTGGTCATCTGGATGATGAAGCGAATGATTAAACAGGTTGACTGGTCATCTGGATGATGAAGCGAATGATTAAACAGGTTGACTGGTCATCTGGATGATGAAGTGAATGATTAAACAGGTTGATTGGTCATCTGGATGATGAAGCGAAGGAGTGAACAAGTAGCCCTTTTGTTGGTCAGAAGTCTGCAAAGATTTACTAAGTACCATTTACCGTCAAGCCTATCAGCTGGCTTAGTTCCTTGAATACCTGCATGCTCTAGTGCAAGAATGAAACTGATCTTTGTTAGCCTTGACTACCTCAGAGACACCAAAGACTGCCTTCAGACCCGACCCAACTCTTCGTCTTCCTGAGCAGACTCATGGAGTCACTGAGAAAACATGCATGAATCAAAGTCTAGTCTCTAGCCATGTTTTTGCTTCCGTCACTGCCATGACTACTTGTAGCAAAGACAAAAATCAGCAGCTGCACACGCATTTCATTGCATTAAACACTACCTTTTTTTTTTTAAAGTCATTATCCTCGCATGCAAATTAATTGAAATGGCAAGGAGAAAAATATAAACTAACTGATTTTGAAGAAAATTATGATTTATTGTCATGTCATCTTGAATAATTAATGTGGTCAGAATGTAATTATGTAGATGATGATGTATGTGATGTTATTGGAAAAAAAGCATTGAGTGTGACTCCATTGTTTGTTTGAGATGACATATGAACCCATGTGGGTTCTGGTGCCCCAGTTTGGGGAAAATAGTTTAGACCCACCCTATGGGTTCTGGTGCCCCAGTTTGGGGGAAATAGTTTAGACCCACCCTATGGGTTCTGGTGCCCCAGTTTGGGGAAAATAGTTTAGACCCACCCTATGGGTTCTGGTGCCCCAGTTTGGGGGAAATAGTTTAGACCCACCCTATGGGTTCTGGTGCCCCAGTTTGGGGGAATAGTTTAGACCCACCCTATGGGTTCTGGTGCCCCAGTTTGGGGGAATAGTTTAGACCCACCCTATGGGTTCTGGTGCCCCAGTTTGGGGGAATAGTTTAGACCCACCCTATGGGTTCTGGTGCCCCAGTTTGGGGACATAGATGAGACCCACCCTATGGGTTCTGGTGCCCCAGTTTGGGGGAATAGTTTAGACCCACCCTATGGGTTCTGGTGCCCCAGTTTGAGGGAGTAGTTTAGACCCACCCTATGGGTTCTGGTGCCCCAGTTTGGGGGAATAGTTTAGACCCACCCTGTGGGTTCTGGTGCTCCGGTTTGGGGGACATAAATGAGACCCACCCTATGGGTTCTGGTGCCCCAGTTTGGGGTACGTAGATGAGACCCACCCTAACGAGCTTGTTGTAAAAAGTGACTAAGTGGGTTTCCTCCTAAATCGGAGTGCATGTGCCTCAGAGGTGAGATACCAACAGTCTGCACACAACTGATCCAGATCTGTAAATTGATGTGCACGCAAAACTCAAAATCTGGAACAAGACTAAAGTCCAGAAATGGAAGAACAACTAGAACTTTCCGCAGGAGTTTACAGGCTGTGAACGCAAAGAAGAAGGAGATGAGGATATTGCAATGTGATCTGAAATAATGCATTGACTGACTCTCATATATGTAGGTAGTGACATTTGAGATATTGTAATGTGATCTGAAATAATGCATTGACTGACTCTCATATATGAAGGTAGTGACATTTGAGATATTGTAATGTGATCTGAAATAATGCATTGACTGACTCTCATATATGTAGGTAGTGACATTTGAGATATTGCAATGCCTGAGAGTGTCAGCTATGTTCTTGACAACATATTATGACATTTAAGGGAAAGCTGTGGTGGTACTTGCTAGAACACTGGGGATCAGAGATATGCCTTTAACTAGTTTCTGTTGATATCCCAGGCTAGAAAAGGAATATTTGGAGTAGTTGTTGACGAAGACTCTAAAGTGCCTCTGCCTAAAGTCCGTGTTGAGGCTGTGCCATCTGGATACATCCAGTACACGGATGACCAAGGGCGGTTTGCATTTTACCTTCCAAATGGGACATACACTTTAAAAACTATGGCTGTCGGCCATAGAGATACACAAATGGTAAGTGTTTTTTGTTGAATTTTGGCTATCCCTTGTGGGTTCCGGGGTCCATGTTTGCTATTTCATAAAAGGCCACTAATTGGAAGCTGAAATCCAAAGTGTTAGGCCAATAGGTGAAGATGTCGCAGCCTAGCTGTAAACTACAACACACATGCCAACCATCCTTTCAAGAGAAATGCAGAATAAAGAAAATCTTCGCTGGGAAACTTATGTTGCAAGACTTGTCCCTTTACCTAAAAAAATATAAATTATTTAATAAATCAACACTGTTTATTTTTTTTTATTTTTGTCCATATTTATTATATCATCGTTGTTATGTTTTGGCCATTATATGTCACATACGGCTTCCAGTCTATTCCTTCTATCCTTTCTGTCCTGTTTAATCAATCTTCTTCTTCTTCTTCTCCTCCTCTTCTTCTTCTGCTGCTGCTCCTCCTCCTCCTCCTTCTCCTCCTCCTCCTCCTCCTTCTCCTCCTCCTCCTCCTCCTTCTCCTCCTCCTTCTCCTCCTCCTCCTTCTTCTCCTTCTCCTCCTTCTCCTTCTCCTGCTTCTCCTTCTCCTCCCCCTCCTCCTCCTCCTCCTCCTTCTCCTCCTCCTCCTCCTCCTCCTTCTCCTCCTCCTTCTTCTCCTCTTCCTTCTTCTCCTCCTCCTCCTTCTCCTCCTCCTTCTTCTCCTTCTCCTCCTTCTCCTCCTCCTCCTCCTCCTCCTTCTCCTCCTTCTCCTCCTCCTCCTCCTCCTTCTCCTCCTCCTTCTCCTCCTCCTCCTCCTTCTTCTCCTTCTTCTCCTTCTCCTCCTCCTCCTTCTCCTCCTCCTTCTCCTCCTTCTCCTTCTCCTCCTCCTCCTCCTTCTCCTCCTCCTCCTCCTCTTCTTCTTCTTCTTCTTCTTCTTCTTCTTCTTCTTCTGCACCACCAGCACCACCACCACATTTGATACCTGAAAGATTGTATATCCTTGAGAAAACATCTACAAAATTGCTTGCCTGGAAGAGACTGTCTTTGAAAAAATATCTGATAATATGAAATCTGGAGGAAACTGTCTGAGAAAATATCTGAAAATATGGAATATGGAGAAGACTGTCTTTGAGAAAATATCTGGAAATATGGAATCTGGAGAAGACTGTCTTTGAAAAAATATCTGAAAATATGGAATCTGGAGGAGACTGTCTTTGAGAAAATATCTGAAAATATGGAATCTGGAGAAGACTGTCTTTGAGAAAATATCTGGAAATATGGAATCTGGAGAAGACTGTCTTTGAGAAAACATCTTAAAATATGATACCTGAAAGAATGTTACTATCTTTAAGAAAACATTTGAAAATGTGCCTGAAAGAATGTGATTAACTTTGAGAAAAAATTTGAAAATGTGCCTGGAAGAATGTGATTAACTTTGAGAAAACATTTGAAAATGTGCCTGGAAGAATGTGATTAACTTTGAGAAAACATTTGAAAATGTGCCTTGAAGAATGTGATTAACTTTGAGAAATCATTACTTTATTGAAGAGAATCTCTTTTTGTTGTCTTGTCAAGGATGTGCGGGTGCTGCTAGGACCAAATGCCCGTGAGGTGATGGTGTTCATGAACTCGAGAACTTGGCTGCTCGGGATGTCGCCGATGCTGACAGTCACTATTGTTGGTAAGTTTGCTAACATGTCATTTGTCTCTAGTGCACCTCTTGTGTTACTTGACACTAATAGGTGTCTTGTGTCATTTGTCTCTAGTGCACCTCTTGTGTTACTTGACACTAATAGGTGTCTTGTGTCATTTAACACTGGTGGATTCCTAGTGTCATTTAACACTGGTGGTTTTGTGTGTGTGTGTATTTTAACATTCAGGGGTTTCTTGTGTATTTTAACATTCAGGGGTTTCTTGTGTATTTTAACATTCAGGGGTTTCTTGTGTATTTTAACATTCAGGGGTTTCTTGTGTATTTTAACATTCAGGGGTTTCTTGTGTATTTTAACACTAGTAGGTTTCTTGTGTATTTTAACACTAGTGGGTTTCTTGTGTATTTTAACACTAGTGGGTTTCTTGTGTATTTTAACACTAGTGGGTTTCTTGTGTATTTTAACACTAGTGGGTTTCTTGTGTATTTTAACACTAGTGGGTTTCTTGTGTATTTTAACACTAGTGGGTTTCTTGTGTATTTTAACATTCAGGGGTTTCTTGTGTATTTTAACATTCAGGGGTTTCTTGTGTATTTTAACATTCAGGGGTTTCTTGTGTATTTTAACATTCAGGGGTTTCTTGTGTATTTTAACATTCAGGGGTTTCTTGTGTATTTTAACATTCAGGGGTTTCTTGTGTATTTTAACATTCAGGGGTTTCTTGTGTATTTTAACATTCAGGGGTTTCTTGTGTATTTTAACATTCAGGGGTTTCTTGTGTATTTTAACACTAGGGAGTTTCTTGTGTATTTTAACACTAGGGAGTTTCTTGTGTATTTTAACACTAGGGAGTTTCTTGTGTATTTTAACACTGGTGGGTTTCTTGTGTATTTTAACACTAGGGAGTTTCTTGTGTATTTTAATACTAGTGGGTTTCTTGTGTATTTTAACACTAGTGGGTTTCTTGTGTATTTTAACACTGGTGGGTTTCTTGTGTATTTTAACACTAGGGAGTTTCTTGTGTATTTTAATACTAGTGTGTTTCTTGTGTATTTTAACACTAGTGGGTTTCTTGTGTATTTTAACACTAGTGGGTTTCTTGTGTATTTTAACACTAGTGGGTTTCTTGTGTATTTTAACACTAGGGAGTTTCTTGTGTATTTTAACACTAGGGAGTTTCTTGTGTATTTTAACACTGGTGGGTTTCTTGTGTATTTTAACACTGGTGGGTTTCTTGTGTATTTTAACACTAGGGAGTTTCTTGTGTATTTTAATACTAGTGGGTTTCTTGTGTATTTTAACACTAGTGGGTTTCTTGTGTATTTTAACACTAGTGTGTTTCTTGTGTATTTTAACACTAGTGGGCTTCTTGTATATTTTAACACTAGTGGGTTTCTTGTGTATTTTAACACTAGTGTGTTTCTTGTGTATTTTAACACTAGTGGGTTTCTTGTGTATTTTAAACACTAGTAGGTTTCTTGTGTATTTTAACACTATCAGGTTTCTTGTGTCATTTAGCTTAGCACTAGTGGGTTTCTTATGCCATTTAAAAGTTGCAGGTTTTTATGTTAATTAACACTAGTATGTTTCTTGTATCATTTAACAGTGGTTGGTTTCTTGTGCCATTTAACAGTTTCCGTTTTTCCTATTATCATTAAACACTAGTTGAGTCTGGCTAGTGAAGTCAGCACATCTGGTTGAGGTATGTGGAACCAACAGTTTCACACTTGTGGGCTTCTCCTGTTATTTGACACTTTTGGGCTTCTCCTGTTGTTTGATACTTGTGGGTTTCTCCTGTTGTTTGACACTTGTGGGTTTCTTGTTTTGTTTGACACTTGTGGGCTTCTCCTGTTGTTTGATACTTGTGGGTTTCTCCTGTTGTTTGACACTTGTGGGCTTCTTGTGTTGTTTGACACTTGTGGGCTTCTCATGTTGTTTGACACTGATAAACTTATCCAAGTCATTTTACACTGGTGGGCTTATGTCATTAATTCTGGGTGGGCTTATCATATTTTTTTACACTGGTGGGCTTATGCCATTTGAAATGGGGAGGGGGGGCTTATTGTGTCATTTGACATTGGTGGGCTTGTAATGAAATTTTTAATTGGTTGGCTTTTATGCTTTTATGCCATTTGACATAGGTTAGCTTATATGCCATTTGACATGCATGGGCTTATGACATTTAACACTGGTGGGTTTAAAACATTTGACATGAGTGGATTTATTATAACATTTGTTATGGGTGGGCTTATAATGACATTTGACACAGATAGGTTTAGGACATTTGTCATAGGTGGGTTCATTATGGCATCGGACACAGGTGGGTTTATTATGCCATCTGACAGAGGTGGGCTTACTGTGACATTTGACATAGATGGGCTTATGATATTTGACATAGGTGGGTTTACTATAACATTAGTCATTGGCAGATTATTACATTATTTACCTAAAGCAGGCTTTTTATGACATCTGACACTGTATTAAGGAAACAAAATTCATTTCCCATTCAGGTTGCTTTGTCCTTCTTCTCATCATCTTCATCACGGCAGTGATGTGTATGAAGAAGTCTGGAAACATGCAGTTGGATGAGATGGGCTTCCGGCAGATCCCCAGTGCTGATTACGAAGATGACAGCGACAGCTTGGACTCGTTTGTGATGGACAAGAACTCCTTCCCCATGAAACCGCAGGCTTACTTTGCAGCCCAGACCAGCAGAGAGTACCACGATGAACCTTCAAGTGGCGAGGAGGATGGGGAGTCTAGTTTATTTGAGAAACCTTTGGTCACTAGAAAATAGCCACACCTTCGGCCAGTGTCTGGTCAAACCGCGAGGGTGACTAGAAATTGTTCTTGCCTTAACATGACTGGTCACAGTGTAGAGATATTTTATCTTCTGTATTTTTATTGATGAAAGTTTATATAGTTGTCTATGAAAAGGCTAGGTGTTTCTCTTTTAATAGAAAGTTTTTTTTAATGTGTATTTTATGTAAATTTATTTGTTGAGATTGGAAAAAAAAGTGCTCTTACGACCTTGTGTAAGTTGGAGAAGGGGGGGGGGGGGAGTATGAGAGAGAGATAGATACAGCTTTATTGGAGTATTTTCTGTCCTTGTAGTAAAGTGTTGAATACAGGGTTTATGCTTTTGAGAGAGAAAGAGAATGTGTGTGAGAAATTTACAGCCATATGGGTGTCTTTTCTATCCTTATATTCAGGTGTTGAATAGAGAAGGTTTATGCTGTTGAGATGTTGTGTGTGACAGAAATGTACAAAACTGAACTATATTCGTAGACAACAGATCAGATGGTTTGTAGCAAGTTTGGCAACAGAAAGGGCTCTACAGAGAACAATGTTATAGAGGTGTCGTGGGAGCGAACAGAAGAGCCAGTTCCGGATGTCTGTTGCAACCCTGACACTGCGAGACATTCCAGGAATATAGAGACAAGAAGAAGAAGGTGAATACTGTCCGACTTATTTAGTCTGTGTTTGCATGTGTGTGAGTGTACCTGTTGTATAGAGTAAATATGGCCCTGTATATTCAACCAGTCTGTGTGCATACTAACCCTGATAACCAAAGAAGTTTTACAACCATTTCCAGTTGGGCTCAAGTTTCCTGATGAAGTCACTTTACTGATTTGGCTGTAGTTTCCATGAGAGGCCTGTCAAACAGCATTGTTGTTGTTTGCACCTACGCACACATTTACCTAGGGCTGGGAATGCCCATAATTACTGAAAATAACATTTAGAAGGATTTCCTGAGAAAAGATGATATAAATAATTACATGGTAATTTCCACATTGGGCACAGAGTTAAACTGTCACTAACAATTTTTTTAATGTTAATTTCTCTGTTATGATAACTCCTCTGATTTTGTGTGGAATTTTATATTTAAAATTTTTTTTTTTATAAATGGAATTTTTAAAATTATATTTGTGGCCTGTGTAAAGTTTTTTTTTTTTGGGGGGGGGGGGGGGGGGGAGGTCATTGGAGCAGAATGCTGCTTAGTGTGTTTTATTCTGTACAGTCTATTGACTTCTGTGAAGTAACCATAGAATTGTCACATTCTAATCTGTCATGCATGTCATAAGAGATGTCTAAGGAGGCTTGACAGTCTGAGTGTTGTTGAAAAGGAAATAGCAGATACATTGGGTGGTTGCATCATGGCTGCTGATAGATGACATCGACATTGTTAGTGCTCTTAGAGAGAGAGAGAGAGAGAGAGAGGGGGGGGGGGGGAGTATCTGAGCATTCAGGGGCAACATGTCTGTGAAGCTGCTAACAGATTTGAGAACTGGGACTAAAGATGAGTATAGCCAGGCACGAGATGTGCCTTACGTACTAGAAGTCTTGTCCACCAACATAAGCTGGCATTTTTTGCTGTCTGATGCTGATGTTTTTGTTGAGGGGACAATCTGAGCACTGTGACTGATGTTTGTGTTGAGGGGACAATCTGAGCACTGTGACTGATGTTTGTGTTGAGGGGACAATCTGAGCACTGAGACTGATGTTTGTGTTGAGGGGACAATCTGAGCACTGTGACTGATGTTTGTGTTGAGGGGACAATCTGAGCACTGTGACTGATGTTTGTGTTGAGGGGACAATCTGAGCACTGTGACTGATGTTTGTGTTGAGGGGACAATCTGAGCACTGAGACTGATGTTTGTGTTGAGGGGACAATCTGAGCACTGTGACTGATGTTTGTGTTGAGGGGACAATCTGAGCACTGAGACTGATGTTTGTGTTGAGGGGACAATCTGAGCACTGAGACTGATGTTTGTGTTGAGGGGACAATCTGAGCACTGAGACTGATGTTTGTGTTGAGGGGGACAATCTGAGCACTGTGACTGATGTTTGTGTTGAGGGGACAATCTGAGCACTGTGACTGATGTTTTGTGTTGAGGGGACAATCTGAGCACTGTGACTGATGTTTGTGTTGAGGGGACAATCTGAGCACTGTGACTGATGTTTTGTGTTGAGGGGACAATCTGAGCACTGTGACTGATGTTTGTGTTGAGGGGACAATCTGAGCACTGTGACTGATGTTTGTGTTGAGGGGACAATCTGAGCACTGAGACTGATGTTTGTGTTGAGGGGACAATCTGAGCACTGTGACTGATGTTTGTGTTGAGGGGGACAATCTGAGCACTGTGACTGATGTTTGTGTTGAGGGGACAATCTGAGCACTGTGACTGATGTTTGTGTTGAGGGGACAATCTGAGCACTGTGACTGATGTTTGTGTTGAGGGGACAATCTGAGCACTGTGACTGATGTTTGTGTTTGAGGGGACAATCTGAGCACTGAGACTGATGTTTGTGTTTGAGGGGACAATCTGAGCACTGAGACTGATGTTTGTGTTGAGGGGACAATCTGAGCACTGAGACTGATGTTTGTGTTGAGGGGACAATCTGAGCACTGTGACTGATGTTTGTGTTGAGGGGACAATCTGAGCACTGTGACTGATGTTTGTGTTGAGGGGACAATCTGAGCACTGTGACTGATGTTTGTGTTGAGGGGACAATCTGAGCACTGTGACTGATGTTTGTGTTGAGGGGACAATCTGAGCACTGTGACTGATGTTTGTGTTGAGGGGACAATCTGAGCACTGTGACTGATGTTTTGTGTTGAGGGGACAATCTGAGCACTGAGACTGATGTTTGTGTTGAGGGGACAATCTGAGCACTGTGACTGATGTTTGTGTTGAGGGGACAATCTGAGCACTGTGACTGATGTTTGTGTTGAGGGGACAATCTGAGCACTGTGACTGATGTTTGTGTTGAGGGGACAATCTGAGCACTGTGACTGATGTTTGTGTTGAGGGGGACAATCTGAGCACTGTGACTGATGTTTGTGTTGAGGGGACAATCTGAGCACTGTGACTGATGTTTGTGTTGAGGGGACAATCTGAGCACTGTGACTGATGTCTGTGTTGAGGGGGACAATCTGAGCACTGTGACTGATGTTTGTGTTGAGGGGACAATCTGAGCACTGAGACTGATGTTTGTGTTGAGGGGACAATCTGAGCACTGTGACTGATGTCTGTGTTGAGGGGACAATCTGAGCACTGTGACTGATGTTTGTGTTGAGGGGACAATCTGAGCACTGAGACTGATGTTTGTGTTGAGGGGACAATCTGAGCACTGAGACTGATGTTTGTGTTGAGGGGACAATCTGAGCACTGAGACTGATGTTTGTGTTGAGGGGACAATCTGAGCACTGTGACTGATGTTTGTGTTGAGGGGACAATCTGAGCACTGTGACTGATGTTTGTGTTGAGGGGACAATCTGAGCACTGAGAGCATAACCTGACTCATTACATGAGACAGGGGCTCCTCACTTTTGCAGTCTTTGTTTACACAGGAGGTGGATTTTAGCTTCTTCTGAAAGTTTTCTTGGTGATTTCCAATCTAAACTATGATGTTTATGTCAGTTTTTTTTTTTTTAAATGGTAATGTTGTGTGTTTCTTCTTCTTCATGTTCACCAGCTGTACACTCTGGTGGAAAGTTCTGGTTGTTCGGCCACTTCTGAACTGCAGTCCTGCTCCAGAACCTGACTGTTGTGTGTGCATCAGTTTTACAGATCTGATTCACTTGAATGCAGATTGTTGGTTCCTTGCCTCTCAGGCAGATGCACTCCGACTTCAAAGGAAGCTCCCCAATTAGTCGACTCTTACGACATGCTTTTGGGTAGGCAGAGGGTCTACCCTTGTTTTCTCCACGATGGGGCCCCGGAACCCACACGGGGATGTTGTGTGTTTAAATCCAGGTAATGTTGATGTCATTTATTTTTGTGTTATATCGTGTGTTTTTATTTACAAAATTATTTTTTGTGTGGGGGGGGGGGGTGATGTTTATGTCACTTGTTGATTATTGTGTGATGTTTATGTCACTTGTTTATTATTGTGTGATGTTTATGTCACCTGTTGATTTTTGTGTGATGTTTATGTCACCTGTTGATTTTTGTGTGATGTTTATGTCACTTGTTGATTTTTGTGTGATGTTTATGTCACCTGTTGATTTTTGTGTGATGTTTATGTCACCTGTTGATTTTTGTGTGATGTTTATGTCACCTGTTGATTTTTGTGTGATGTTTATGTCACCTGTTGATTTTTGTGTGATGTTTATGTCACCTGTTGATTTTTGTGTGATGTTTATGTCACCTGTTGATTTTTGTGTGATGTTTATGTCACCTGTTGATTTTTGTGTGATGTTTATGTCACTTGTTTATTATTGTGTGATGTTTATGTCACTTGTTTATTATTGTGTGATGTTTATGTCACTTGTTTATTATTGTGTGATGTTTATGTCACTTGTTTATTATTGTGTGATGTTTATGTCACTTGTTTATTATTGTGTGATGTTTATGTCACCTGTTGATTTTTGTGTGATGTTTATGTCACTTGTTGATTTTTGTGTGATGTTTATGTCACCTGTTGATTTTTGTGTGATGTTTATGTCACTTGTTTATTACTGTGTGATGTTTATGTCACTTGTTTATTACTGTGTGATGTTTATGTCACCTGTTGATTTTTGTGTGATGTTTATGTCACTTGTTTATTATTGTGTGATGTTTATGTCACTTGTTTATTATTGTGTGATGTTTATGTCACTTGTTTATTACTGTGTGATGTTTATGTCACTTGTTTATTATTGTGTGATGTTTATGTCACCTGTTGATTTTTGTGTGATGTTTATGTCACTTGTTTATTATTGTGTGATGTTTATGTCACTTGTTTATTATTGTGTGATGTTTATGTCACTTGTTTATTATTGTGTGATGTTTATGTCACTTGTTTATTATTGTGTGATGTTTATGTCACTGTGCTGACTCTTGATAACATGGTGCTCTCTAGGCATGTCCCACCGTGACGTGCCTTACTTATTAACTGTATTTATAGCTTTTGTATCACAGTAAGTTTATTCGCATCTACTGTATTCAGCATTGTAGATTTTGCTGTTTGATGTTGACTTTTTGGTTCATTCTGCTTTGTCCTATATTATTCTTTTGATATATTGCTCAGTTGAAAGATCAATATTTCTGACTGGTAAATGAGACTTTAGTTTGATTTGCTTGACTTTGCATTAACTTCTCACAACAATCAGCTCATCACACATGCTTAACTTCTCACAACAATCAGCTCATCACACATCGTTAACCTCTCATAGCAATCAGCTCATCACACATCTTTAGTTAATGCACATTTCTGACTTTTCTAACAAGTAAAGGACCATTTTGCGGCGACCCCCCCCCCCCCCCCCCCCCCCACCTTCTGGCGTCTTAGACATAAAAGGGCTAGACCTATTTTTTATAGACCTGTCGGTGCTCGGTAGCTAATGTAGTCAGCATTACGCCTTTACTTCCCAGGACTTTTACATGGTTCCAATTTATGCCTGGGTTGACATAGAAGCCAGCGTTTGGTTAGAAAAAAAATTAAAAGTCTGCGTCAGGACTCGAACCCACTGATTCAGATCAGCAGCTACTCCACAGTTGCTCTCTTAGGGCAGATAGTTGTGACATTATCTCATCGCCATGAATTGTTAGTTCTTCTGTCCACATGATAGTTGTGACATTATCTCATCGCCATGAATTGTTAGTTCTTCTGTCCACATGATAGTTGTGACATTATCTCATCGCCATGATTTGTTAGTTCTTCTGTCCACATGATAGTTGTTACATTATCTCATCGCCATGAATTTAGTTCTTCTGTCCACATGATAGTTGTTACATTATCTCATCGCCATGAATTGTTAGTTCTTCTGTCCACATGATAGTTGTGACATTATCTCATCGCCATGAATTGTTAGTTCTTCTGTCCACATGATAGTTGTGACATTATCTCATCGCCATGAATTGTTAGTTCTTCTGTCCACATGATAGTTGTGACATTATCTCATCGCCATGAATTGTTAGTTCTTCTGTCCACATGATAGTTGTGACATTATCTCATCGCCATGAATTGTTAGTTCTTCTGTCCACATGATAGTTGTGACATTATCTCATCGCCATGAATTGTTAGTTCTTTCTGTCCACATGATAGTTGTGACATTATCTCATCGCCATGAATTGTTAGTTCTTCTTCTGTCCACATGATAGTTTGTGACATTATCTCATCGCCATGAATTGTTAGTTCTTCTGTCCACATGATAGTTGTGACATTATCTCATCGCCATGAATTGTTAGTTCTTCTGTCCACATGATAGTTGTGACATTATCTCATCGCCATGAATTGTTAGTTCTTCTGTCCACATGATAGTTGTGACATTATCTCATCGCCATGAATTGTTAGTTCTTCTGTCCACATGATAGTTGTGACATTATCTCATCGCCATGAATTGTTAGTTCTTCTGTCCACATGATAGTTGTTACATGATCTCATCGCCATGAATTGTTAGCTCTTCTATCCACATGATAGTTGTGACATGATCTCATCGCCATGAATTGTTAGTTCTTCTGTCCACATGATAGTTGTTACATTATCTCATCGCCATGAATTGTTAGCTCTTCTGTCCACATGATAGTTGTGACATTATCTCATCGCCATGAATTGTTAGTTCTTCTGTCCACATTGTTGTCATTTTAGTATCAGCCATCACATTTCTGATGTGTCTTTGCAAATATTATTTGTAACATGTCTGAAGCTTCATATATCCATCTTGTTATAAAGTCATAATTATCTACATTCCATTTCATTTTGTGTGCCTGCAAGCGCGCGCACTTGTGTGTGTGGGGGGGGGGGGGGGGGGGATTGCAATATTTCCTGTTTGTGTCTTTAGTTTCCCAGATTCTGTGCTGCATGACGAAACTTTTCTTTTCTCTCAATCCTGATGATGGCACTTCAGTTCTCAAGGTTTGGTTCTTTTAAATCCTATCCCTCATGGACAGACTCCAAGTGTCCAGAGGTGATGAAACTATGCTGGCTGTGGATAAAACTGGATTCATTTGTGAACCAAGGTCAAATACAGTACAATTTTGCCTAAGTGCAGATTTGAACCCCAGACCTTTGGGCTACAGGTTAGCTTCTTGCCACTATGCTAGCACACCTCCCATGAACTATCCCTTCACTTTCTTTTCTGGCACAGAAAAACAGAAAAGAAATGAATAGCAAATGTTAACTAGCTGGTTGTAAAATGTTGATTATATTGAAGTTGCAAGAGAAAATATTGTGTCTTATGTTTTGTCTTCTCTAACAAACAGCAACTTTGTAAATAAAAAGGTAATTTCTTATTTTCTATTAAAGTTTTACCATGTTTTATTTTAAAATCATTTTGTTTAATCTTTATCTTACTTTTTGTCATCATCACTTTATTGATTGGCACTCCTAGAAAAAAGTAGAGAGATAGAAGGACTCACATAGACAACATAAAAATTGAAAGTTAACATCTTGCAGTTAGAACCTGTCACTTCTAAATGATGGCAGTCCTTCGCCACAGGAACAATTGAACTTTGGGGCACCACCTGCCTGATACTATTTGTATCATCCCTATTCTTTCTGTTTGCAGGATTTTGTTTGCCCCCCCCCCACCCCCCCCCCCCCCCCCCCCCCCTTTTCACACCTCATCCATCATTCTCTGCCTTTTGTCCACAAACCAGATTCTGTTATCAGTTGTCACTTTGTCTTATGTTTTATGTGTTTCAGGGGCTTCCTTAGAGCAGTCTGTAGGTAGCAGTGTAATAATTTTCTCACCAGTGACTCGTGTTTCTTGGCATCCCACCAAACTGGTGAATTGCCTGTCCTTTTCACAATGTCAGACTGGTTAAGCAATGGACTGCTTTGGCCCCTCTAGGTAGCTACCTGAAGGTTTATCACCATGATTGCTCTATTGGAGAACATGATCAGACAGGCTTACATCCTGGAGAACATGATCAGACAGGCTTACATCCTGGAGAACATGATCAGACAGGCTTACATCCTGGAGAACATGATCAGACAGGCTTACATCCTGGAGAACATGATCAGACAGGCTTACATCCTGGAGAACATGATCAGCAGGCTTACATCCTGGAGAACATGATCAGACAGGCTTACATCCTGGAGAACATGATCAGCAGGCTTACATCCTGGAGAACATGATCAGACAGGCTTACATCCTGTAGAACATTAGACGAGGAGAAGAGTGGGTCAGAGTGTCAGCAGAACAGTGAGATTTGTATAGCGTCATAATCACATAGAGCCGGCAGTGCAGAGAGTAGACTGTGGGTAATCTGGTAATCCTAGTTTCAGCTTCATAGCAAACGGGTCACCCCACATATGCTCCGCTCCTGTGCCAACGAAAAACAAACGCAGCTCACAGTGTCACGCCATGCACTCAACTCAGAAGCTGGGCGACGAAACTACTCTTGACTGTGGGTGCCAGGAAGGTGGAAGTTCAGCAATGAATTCAGGATAATACTCGCTCAGAGGATTATTTCAACAGGCGGTTTAGTGTGGAGGCAAAAGAAGTGCTTGCGAGTTCTTAGCAAAAGTTAATGGTCGCCGTTTGGTGCAGGAGAGCCCACAACATCCAGCCTAAGAATGGAGGTGGAGGCGGTCACTGCAGCTTTCTGCTGGTTAGAGAACACGATACACATCTTGATTGTAACCTGCTCAGAAAGCATTCTGAGGAAGGTGAGGACATGTGTGCAGAGTGGCATGCTTTGCTATTGAGGTCACGGATGGAGATCATTGTCTGGATCTTTTCTCCGGTGATGCTGGTGTGTTGGAAAATGAACAGGCGGACAGACCGGCTGGCTTTGCACAACTTGGTGGCATATTGCTATCTGACAAGGCAGATGTGGTTAAGACCTTATGGGAGCACATGTACGATTGAGAACAGCAAACTGATTATCCCAGTCTGGTGAGATACTCGGCGCTCAGAGGAAAGGCAAGAAGGACATGTAATCAGTCTGCTACCGGCACCATTGATATCGAAACTCTGTGCTACCTGCTGAAGATGAGGACAGAGGGTTTATGGGAATGCCCTGAGTGCTGTGGTATCGGTTCTTAAATCAACTTAGCTCAAATCTTGTCACCATGAAAACAAAATTACTTATCCGGATGATATACCAACAAGGCGGATCGCATATACCCCATTCAACCTCTTAAGATGCAATGTTTTGGGCACTCTTAGCATTGACCCCAGCCCGGCGTAACCTGCAGTCCTATGTGGGTAAGGTCAAGCACGTCTCGGAAAGTTTGTGTAAACTTACAATAGTTTTATGTTCAGTCGTTTGCCATTGCTTTCTGAATGGTGCATGCTCATTCTGTTGCAGAAGTTGATGCAAAAGGGTTTGCTAATGAATTTTTTTCAGCTGAACTAGAGTCAGGTATATCATGATTACGACATTGCATTCTCAAACAAGGCGTTGTCACAGATAAAAATGAGTGCTCCCATCCCACCCTGTGTTATGCAAATTGTCTAGTACAAAAACGGGTGGGGGCAGAGGAGGTGCTCTCGTTTAAGATAATAATAATACTAATACTCTGGTGCTTGGTTAATAAATATAATAATACATATGAAATATATGAAATGTTCATACAAATGCTTCAAAACAGAATTTCTATTTCTACCAGAATTACTGGGGGGGGGGGGGGGGGGGGGGGGGGGGGGGGGGGGGGGGGGGTGCGTCATGAGGTTTTAGTGCACTGGTCACAGCTTCTAGGTCACTGACCTTTTGCTGAAGGTCTGCTACATAATCAGGATGCCTTTGCCCTTACAAGGACGGTTTAAAAGACACACTGTGTTGTAGACTACCGCTAGGCTGCAGTATCTGCTCTGCGCCTTTCTAACACATGCGGTTCCAGTAGACCCGTAATTAGTCGCCTTTTACGACATGCGACGATATTTTACGACAATAAAGGGCTTCATGACCCAGCTTGGGAGCAGTCTCGAAATTCAAGACAGAGAGCAGTACGAGAAAGGAAAGTAACCACGAGCTAAAGTGCTGATGAAGGCTATAGACAGGAGACGTCTGCCATGAAATTCAAGCTCAGTATAAAGGTAGGTAGATGCTTTGCTGGAAACAAAAATAATCATTACGTTTAACCAGCATCCCCAGATGGGGAGCTTTAGGTTATAATTGTGACTGGGTTATGTGCGCCATACAAAATGGCTTTTAGTATTGCTCGCCACCAAGAGCCATAACTCTCTGAGTCCCAAGGAACGCATCATACGTTCATAGGTTCCAACATAAAGACCCAATAAACGCATTTTGCGCCGATTTTACATCTCTTTTGACTACCCCTTGGGCCTCTGATGTTAAACCCCTTGGGCATCTGATGTTAAACCCCTTGGGCATCTGATGCTAAACCCCTTGGGCATCTGATGTTAAACCCTTGGGCATCTGATGTTAAACCCCTTGGGCATCTGATGTTAAACCCCTTGGGCATCTGATGTTAAACCCCTTGGGCCTCTGATGTTAAACCCCTTGGGCATCTGATGTTAAACCCCTTGGGCATCTGATGTTAAACCCCTTGGGCATCTGATGTTAAACCCCTTGGGCATCTGATGCTAAACCCCTTGGGCATCTGATGTTAAACCCCTTGGGCATCTGATGCTAAACCCCTTGGGACTCTGATGTTAAACCCCTTGGGCATCTGATGTTAAACCCCTTGGGCATCTGATGCTAAACCCCTTGGGCATCTGATGTTAAACCCTTGGGCATCTGATGTTAAACCCCTTGGGCATCTGATGCTAAACCCCTTGGGCATCTGATGTTAAACCCCTTGGGCATCTGATGCTAAACCCCTTGGGACTCTGATGTTAAACCCCTTGGGCATCTGATGCTAAACCCCTTGCGACTCAAAGAGAGAAAAAAGACTCCATTGCACGCCACCAAGATCCATGAAATAAACTCCTGCCAAGTTAATGCGATTTAAGGAAACAGGCCCAACAGTGTCCCGAGCGACGACGAAATCGTCAACCGGCGAGCCAATGGGCGACCCGGTCGCCGATGTCAGTATAAAAGAGTATCAACGTTTTTATGTTGTCAATGAGGTAGAGACTGTCACTCTTGCAATGGACAGCGGCGCAGTTCTCCTTGGGACTAACGGTTGCCTACTAGATGGTCACTATCAGAGTACAGGCTGGGAACCTCTGCGGAAAGCTCTCATGCGACTGAAGATAAACTCAGTGCAGAAAGACTATGAGGTCGGGTCACGAACTTTCACCCTAGGACACGTCCATGAAGACGCAGTTTCTGGGTGACCTGTTAATCTGAAAATGATAACCAGACATGAGCTTTACCAGGCCCCAGCTTTTCTGTACCAGTCAGCTCGCTACACGTTGGTTGGTTAGTTCCGAGCAAATTCCCATAGGACTGTATCGAATCGATCAATCGGTTTGTCTCGTCCTGACTGCTACCGAAAGGTTTACTATACCAGCGTTAGATTAAAAGAAAGTATCAGATGGGACGGCTGACCAACAAAACAGATCCTAGGTACCCCGTTCATCCTGCAAAAAAGTTATAATTAACGACAACGTCGACCAGATGTAGACCTGTTGTATTATGCGGGCAAGGAGATGACTTCAGCGAAGTAACAACTTGAAGCCTTTTGTAGCTATGCCCAAAATTAGTTGCGTTTCGCAGCCTTGATTTAGAGGGAAAACAAATTAGGTAGTCAGTCAAATTTATTTGTAAACAAGTTGAAGGATTGTCTGGTCTGAATAATAATGTTGTTCAACCATCACCAGTGATGAGGGACACACTTTCTTCTATCCGGCATGAAACTGCAGCTGATTGACAGCAAGTCCCGGGGTAACTTATGAGTCCAGTACGAGCCCACGGGGATCTAGAACGGTGGTACTTAACTTGTGGGTCGCCACCATTTTCTGGGTCGAATGACCCTTTCACAGGGGTCGCCTAAGACCATCTGAAAGCGAATATTTGTTGAAGTTATAAAGTAGTCACGAAGATATGTTTATCTGTGGTGGCTCGCCACAACACGTGGAATGCATTAAAGCGTCGCCTCATTAGGAAGGCTGAGAATCATTGATCTAGGGCAATGAGGACAGGGAACAGTGTCTGCAGGTAAAGGGTCTGTTATACAGATTTTTCTAGTCTGTCTGCGCTGTTCAGCTGCCTCCCTCACCCACTCCCCCTTTTTCTGTGTGTATGTTTTCTTGCAAGTCTCTGCCCCTCGTCGGCATTGTAGCTGAGTCGATGCGAACGCTTCGTAATGCCCGGGTGCCGGGTTCGATCCCAGCTGCGGGCCATGCGCCTTGCGTTGGTTTCGACAGTGGTATCAGGGGGCCGACCGTCCAGGGAGCAATGCGAAACTACTGGACGTAAATTTGCCTAGAGAAACCACACAACAGCTAGGTGCTGCTGGGGTTGGTTCTGCAACGTCCTGTACAGGATACGCAATTAACCTAACCGTTGCCCCTCTTGCAAAAGACGTTGGCGATATTGTTCAGTTTGCAGCAGCTTCCCAAGTGTCAGGGTGTACGAATAACAATGGAAGAACAACAAACAATCTGAGATATGTTTATGACACTGCTGCTAGCTGACAATGAGCACGAGTGACAGGACCTAGGTTCTAGTGGATCAATTTAACCGTCATACTGCAGACTGGAAATTCATTATTATCATCATGTAGCAGGTCCTTTGCAGAACGTCGCTCTCACAACGGCTTGCCTGAAAGAAACTCTGACCAGCTTTCCCGCATGGCTCACTTTCCTACCCAGAGTTTCACTTAAATCCTGGCCCATCTTTGTGCTGGTCCACCCCAGCTCTTTCTTCCTGGCACGATGACTTTTGCCTATTTGTTGTTTCCGATCGGCACTGGCACTTGATATGGCCAAAATATTTCAACTTCTGAAACTGGATACTGTTTATAAACCTATCGTCCTGGTTGTTCAGATCGTGTAGAATATCAGTATTCCTTTTCTTCTTTATTCATGGTATTCTGATAATCTTTCTATAGTATTTCAGGTCAGAAATTCCGACTGTCTTCCTGACTGGAAGATAGTCCACGACTCACATCTGTAGGCTGTCACTGAAACAATGCATGCTCTCAGATTCCTTGCTGTTGCTTAATCATAGACTTGTAATACTTCAGAGATAACATTCTTGGGATAATAATGTAGTTTTGTTTCCACTAATAGGAAAGAGCGACCAAACGGGAACATCAAAGTAAACGGAGAGATATTAGAACAAGTGATAAGCAACAACAAAACTGTGCATTCATAGACTTTTTGACAGCATTGATAGGGAATCTCTCTGGAAATTGATGGGGCACTATGGAATCCCACAGAAAATTATTATCTAAGTAAAGGCAACATATAGAGACATGAAATGTCGAGTTCTTCATGAGGAAAAGCTGACAGATATATTTTAAATAAAAATAGGTGTGCAACAGGGATTTCTGTTATCGTCTCTCCTATTTTAATGGCTGTAGACTGGAGTAATGAAGACAGTAACTGCTAACACCAAGAATGGAATTCAGTGGAACCCCTACAAAACAGCTTGATTATCTAGACTTCTATGATGATATTTCTCTTCTGTCCCATTCACAGAATGAGATGCAAGATAAATTAAATATACTTGATGTGAGATCACAACAGCTAGGTCTGAAAATCCATAAAGGAAAGACAAAGATAATGAGAATAAATCAGACATATAGAAGTGTGGTTTCTCTTAATGTTACCCCACTCCAAGACGTGGAGTCATACACCTATTTGGCCAGTTATGAATATAGAGACTAGGGGGAAGAAGGGGGGGGGGGGGAATTATAGATATCTTAAAATACGAAGGGAAAAAAAGCAAAAGGAGCTTTCAGGGCACTATGGAATTTGTGGAGGTAAGAGAAATTAAAAGAAATACTGAACTTAAAATTTTTAATTCTAATGTTAAATCAGTACTGTTGTATGGAGCGGAAACATAGATAACAACTAAGGCAATAACTTATAAACAACAAACATTAATTAACTGGTGCCCGCACATATAGAATTACTAATGTAGAGCTTTGGGGAAGAACTAAGCAAGTTGCAGTGGACCAAGAGGTGAAGAAAAAAACGCTGGTTTTGGATAGGACACACGTTGAGAAAACCGGAAAACGATTAACTAAAATGTGTCTGCACTGGGTCCCACAGGTGCACTGGGTCCCACAGGTGCACTGGGTCCCACAGGTGCACTGGGTACCACAGGTGCACTGGGTCCCACAGGTGCACTGGGTCCCACAGGTGCACTGGGTCCCACAGGTGCACTGGGTCCCACAGGTGCACTGGGTCCCACAGGTGCATTGGAATGAAGAAAGACCAGAAAACACACGGAGAAGGGAGCTAGAGAGTGAGCTTAAAAGATGGGAGGGGGCGGGGGGGGGGACATAGGGAAAGCTGCATGCGATAGCAAAGGTTAGAACGACTTGGCGTGAGTTGGCTGAGGCCCTATGCTTCACTGGGTGTTAGAAAGGCAGAAGAAGAAGAATAATAAACAAGTTTATTCCATCCTAAAACGCAAAAACAGATAAGGTCAGAAATGAAACATAAATGTACAAAACAAAACAACAATCAACAAGTATCTCCTATCTTGATACGCAATAACAGATGTCAGAAGTCTTCTTCCGGCGGTAAGTTCTGGTTGTTCGGCCACCTCGAGACCTTTTTCTTATTCAAGAACCTGAGTGTTGCGTGCACATCCATTTTACAGATCTGATTTAATTGAATGCAGATTGATGCTTCCTTGCCTCTCACGCAGAGCCACTCCAACTTCGAAGGAAGTCCCCAGTTAGTAGACTCTTACGACATGCTTTCTGGGGAGGCAGTGGCTCTGTTCTTGTTTTCCCCTCAATGTTGTCCCGGAAACCCAAAAAGGGGGGGGGGGGGGGGGGGGGGGGGGGGGGGGGGTCAGAAGTGAAACGTAAATGAAAAATGTTATAACAAGTAACAAGTTTCTCTTGTCTTGATTCGCAGTCACAGTTAATGTCACAAGTGAATCGTAAATGAAAAAGAGATGGCGAAACCTGTCTTCAATAAGATACGAAAATTAGGAATCGTCAGATTCTTAACCCTGTTGTATTTCTCAAGCCTGTTGTATTTCTCAAGCCTGTGGTATGGTGTAGAAATTTGAATATGATCAAGCAGCTCGATAATCGAAATGAGTCTTCAAAGATGTGGATGTACGGGAGAATTGACTGAGTTTCACAGAAACAAAACCAATCAAATTCTGGAAAAACTGCAAATGAAAAAAGAGAATACTGGCAAAGAGAGAGAGAGAGAGAGAGAGAGAGAGAGAGAGAGAGAGAGAGAGAGAGAGAGAGAGAGGACAGACAGACAGACAGACAGACAGACAGACAGACAGACAGACAGACAGACAGACAGACAGACAGACAGACAGACAGACAGACAGACAGACAGACAAATATAGAAATATTTTGGCCACATTAAAATACAACACTCATTTATAAACCATATTGGAGGGAAAGGTCGAGGGCAGGACAGCAAGAGGTAGACAACGATACAAGTGTGGGCACATCATCAAGAGATAGACAAACAGCTAAGATATTGTACAATGAAGGCAAGAGACAGAGTGTGTTGGTAACCTACTCCAGACAACCTTTTTTGTGAAGAGGCACCTGAATGATTGAATGATTGATTAACTGACTGATTGAGTCCATCTAATGCTGACTGTTGTTAGTTCACTCCTGTATGAAGAAGTCCTATCAGTTTCTCAAGGATATGCCTTCCACGTGCTCACAGAACATCATCTTACGGGTTGACGTCATACCCTAGTCAGTAAGCATGTCAACTCTTGTACTTTCAGCCATACACTGCCAGTCCATGAACTAGTTTAGGCACGGGACTGACCCAGTTACTCATTTACCATCGCCATTGTACCAATATGACTTGCAGTGTCTAAGAGATAACTTGCAGAAACAAAGAAGAAAAAAACGGTACCGTCACCACAATGATGAATGAATGTAACCAGCGACGGATTCAGGCTTCTTGAGGCCCTAAGATAAATAGGGAACTGAGACCCCTACTATTTTAAATGACACCGGCTACTCTCAGAATACTTTACAATATACACTCCCATACATAAGATACAAATGGTTAGAATAATTACAAGCCGGAGATAACAAAACCAGACGAATAGTAATCAAATTAAACTACAGCTGGGAGAAACAATGGAATGAATGTTGAATTAAGAATCGATATCATAGCAATCGGGACACTGCTCGCTCCGTTCCCATCGTCAGCACCAATAGAAGAGCTTCAGTTCCGATGTCTGTATATCCGTCCAGTCTTTCCCTGGAGCTTTTTTTTTTTTTTTTTGGCGCTTATGCTTATGTTGGGATGTCTTAATGATAGTTTCCTGGTAACTCCCTGCAGCGCCATTCTCCTCAGACCGTAATGATTTTTTTTTTTCCTCAGCACTGTTCATTCCCTACCAAAGGGCCCTCACAACATCTAGTTTGTCATACATAAATTTACCACCAAGTGGTGCAGAACCGACTATTCTATCTGTCTGCTCGTTTCCTAACACACCTTCATTACCTGGAGGAAATACCGAATATGACGCCAACTACTCAGGACCTCTGAAGCGATGCCCACCACTCTGCACGGTACATGCCTGTCTCCACATTCTCTGTGAAAATATTGAAAAACTAGTGAAAATATACGAAGAGAAATTGCATTGAAAATATTTAAAAGAAAACGTCTTTTAAGGGGAAAGAAAAAAAAAAGAATCTGATAGGGCCTTGCAGACTGTCAGGCACTGAGCTGTAGCTTGTTTAGGTTCTACCTGAACCCAGGACTGGGTGTAGCACCCACTGCTGTCTTATGGTATCACACGATAAGGGCCCGATCTCTCCCGCGGCGAGATGCTAGCACACAGAACGCTGATCGTCAGAATGGAAACACACTGACAACTTGTGATGGAAACATGGAAGCACACTGACAACTTGTGATGGAAACACACTGACAACTTGTGATGGAAGCACACTGACAACTTGTGATGGAAACACACTGACAACTTGTGATGGAAGCACACTGACAACTTGTGATGGAAGCACACTGACAACTTGTGATGGAAACACACTGACAACTTGTGATGGAAACACACTGACAACTTGTGATGGAAACACACTGACAACTTGTGATGGAAACACACTGACAACTTGTGATGGAAGCACACTGACAACTTGTGATGGAAGCACACTGACAACTTGTGATGGAAACATGGAAGCACACTGACAACTTGTGATGGAAACATGGAAACACACTGACAACTTGTGATGGAAACATGGAAACACACTGACAACTTGTGATGGAAGCACACTGACAACTTGTGATGGAAACACACTGACAACTTGTGATGGAAGCACACTGACAACTTGTGATGGAAGCACACTGACAACTTGTGATGGAAACACACTGACAACTTGTGATGGAAGCACACTGACAACTTGTGATGGAAACATGGAAGCACACTGACAACTTGTGATGGAAACATGGAAGCACACTGACAACTTGTGATGGAAACATGGAAACACACTGACAACTTGTGATGGAAACATGGAAGCACACTGACAACTTGTGATGGAAACATGGAAACACACTGACAACTTGTGATGGAAGCACACTGACAACTTGTGATGGAAGCACACTGACAACTTGTGATGGAAACATGGAAACACACTGACAACTTGTGATGGAAACATGGAAACACACTGACAACTTGTGATGGAAGCACACTGACAACTTGTGATGGAAGCACACTGACAACTTGTGATGGAAACATGGAAGCAAACTGACAACTTGTGATGGAAACATGGAAGCACACTGACAACTTGTGATGGAAACATGGAAACACACTGACAACTTGTGATGGAAACATGGAAGCACACTGACAACTTGTGATGGAAACATGGAAGCACACTGACAACTTGTGATGGAAACATGGAAGCACACTGACAACTTGTGATGGAAACATGGAAACACACTGAGAACTTGTGATGGAAACATGGAAGCACACTGACAACTTGTGATGGAAACATGGAAACACACTGACAACTTGTGATGGAAGCACACTGACAACTTGTGATGGAAACATGGAAGCACACTGACAACTTGTGATGGAAACATGGAAACACACTGACAACTTGTGATGGAAGCACACTGACAACTTGTGATGGAAGCACACTGACAACTTGTGATGTAAGCACACTGACAACTTGTGATGGAAGCACACTGACAACTTGTGATGGAAACACACTGACAACTTGTGATGGAAGCACACTGACAACTTGTGATGGAAGCACACTGACAACTTGTGATGGAAGCACACTGACAACTTGTAATGGAAGCACACTGACAACTTGTGATGGAAGCACGCTGACAACTTGTGATGGAAGCACTCTGACAACTTGTGATGGAAGCACACTGACAACTTGTGATGGAAGCACACTGACAACTTGTGATAGAAACATGGAAGCACACTGACAACTTGTGATGGAAACATGGAAGCACACTGACAACTTGTGATGGAAGCACACTGACAACTTGTGATGGAAGCACACTGACAACTTGTGATGGAAACACACTGACAACTTGTGATGGAAGCACACTGACAACTTGTGATGGAAGCACATTGACAACTTGTGATGGAGCACACTGACAACTTGTGATGGAAGCACACTGACAACTTGTAATGGAAGCACAATGACAACTTGGGATGGAAGCACACTGACAACTTGTGATGGAAACATGGAAGCACACTGACAACTTGTGATGGAAACATGGAAGCACACTGACAACTTGTGATGGAAACATGGAAGCACACTGACAACTTGTGATGGAAACATGGAAGCACACTGACAACTTGTGATGGAAGCACACTGACAACTTGTGATGGAAGCACACTGACAACTTGTGATGGAAACACACTGACAACTTGTGATGGAAGCACACTGACAACTTGTGATGGAAGCACACTGACAACTTGTGATGGAAGCACACTGACAACTTGTGATGGAAACACACTGACAACTTGTGATGGAAGCACACTGACAACTTGTGATGGAAGCACACTGACAACTTGTGATGGAAGCACACTGACAACTTGTGATGGAAACACACTGACAACTTGTGATGGAAGCACACTGACAACTTGTGATGGGAGCACACTGACAACTTGTGATGGCAGCACACTGACAACTTGTGATGGAAGCACACTGACAACTTGTGATGGAAGCACACTGACAACTTGTGATGGAAGCACACTGACAACTTGTGATGGAAACACACTGACAACTTGTGATGGAAGCACACTGACAACTTGTGATGGAAGCACACGACAACTTGTGATGGAAACACACTGACAACTTGTGATGGAAACACACTGACAACTTGTGATGGAAGCACACTGACAACTTGTGATAGGAGCACACTGACAACTTGTGATGGAAGCACACTGACAACTTGTGATGGAAGCACACTGACAACTTGTGATGGAAGCACACTGACAACTTGTGATGGAAGCACACTGACAACTTGTGATGGAAACACACTGACAACTTGTGATGGAAGCACACTGACAACTTGTGATGGAAGCACATTGACAACTTGTGATGGAGCACACTGACAACTTGTGATGGAAGCACACTGACAACTTGTAATGGAAGCACAATGACAACTTGGGATGGAAGCACACTGACAACTTGTGATGGAAACATGGAAGCACACTGACAACTTGTGATGGAAACATGGAAGCACACTGACAACTTGTGATGGAAACATGGAAGCACACTGACAACTTGTGATGGAAGCACACTGACAACTTGTGATGGAAGCACACTGACAACTTGTGATGGAAGCACACTGACAACTTGTGATGGAAGCACACTGACAACTTGTGATGGAAGCACACTGACAACTTGTGATGGAAGCACTCTGACAACTTGTGATGGAAGCACACTGACAACTTGTGATGGAAGCACACTGACAACTTGTGATGGAAGCACACTGACAACTTGTGATGGAAGCACACTGACAACTTGTGATGGAAACACACTGACAACTTGTGATGGAAGCACACTGACAACTTGTGATGGAAGCACACTGACAACTTGTGATGGAAGCACACTGACAACTTGTGATGGAAACACACTGACAACTTGTGATGGAAGCACACTGACAACTTGTGATGGGAGCACACTGACAACTTGTGATGGAAGCACACTGACAACTTGTGATGGAAGCACACTGACAACTTGTGATGGAAGCACACTGACAACTTGTGATGGAAACATGGAAGCACACTGACAACTTGTGATGGAAGCACACTGACAACCTGTAATGGAAACACACTGACAACTTGTGATGGAAGCACACTGACAACTTGTGATGGAAACACACTGACAACTTGTGATGGAAACACACTGACAACTTGTGATGGAAACACACTGACAACTTGTGATGGAAGCACACTGACAACTTGTGATGGAAACACACTGACAACTTGTGATGGAAACACACTGACAACTTGTGATGGAAGCACACTGACAACCTGTAATGGAAACACACTGACAACTTGTGATGGAAACATCGATCCTGAAATCCCATGTTCTGATGGTGGAAGGAAATCTCTGAGAAAAAGAAAATGATTTAAAAAAATGGGATGAATTCAAAAGTAGTGAAGAAATAAGAGAAATGTCTGGGCAACTGCAAGAATCAACTGCTTTGAGACAGAGAAGATGGCGCTGCATTGGACACATCCTGAAAGAAGCAAGCAGAGAATCACCAAACATGCATTTAGCAGGAAATAAAATGATGAAGGAGGCGGGGATACCCAAAAGAAACCATAAGACGAACGTCGATGAGAGATGCCAAAGCTGCTGGACTTGATTCCTTCCACGATATTGAAATGATCGCACCTGACATAAAATGGCACAATATGATCAAAAATGAAAGAATTATGGAAAACCTTGTTAACTCAGGCGTTTCTTGCTAGTCCCACTCGCCATCGCCATGGGCTGCGATATCTCTGCCGCGCTCCCCAACAAAATAACCCTATCGTCTCGAAAGACGGAAAGGTGCCAACCAACGGTTACCAATTAACCTACGGTCCTGTGTGGGTGGGTGTTGAATGGTGGACCTTTTATTATACAGCGCTCAAAATATAGTTTGTTAATAATTAAGTAAGTAAATCGACAGACTATCCCCATTGCACTTCGGACAATTCGATAAGTGCTCGGATCCCATCTCCAGTATATTCCCCAGCGTGTAGGGGACTGACTGACGAGTGCGAAGGTTCGCTGGAGTAGTACAAGATAGCATGATGCCTCGTACACTTGCCAAGAGTCTAAGGGGTCACTCAACGATGTCAGTTTTACCGGACACAACTACCGCTCAACAATAACTTAGAACTCTGAACACAGGTCCACCGTCAAAGTACACACTATATTCTGATATCATAAAAACGGCTGCATCACGAGACACGCTTAAGATAGATTTACAGATATTCCTTCTCCTACACAGGTATACATACAGAACGTTGCTCCGAAGGACTTCTCCTGTCATACTATTTCCAGTTTTTGTTACTGGCCATCAGTACCCGATCGCACAAATCCATTTTCCTGGTTAACGTGCCTGTCTTTCCAACGACGACTGTATGTCGAGGCAACTGTCGCTAGAGACCATCAAGGCCAATGAACATATTTGTGAAAACTATCCAGACCTCTCGTTCAAGGCCTGTCACGTTACCTTGGGGATCCCTGACGCTGGGAACCTGTGACTGCGTCAGCACCCGTCAGCAACATGAACACTGTATTCCGTTACCCAGCGTGACACATAGGGCACAGGTCTAGTCTTGGAACACACAGACTAGATACATGCATCTACACGTCCTTCCTCTCCAAAGTCTTGGAGCCAACCGTCTCTCTCTCTCTCTCTCTCTCTCTCTCTCTCTCTCTCTCTCTCTCTCTCTCTCTCTCTCTCGCTCTTTCACATCCTGTTCAATTATGTACTGCACCGCACCTCGTTTTTACGTTCATTAATTAACTTCCCTTTCATATACAGCTTTGTGTTGGTTTACTATTCTGTGGCTACCTGTAGAGTGTTTATGTTTGGCGACACCTTTGGCGACACATCTTTTGACCTGTATATCTGTCACAGAATTGAAATCTTGCTCTGACGATCATACTACGCCAGGAAAATCGCCTCATCCACAGCCTTGGCGTTCTTAGTCTAGGTGGTATCAATATCCAACTACCTTTATCTAAACAGTTTTACTCTTTTCACATTTTAAACGTTAATTTCTTTTTTTTTTATTATTTCACATTATTACGTTATTCTATCTATTATCAGTATCATTTATGTATCATTAACATCTGTATTTCTTTTATTCCCACTATTATATTATTTATTAAAAATATTACTTTTTATTTTTTGCGACTATATTTTTTTAGCCATCGTTTATTTTTTTTCATTTCATTTATTCCACACCACATTTCAAAACGTTTCTCACGTCACTTCTTAAAGATCTGTATACTTTCCTCTCTTCGTTGTTATTTTTGTGTAGTTTGACAAAGGCTGCCCGGCCGAAACTTTACGTTATTTGTGTTATTTTGTGCACGTTTTTCTGCTTCCCTATTTTGTTGAGCTTTTGAGTCAAATTTCTCTGGAATTCCTTGTATAAGCCTGATTGCAGTCACCCTGATATTTTCTACATATGGGTATCAATGGTACTTGTATAAAGCAAGTTAAAGAATGTGAATATCTAGGAAGTACATTCTCGGAGGACGGGAGAACAGATGGGGAAATAGAAACAAGATGCCAACGTGCCAGTGCACTGATATACCAAATGAAACCATCATTAAGACATCCCAACATAAGCATGAGCGCCCAAAACAAAAAACAGATTATAAATAGCATAGTCACACCAATAGTGTGCTAGCAGTGCCAGGCTTGGATTTCCTCAAAGGTTTACCTGATAAACTCTCTGAAATGAGAAAAAGGTGCCAACTTAAACACCCGAGAGACACAGTGAGAAATGATATTATCGGACAGACTGGAGGAACAACACGATACAGCAAATTCATTGAGAAACAGAAGTCCACATGGTTTGGTCATTTTCTAAGTGTGCAGCCAGAACACTACCAACGCAGGCGCTACTTATGAAAAGATCTGAGGTGAAATCAAGAGGCCGCCCCAGGTGAGAATGGATTGATGGCATTAAAGAGCTTCTTCATCAATATGGTATGATAATAGCCATTGCTACTCTTCAAGCAGTGGATCGCAAACTTTTCCTCCCCATAACGCTTAACGGCAAAAGTGGAAATTGATGTTGAGGCTGATGATGATGATGATTAAAACTGTCCTTTGATAAAATGACATTGCAAAGTGGAGGCTACGGTATTCTATACTTGTATCAAACTATGGGATTTAACAGTTTTGTTAGAATTTCATGCCTTCTCACATTCTGCGTATTAACTGCAGACGTAAAAAATATGACAAATCTCGCATGTAAACAGATCCATCTCAACATAACAAGCTGACGAACACAGACGGTGTCATGTCCGCTGGTGACACCATAAATATCTGTTGTCGTCTCAGAGACAAGACAGAGAGACAGAGATAGCCAAGCACTCCACATTGCAGCGATCACAGTTGTTTTTTCGCAGCAGGTTTTTGTTTTTTGATTTGATTGCTGCACATTTTCGGCTGTTACAGACAAGTCTACAAGATGGACATCAAACTTTTCTGGTTGGTTTCTGCAATGCTTCTGTTGACAGTTCTTGTTGAAGCGGTGAGTTAACGTCTTGTTTACTGAACCCACCACAATTATCAATTCTAGAACACTCATTTATCATCATTATTAATATGCCTATTATCAGATTCATCATCATCAAGTGTCTTGCCCAATGGCGTAGGCGACCATGCCTGTCCACAAACTGCGGTCTTCAGCAGTAAGTATCAGTTCTTGTGTTGACATCCGTCCATGCTGTGACATAAGGTTGCCAAGAATGGTCTCGCCTTGTCATCCCCTGTCTCTTTTTCCACAAATCTTGTCAGTAGTCACAACATGGAGCTGCTACATGATGATGATGATGAGTCACATCAGGTTCCTGTTTTCTTCCTTTCATTACGTGCCCAAAACCTGATATCTGTCTCTTTCTTATGTTTGTGACAAGTTGTCTTCGAGTCCTCGCCTTTTTCAGAACATCCAGGTTGCTTTTTTTTTTTTTCTGTCTAAGGAATTCTGAGATTCTTCTGTAAATCCACATTTCCGAGGCCCCAAGAAATTATTTGGCCTGTTCATTAATTGTCCAGGATTCACAGCCATATGTTAAAATTGGTTATATACAGCATGGGATAATTTTTTTCCAACAATATTGTCATGGATTTATTGAATAAATTATTTTTCATTTATAAAATTGTGCGTTTCGACATAAAGGACTAGACCTATATTTGATAGACCAGTCGGCAATCGATGGATCATGTGGTGACCAACATGCCGACAGCCTTTACTTCCCAGGACTTAACTAGATAACCGTTTAAAGCTGGGTCGATCTGGGAGTTAAGGTCAAAAAGTATCCAGCTGGGTCAGGACGTGAATCGATGAACTTGGGATTGGCATGCGAGTCTATAGCCACTACATCACGGTGGCTCCTTCCGCGAGGAGTAAGTACCTAGTTCATATTTCATAACTAGTATTGTTATTTTTGTTATTACCATCTTTTTCAATATTTCCCCGTGTGGGTTCGGGGTCCTATTATAGGGAACACAAGAACAGACGCACTGCCTGCCTGAAAACATGTCGTAAAAATCGACTAATTTGGAACTTCCTTCTCAGTAGAAGTGCATCTGCCTGAGAGGCAAGGAACCCGCAGCCTGCATAAAATTAGATATGTAAAACGGATACACATGCAACATTCAGCTCCTGGAACAGGACTCTAGTCCAAAAGTGGGTGAACAACCAGAACTTCCCGCCAGAGTTTACAGCTGGTCAACGCGAAGAAGAAGAAGAAGATTTTCAGTATAAGCTTCATCAATATTTTAGTGAGGAAATATTGTTGTTTTCCTTGTTTGATACAATGTTGTTTATTGATTCAGCGCCAACATCACTATTTGTTGTTCTCGCCATATTCACAAACCCTCACTGTCTTTTGCATGCTTATAAAATGTACACCTGTCGCCGCAGAGGAGAAGACCTACAGAAAGGCGGAGAGGCAACAGAGTCACCCCCAGTCGCTATACCTGGACTCGAGAGCTGGCGGCCGGTACTACAGTCAACGAAGAGGCCACAACTCCAGAGTAAGTGCTTTGCTGTCAAGTAAACAATTAAAGGACCCTCTTCCTCGCCTTCAGGTCTACTGGACATATAGGGCTAGACCTATATTTTATAGACTAATCGGCACTTTGTAGAGGATGTGGTCATCAGCATACCGACAGCCTTTACTTCCCAGGACTGCACCAGGTGCCCAATCAAGGCTGGTTGGATCTGCGAGCCAAGGTCTAGCCGCTACACCACGGAGACTTCTCATTTGATTGAGGAGGTGTATACTGCAGAGAGAGAGAGAGAGAGAGAGAGAGAGAGAGAGAGAGAGAGAGAGAGAGAGAGAGAGAGAGAGAGAGAGAAAGAAAAAGAGAGAGAAAGAGGGTGAACTATGTGAGAATGTTCAACTCCTGTTTCGCTAACAGACTTCTGAAACACTAGCGAGGCTGCATGTAAAGGCTGTAATCACGCACTCACACTTTTCATGGAAAAAGAAAAATGCTTCATTTCACTATATGTTACTGTAACTTATGAAAGAGACCAGTTACTAATACTACGATGCTGGCTGCGCGCGCATACTCTCAACAACGCAGCGACGACAAGAAAAATATCACGTGATACCTTCTGCGGCAGAGCAGTCGTTATCTGCTAACCTCCTTCATTTCCCCGCTAATTTCCTTGAAGTACATAACTATTATATACATGCAGTTTCTCTGTATAAACAGACACAGCCAATGCTGGCTGACCTTTTGGTCTTGACCTCTAATCCGCATCAAATCAGATTCTCAGGTAGACCCAGACTAAAACAGGTAGAGAGTTAGGTTTGTGAAGTAAAGGCGGCCGGCATGATGAAGACCACATAGCCTATCCAGTGTCTATAACAAGGAATCCAGCATCAAAAACCCGATGCACGACTGGAACAATTAGTTTCCTGTACTTGAATACTCCTATCCCAGGAAGAGGAAATGCAGCCTGAAAGTGGTATATTATGGCAGGGCAGACCAGGACCTTAGCTTTGGCTGGAAGCTGGTCTAGGAGGGAAGCTCCGATAGGCGGACAGATAGAGCACTGCTCATCTCTCTGCCAGCTTCTGTAGCCTGTTTTGTTTCAGGCAAACTGTTGTTACTTTTCCTTTGGAGTAAACAAGGCAGGTCTAGAGCGCAATCATGATGCATGTGCAACATATGGTCTCTACAATACTGTCGAGGTTTTGTGCTATGCAGAGAAGAAACTTTATCCCTGGACTAAACTGGCATTGGAATCGCAAAGTTCTGTGAGCCTCGTGCATCCTCACAGTATTATATAACATTTTCGACTAGAAAGACACAAAGGTGCCAATCAAAAGTTTACTATTTGACTCAACAGGGACAGTAACCAAATGTACGTGAAATCCATCGATGACAGACTCCCAGCCGCCGGGTTCAAGAAAGCTTTACTGCTCTATGACTTCTCGGGCATAAGTCCGGTAAGTGGGAACTTGAGATGGTGGCCTTTTTAACCCATTCGTTAACAGACAGTAGTTACTTTCTAGCTCTTTCTACCGCCACCGTCTGGTGCAGCACCCGCAAGCAAGTTAAACTTTCTTTGAAATCATGCATGTTTTCTGTGGATGTCAGCCTTTGACTCAATCACTGGAGAAAAACAAAGATCGTAGCTTTTGAACTGAAATACTACAAATGTATTTTGCAGAGCGAGACCAAGAGACAAGGTAAGCAGTTTGACATGAATGATTGAAAGTACAAGGACAGAAGGTTGTGGCTAGACATGACTACCAACGCCACACAGCACAGACAATAATAAGAAGAAGAAATGTTAATGGCATATTGTTTACATGGTATTACATAACTGACCCCAACACGTGTTGACTGTTTGTGATTTCAACAATTTTACCTTCAGTAGCTCGTCACTGAATCTGAACGACCTGATGTCCAGGCATTCTTCTTGTTTTTCTGGTCTCTCCTCCTGGAATGTCTGGTAGCTTCTAGACAGGAAGACATCTCTTTAACTGGTCCTTATGTTCGCTTCATATAGAGTACCTTTCTGTGTCTCTGACATTTCTGCTGTCCACTTCTGCTTGGTCGACCTCTGGTTCTGTTACCGCTGTATCTGTATAACATTGTGGTGCCCTTTCTGATGCCGGTATTGTTACGTAGCCAAACTATTTGACTTGTTGTCAACCTTTAAAGTTCAGTATTGGTTCTGTGCCAACTTTCCTCCTGACATCATCGTTCATAGGTCGATCTTTCCTCGTTTCACCAAACATAGTACGTAAACACTTCATTTCTGTCGTGAAAATGTTCCTTCTATTTACTGAAGGCAGTCTCCATGTTTGACATTGATAGCAGAGCGTTGGTAAGAATATTGTGTACAACAATGTTCTTTTATTGTTCATATTCACGTACATGCATTTCAAACATGGCGCCATTTAGCCTAAAACCTGATTGGCTTAATTACATCTTTGTTGGATTTATTTATTTATTCTTCCGTTTTCTTGAAAAAAAAAAAAAAAAAAAGAAATGCTTTCCAGGTATGTCAAATCCTTCGCTAGCTTTAACCGGTGTTTATCGATTTTGATATTAAGTTTCTTCCTTTTCTGAAGGATGTCATCACTTCTGTTTTGTCTACGCTGATCTTCATATCGTAGTCTTTCTTCCTGTTCTGAAGGATGTCATCACTTCTGTTTTGTCTACGCTGATCTTCATATCTTAGTTGTCACATTCTAAGTAGGTTCAAGTCAAGGAGTATTTTCCACTCCAAACAGGGCTAGAACTATATTTTATAGACCAGTCGGCACAAGATGGGTGATGTGGTCAGCATCACGCCGGCCACCTCTACTTCCCCGGACAACACCCGGTACCCACTCAAGGCTCGGTCGACTTGGGAGCCACAATCATGTTTGAAAAAAGTCTGGCTTCGCCAGAGAGCCAACCCAGGATCTTCCAATCCACTCAAAAATTGTGTCCCATATTGGGTCGGGGATATTACTTACTTGGTTGCTTCTGTTGTGTCAGACTTGGTTGGTTCTGTTGTGTCAGATTTGGTTAGTTCCGTTGTGTCAGACTTGGTTGGTTCTGTTGTGCCAGACTTGGTTGGTTCCGTTGTGTCAGACTTGGTTGGTTCCGTTGTGTCAGACTTGGTTGGTTCCGTTGTGTCAGATGTAATCATTAGATGATGCCACTTGATGTCCTCACAGATCGTGTCAGTGACGCTTTACGAGAGGCACAGGAGGGGCCTTCCCTGTTACATCTTGGACACAAACTTGACCTACAGTGACGTCATTGCTACCCTGGCGCAGAGAAACGTAAGTGGGCCTGTTTGTGTGTGCGTGTATGCGTGTGTATGTGGGAGAGATAGAGAAATAGAGGCCGTGCGTGCATGTGAGCGCGTTTGTGTGTGTGCGTGTATGTGTGTGAGTGTGTGTGAGAGATAGGGAGAGAGAGGCCATGTGTGCATGTGGGCTTGTATGCGTGTTTGCGTGTATATGTGAGAGACAAAGAGAGGCCAAGTGTGCATGTGCACGCGTTTGTGTGTGTGCGTACGTGGGGCTTGTATGCCCATGCGCTCGAGCGTGTGTTAGTGTGTGTGTGTGTGTTGTGTGTTGTGTGTGTGAATGTCCACCTACATACCAGTGATGGCCCTTCATCCGAGACCGTTCGGCCCATTTGCTCACCGGTAGACGACTTTGTTTCAGGTCGGGACATTATTTGGGTCTGTCTCCTGTGATCGCATCAACACTGCGGGAGTTCTTCCCATGGCTTCTTGGTGGCGTGCAATGCTAAGACATTTGATAGCCTAGTCACAGTTTTAACATAAATCACGCCTTTGGGGCTGCTGTAGAGCCCCTACCTACCTCCGTTCCACGCCTTAGCCTACCATGTCTGGACTTCAGGCACTTTTTAACAGTCAGGTGCCCTAATGTAACTTTATTTATGGTTGAACGGGGTTTCTGTGATGTGTTCTCTTTCACTCTTACGGCATCCCTCCTCCCCCATGAGGACATTTGTTGGGGGGGGGGGTGTGGAGAGGTGGCAGTATATCTGTTTGTATACTCGGTATTATCACGATATTTTGACCGTGGATGATTTGTCGTTTGTTTGTTGACACCAGAACACTGATGTAGGTGCCAGTCCAGAGATCTCTCTTGACGGATCAAGTCCGGTTCTTTCCCGACAAGCTGCCCGCGAGTTGTTCGACTCTAACCCGTCGCTTCGCAAAGCCTGCCGAGGTGGTCGAGTGGCTAGAACATCAGCTGCAGGTAACTGAATAGTTAATTAGTTTTTCATTTATAATTGTCTTTGTAGTCATCATTATTATCATCATCATTCTGGACACAGAGTTGTTGATCCACGCGTGCACCAGCATTAAGTTTATTCTAACCACGTCCTCTCTTCACATTTCCACAGGAATTCTAGCAACAGGTTTCCAATAGAAGCATAGCAAAAGTAGATAGAATCGACGAATCCTGTAAAATCGGAGAGCATATGCCTGAGACAAAAGAAACCATCAGTCTGCATAAAAAAAAGCGCGATCTGGAACACAGATGTGTCCACGCAAAACTACAGTTTTGGAACATGATCAACGTCCAGAACTAGATGAACATCCAGAACTAGATGAACATCCAGAAGTGGCTAAACATCCAGAATTTTCTACCGAAGTTTACAGGCTGTGAACCCTCGAAGAAGAAGAAAAGTAAGAGTTCATTCCCTTCGACATTAAACAAGTGATCCACCTCCAAGTTGGTGATCATTGTCATCATCATCATCAGTTTCCACTTCTGCCGTTTAGAGTTGTGGGGAGGAAAAGTGTGCGATCCATTTTTTGAAAGACAGCAAAGGTTATTGTCATTCCGTGTCGATATAGAGGGACTTTAATGTCAACAATCCATCGTCTTCTGTGGCGGTCTCTTGCTTTCACTTCTGATCGTTTCATGTCTAGCGCCTGCGTTGGTAGTCCTTCGGGCTGCCTTCCTACTGAATCACCAAACCATTTGATCTTCTGTTTCCCAATGAATCATCTGCCTGGTGTTGTTCCTTCAATCTGATAATATCTTTCTTAACGTAGTCTCGGATGGTCTTGTCTTGTCTTGTCCACAATTGCCTCACAGCGTAGTGGGGAGTCGCAGTTTTCTATCCTGGGCCAGGTGTGTTGCACATGTTGTTGTTAGTCCGTGTTGCCTCAGGATCGGATGGTTCAGTTGGTAATGTCGAAGTCTGGCACTATTAGCACAGTACTGGTATGAATATGTCTTTACAACGGTGTCAGCTGATATATATGTGTGCACTGGCTTGTATGTACGATATGTAGCGGACTAGGAATATTGCTGCCCAAGTTAGTAATCTGAATATCTCCCCACTTCTACAGCAACAGCCAGTGAAAACACAGAAGTTGTCAAAGTCCTCACCCTGGACTCTGTGCTCAACCTCACCATTCAAGGAGCCGCCAACTCAACCAGACCTTCTCGCAGAGGCTCAAGAGGCAGGGGCCGAGGTTCCAGTCGTCAAGGCTGAACATTACATTTGTATTTAATCATTTGTAGGTGACTTCATGTACTCTAATTTTTCTCTTTGTCTTTGCTGTCTGGTGTTGTTTGTTGTTTTTCTCCCCATAGTCTCTTGTCTGTTTTTCTCCCCATAGTCTCTTGTGAACTGCCAGTGGTATGTGATACAGATGTTCCTCCACTCTTCGGTGTCAGCAGCTTCATTCTTGATTTACATCTCTTCTTTTCCAGAGTCTCCTGCTACATCTCTTTCCTTCTAGTGTCTCCTCCTTCACATCTAATTTTCCAGTGTCTCCTCCTGCACCTCTTCCCTTCAGTCTCTCCTCCTACACCTCCTCCCTCCCAGTGTCTCCTCCTACACCTCCTGACTTTGCAGTGTCTAATCCTTCACCTCCTGCCTTCAAGTATCTCTTCCTACACCTCCTGCCTTCAAGTATCTCCTCCTACACCTCCTTCCAGCCTTTCAGTGTCTCCTCCTACGCCTCCTCTCTTCCGGTGTCTCCTTTTTTAAATAGCCTACACAAAGACTGTCTCCTAATATTGTGAAAAGTCGGTTTTGTTTATAAATTAATTTCGTTTCACACATCTTGATTATGATTGTTGACTGACCATTGTGTTCTGCTCGTTGATGTATCAGAAAAACCTAAATGACACTTTTCCACTTTTCCAAGCATATTGGGCATATAGGGTTAGATCTATATTATTTTGGCACTTGATGGGTGGTGTGGTCAACATCAGGGCGGCCGCCTTTACTTCCCAGGACTGCGCCTGGTATCCACTCAATCTGGGTGAACCTGGGAATCAAGGTCATTTTTTATGAAAGCCCGGTTCTGTCAAGACTCAAACCCACGACCCATTTATGTATACAGCTGGGAAAAACCATTTATGTATACAGCTGGGAAAAACCATTTATGTATACAGCTGGGAAAAACCATTTATGTATACAGCTGGGAAAAAACATTTATGTATACAGCTGGGAAAAAACATTTATGTATACAGCTGGGAAAAAACATTTATGTATACAGCTGGGAAAAAACATTTATGTATACAGCTGGGAAAAAACATTTATGTATACAGCTGGGAAAAAACATTTATGTATACAGCTGGGAAAAAACATTTATGTATACAGCTGGGAAAAAACATTTATGTATACAGCTGGGAAAAAACATTTATGTATACAGCTGGGAAAAAACACATGTCTAGAGCCTCTACATCAATCAGCCAAGTGTCGTCTCCACACTAAAAGTTAGCTGCAACTGATCTACACAACTCTCTGTCATTTATCTGAGTAGTGCACTCTCTCTTAGACTTTTGTTTCTTTTCTTTTGCCCCAGGAATTATACAATCAAACTTACCTGTTCGGCACGGGGTACGCACATTAAACATACCAATCCTTAGACTATCTTTTTCTACTTTTTTAGAAAAATATTCACATAAATAAACGTTGGGGGAGGGGGGGCATTGAGGGAGTATATATATATATATATATATATATATATATATATATATATATATAAGCAAACAGACAACGTATTGATCGGTACTTATAGAAAGTACGAGAAAGATAGAAGGACACACTAGGCAACATAACCTTCGAAAGCTATAGTTACGGTGTCAGGAAGCAAACCTGCCATTTGCAGACTGCAAGTGCGCCTCGCATGGAAACAAGAGTACTAAGAACATTACCAACTAGGCACACTTAAATAAAAAAAGATGTCTTTATTGGCCATGTCTATCGTACAGAATTAATCTTAAACGATTGAAATGATTTTTAGGCAGGTGTTATCAGAATGCTTCTACGTAATTTCTTATTTATCAGCTGCCTGCCCATGATTCACTTCTGCTCACCAGGACTGGCTCTGAGTAACTTTTGAGAACTTTCCCTCTCTCATCTCCGTGTATCACATTCCTCATCCTGTGAAACTTTGCCGGAACTATTGTCCATTTAACTGTTAAATGCATCTTCTAGCTGTTGTTATCAAGGCACCACCATGCTTCATCACATTGTCTTGAGAGAGACTAGACCCATTAATGTTCATGTTATAAGTGGTTATTATAATAATTATTGTTATGGTAGCAAAATCATCTTAACTTATAGAGAAAAAAACAACGATACTGGTACTAACACCAAGGTGCCTAGAACAGTGTACGTACTCACCACAGAGTGTTTAAAAAAGGTGCCGGTACTCACTGCAAAGTATCTCCAAAAATGGTGTCGATACTCACCACAAAGTGTCTAAAAAATTGCTGTTACTCATCACAATGTGTCTTAAAACACGGTGAGGTACTCACCACTAGGTGTCTTAAAACACGGTGAGGTACTCACTACTAGGTGTCTTAAAACACGGTGAGGTACTCACCACTAGGTGTCTTAAAACACGGCGAGGTACTCACCACTAGATGTCTTAAAACACGGTGAGGTACTCACCACTAGGTGTCTTAAAACACGGTGAGGTACTCACCACTAGGTGTCTTAAAACACGGTGAGGTACTCACCACTAGGTGTCTTAAAACACGGCGAGGTACTCACCACTAGGTGTCTTAAAACACGGCGAGGTACTCACCACTAGGTGTCTTAAAACACGGCGAGGTACTCACCACTAGGTGTCTTAAAACACGGCGAGGTACTCACCACTAGGTGTCTTAAAACACGGCGAGGTACTCACCACTAGGTGTCTTAAAACACGTTGAGGTACTCACCACTAGGTTTCTTAAAACACGGCGAGGTACTCACCACTAGGTGTCTTAAAAAAGGTGCCGAGTCTCACGACAAGGTGTCTGAAATACTCACAACAAAATGACTATTACAGAGCGCAGAACAAAAATGCCTGAAAAAAAAGTTTGTTGTGCGCACTGTTGCATACTGTCAGAAACAAAGCTAGTGATATAACAATTTCATTGGTAATAACACGAACTAATTTAACAGAAATAAGTATGGTTGGCTCATCTATTATCTCCGTCTGTAATATTTTGGAACAAAACAAAACGATGAAATAAAGGATATTACCATTAATAAACAATGCACTTTTTCTACACAAATCTTCGTCTATAAGTAAACGAGTTCAGAATGTTTCTGTTAACATTTTGATTTTTTCACTGTCATAATAATTAACAACGAAGCAACTAGAACATTTTAAACAGTGATAAGAAATAACAGTCGAGAAATACAATTCGTCTTGAACAACAAGAATCAAGATCTGCAGTCATCAGCATTTAGGTTATTTGCCAGAGCACATGATGATAATGATGATCAGAACAATCCATAGTGAGTTAACACAAGTAACAACCGATGAATGTAAAGTTAACATATGTAACAACTGATGATCATAAAGTTAACACAAGCAACAACCGATGAATGTAAAGTAAACATATGTAACAACTGATGATCATAAAGTTAATGCAAGCAACAACCGATGATTGTAAAAATTATGTTTCTCTTTCAGGCGAAACAAACAAAAATATTCCTACCAAGTCACGTCTTCATCTTATGTTGTCAAATCACGTCTTTATCTTAAGTTGTCAAGTCACGTCTTCATCTTATGTTGTCAATTCACGTATTCATCTTATGTTGTCAAGTCACGTCTTCATCTTGTGTTGTCAAGTCACGTCTTCATCTTATGTTGTCAAGTCACGTCTTCATCTTGTGTTGTCAAGTCACGTCTTCATCTTATGTTGTCAAGTCACGTCTTCATCTTGTGTTGTCAAGTCACGTCTTCATCTTGTGTTGTCAAGTCACGTCTTCATCTTATGTTGTCAAGTCACGTCTTCATCTTGTGTTGTCAAGTCACGTCTTCATCTTATGTTGTCAAGTCACGTCTTCATCTAATGTTGTCAAGTCACGTCTTCATCTTGTGTTGTCAAGTCACGTCTTCATCTTATGTTGTCAAGTCACGTCTTCATCTAATGTTGTCAAGTCACGTCTTCATCTTGTGTTGTCAAGTCACGTCTTCATCTTGTGTTGTCAAGTCACGTCTTCATCTTATGTTGTCAAGTCACGTCTTCATCTTGTGTTGTCAAGTCACGTCTTCATCTTGTGTTGTCAAGTCACGTCTTCATCTTATGTTGTCAAGTCACGTCTTCATCTTGTGTTGTCAAGTCACGTCTTCATCTTATGTTGTCAAGTCACGTCTTCATCTTATGTTGTCAAGTCACGTCTTCATCTTATGTTGTCAAAACGTTTAAAAATTTTTTTTAAATGCATCGTTTCTTAATAAAATGTTTACTTTTATTGTGTCCTTTTTATGTTTCATAAATGTTTTAAACTCAGTAGCTAATCCCAACATACTCTATCATCTCTAACAGCGGTATTACAAAGCAACTGATATCTGATTCCTCGGACCGATGTAACCACATTTGGGACGTCAGTAGAGAGTTAACTCATCCTTTCTGGGAAGATGTCATAGATATTCACAACAAATTTAAATGATTTGACAATCAAGGTAAAAACACATCCATGTAACTGCAAAATATCCTGCTCCGGTGTTCAAATCAACCGTCCTACCTTGGAATATCGCCTCGGTCATAGTTTGGTGAGGAAACAGCTAAAGCAGTAAAACAGTGTTGCTATGAATATGGCTGGGAAACCGGAATTGTCAATGAAGAAATTAAAATAACCTGTATGATGTGGTGAAGTGGTTTCTACCGTAGACTAGAAACGACTGCCTTAAAGTGCCCGATGAAATGGGAAAACTAAACTATCGATGACTATAAGAAAGAAGCAGTCAGTGTTCTTCTGTCATGAGATTGGAAGAGAGGCATTAGAGAACATCCTGATGGCTGGAATTGTTGACGGTAGAAATGGACAAGGCGGACCCGGTGAAAGACGTTTGAGAGCCTCCAGTGATGGCATGGAGAAATATCACCAGTGGAGCGGATTCAGAATACCAAGAACCTAAATTTGTGGAAATAACTAACAGGGGAGTCGCCGTGACACATCGGCTAGACGCTTGACGCGGATCAGAAGGTCATGGCGGAGCCTTACATAAAAAAAAAAAATTGCCTTGGCTCCCTGGTCCACCCAGGCTTGAGTGGGTACTGGGTGCAGTCCTGGGAAATAAAGGCCGCCGGCGTGATGTTGACCACATCACCCATCTTGTGCCGATTGGTCTATAACATACAGGTCTAGCCCTATACGCCTAGAGGCGTGGAAAAGTGTTCTTTGCTTTACTTACACGAAAGCCTACGTCACTGGGCAAGGCACATAATGATAGTTTCAGCGTTGACAGTCCTGCACATCGAGTGTTTATAAGTATACGAGATATCTTTTTCTTGTTTGTATTCACCGACAGTAAACCTGTGCGGAAAGTTTCGTTTGTTCGTCCACTTCTGAACTCTAGCCCTGTTCCAGAACCCGCATGTTGCATGCACATCCGTTTTACAGATCTGACTAATTTCTACACATAATGTCGGTTCCTTTCCGTTCAAGCATTACGACTTCAACGGAAGATGGCAATTAGTCAACTTTTACGACATGCTTGTAGGGGAGCCTGTTTAGTGAACTTTTATCCACCACATTTCCCCATTGATTTCCCATTGTGTGTTATATGTGTAATAAAGTAAAACGGATCATTGTCGTCACTCCGATCACACGAAGTGATAAATACAACATAAAATGCAAATAAATGTCCTTTCCGTTGAGTTTCTTAGTCACAGTTTGCGTTGTATGTAGCACTCCGCTGATAAAGACTATGGTAGAAACGTTGAGTTGTATTTATGGGGGTCTTTTTGGTGTTCCTCCGTTGAACTTTGTAGTCGTAGTTTGTGTTCGAACAAAGACACAAACAGCTGACTGCATAATTTCTGGCCTAGCAATTTCGCTGCATCTCTTCATTGAATGCTGAAGTAAGAATTAATCAACATAAAGCAAATAAATGAATCATTCTAACCGAAAAACAAAATCGACAACATTGAAAAGTAACTGTCTTTTTCATAAAGGCAAACGCAAGTTGGTGACCTTGTTGTCTGCATTAGATTGTGAAACCTTTTTGTGCGGCTTCTTTGTTCAAATTCAGAGGAGGTAAAAATTGATTTGACAGTTTGTTTTGGGTTCACGCCCTTTCTTATTTTCTACATCAGCTGCACATCAGTTTATCTCATCAGTTTTGAGGTAGGATTTATCCAATGATTCGTAAGAGAGGACCTAGGAGGTTTGCCGTACAAATAACTCATCAACATCAGTCAGCAACTCGTTGGCAGAACGTCGCTCTCTTAATGGCGCTCACGAAAGTCTATTTCTGTCCCCATCCAGTTCTTCAGCCCCATGTACTCTCATAACCAGTGTATCTTGAATGTCTTCACGTAGATGACCTGCCTGGCTTTGGGACCTTACCACGAGATCTTTGAGATTCTTTTAGGGCACACGTTTAGAGTTTCTAGCAATAAATACTACAGCTAATTTACCTAGCAATGATGTCAAAGTCGAGCCAATCTGTCTTGAGATAGGACCACAACAAAATATCTACACGGCAGTTAGAGTACATTTATATAATGTCTAATATAATATTATATATATATATATATATATATATATATATATATATATATTGTGTGTGTGTGTGTGTGTGTGTTTGTGTGTAAGAGACATTAGTACTTTATAGACAGAACGTACTGGAACGTTGAGACAATAGCTAAATTTACACTGAAGGCTTTGTGACTTGGTGAGCAAAGTCAATGTAATTGACCGCGATAATACCATACAAGGATCTCCATCTAGCCTAAGTGCCATTGTTTGTGTGCACCAACAACAGACTTCATATTGATTTAGTAATTAATTATTAATAATAACAAGATATATAACAATTATGCTAGGAGTGTTATCAATTGTTTCAGCCTAATACGTGTGAGTGAAATCTGGTGTCTTACAATTAAGGCCAATACCAAACTGGCAGTTCACTCTTGACAGATTGGCATCCCATGCAGAAATAAAACACTACAGCAAGGGCACACAATTATACAAATCTTCTTTCAGGGGAAGCAATAATAGGACGCTAACAACAGGACAGACAATATACAATAACTACGGCAAGGAGAAAAATTCGATTGCAAAAGTCTGCTCCCTATAATTTAAAAGTAACACTTTAAAGGATGAGTTTGAACGAACAGACGTATGCTCATATACGTTATTTTGTTTTTTCTGAGGTATATAATAATAGATAATTCAGTCTGCGGAACATCCGTTTTTTTTTTTTTTTAAATCCTGTACTCAATAATTACAGATCGATTAGACAGAAAAATATGAATTCTAAACTTGAGGACATTTCTTGTCTTGTGGTTAAAAACAGTAAACATTACATCTCTTTCGTTTGATCTTTGTATTTTACTGAATTTTCTTAACTTTTATTCTGTCGGTAGATGGTCGGATGTTTCAGAAAATAATCATCATTTGTGATTTATTCAAACACTTGTGGTCGTGTGGGTAGAAGAGTGGCTGGCTGGCTTTTTTAACTGGTCTTGGTCAGTTCCAATCCCCAGCCGAGGGAATTTTAGTCACTTTTGAAAACAGTCCGGCTCCGTCAGGACGCGAACCCACGACCTTCCGACCCGCAGGCGGGCGTTTAGCCATCAACACCACGGCGACACTCAAACTGAAACTATAGATTTGTTTAATACTCTTTTTAGATAATCCAGGTTATTACAGCCAGTGGAATTCTGATGCAGTTTTGAGAAGAACGGGAGGGGAGGAGGAGGTGGGGGGAGGGGAGAGGGGGGGGGGTGAAGCACCAACACCCCCTAGAAAAAAGAGTTGTTCAAGGAGACTAGTGATATTTCATTTGAAATCGGAGTGCATCTGCTTGAGAGATGAGGAACCAACAGTCTGTATACAAATCCGTGAAGAGAAAAAGGTGCAAGAACAAAGTCCAGGAGTGAACGTACAACCAGAACTTTCCGTCTGAAAGCTAGCGAACGTTAAGAAGAAGATGAGATCCTAATTATTACCATAAACGTTTCACTTGATTCCGACTGTAACTATTCCGGTCCTATAGTGGTATCAGTGTAACTCCTCCGCTCCTATAGTTGTACCACTCTATACACCCTACGGTGGTATCACTTTAACTCCTCCGCTCCTATAGTTGTACCACTCTATACACCCTACAGTAGTGTCACCTTAACTCCTCACACCCAAACCTGTATGAGTTACAGAACCACTTTCTTAGAACCGAGCGAATTGAACAAACCTCTTCGTGGTACTACTTTCTCTTGTCAATATCTGCTTTGTTCCACCAGGCATCGTAACTTAACACAGATAGGTAGCCAAGCCAGGCCGTACTCGGCTGCTTAGAATGCTAAAATGTTATGAGGTTTCAGGCTTTCAGTGACTCCTTATATAATTTTTTTCTTCGTCTCCTTCTGCCTTTTGATGTTTCAATTTTAACGTTGCGTATTCTCGTTGCTGGCATCGTTAGATTCATTCTCAGTAGGGCGCTGAGCCATTTCACCCCGTGTTTCTCAATGAATTTAACGACTGGTATTGTTCCAATAGTTCTTATCTCTTCATTGCTTCTGTTAATCTTTTGCACATATTTCTTTAGGTTTGAAACGTCGACTTCTACTCCGTAGCTTGCTGTATGTAGTTTGTATTGATCGAAGTCGAGTCCTTTTGTTGTTGTTGTTGTTGTTTAATGTTTTTAGTTTTACTTCATGCACATTTTAGGCATTTTATGGAGCTGTAAATTAACCTTTTTTAAAGGTCTAAAGAAGGTAATGTCTTCTCTATCAAGGTCCAAGTAACGATAATAACTTCTAAAGACCTTGGGCTAAAACGCCTGAATCTCCCCAAGCTAAGTTACCATCAAACACCGGCTGCACAGTGCGGACAGGTTTTGTCTTCAGACTTCAGCATCAGCAACTTGATGTTTTTACAGGTCCAACGAACTCAAAGATACATTCTTTAAAGAACTTGTTAAAACAGCTGACGATTTAAAAAAAAAAAATATATTGCCAGGGGTGAAGACATCTGTGTTTCGGAGATGACCGAATTTTTGAGGAGTACAAATGAAACGGTAATCTATATTAACATCACAATTATAGACGACCTTGAACCAGAGTTTAGAGGTTTTGTAACCAAGGAACTGCTGCAAATCTTTCGCCTGGTCAATTACGTCATCATAACGGGCCCGGTTAGCCTCATCGGCATCATCTTTAATATCATCAACATCATCGTTTTCATCAAGATTGGATTCAAAGAGACTGTAAATATTTCCTTTCTGGCCCTATCAATAGCCGACCTTTGCTCGCTGATACCCCTAATCTGGATGAGTATTTGTTCCAACCCTTTAGTGCCCACCCAAAGCGGAGGAATGGACAACCAGGCTGTACAAGTCATCGTGGGTTGGCCTCATGTTTGCTTCAGCCGCATCTCAGGCGGCTTAACGGCGTACATCACATTCGAAAGATACCTTTGTGTGGCCATACCGCTCAAGATCAAACGTATTATCACCCCAAGGAAAACCGTTGTTATTGTTCTCATCATTTTCATCATCACCATCGTAGGTATTATGCCTGAATACTTCAGCTTCTGGTTACACCCGTATGTCAACGCAGATAACGTCACCTTAACTGGTATGATATATTATCATCATGGCAGAGAGATTGAAAACTATGTACTGTCCTTTGCCGCTTTCTGCCAGCTCTCGTGTTTCATTGTAGTTATTCTCAGCACAGGAGGTCTAGTCCACACGCTCAGGGTGAAATCAAAATGGAGGCAATCGACCTCACAGTTTTCAAAGAACAATAAAGCTCCAGCTCGTGACAGGAAAACAGTTCTAATGATCATATCAATCTCTGTGATCTTCATTATCAGTTACCTGCCCCTGTCCGTATCTCTGGTTGGCATGACAACTTGCAAAGAGTACAGTATCCAGGGGCGATACAATAACCTGGTGATTGGGACCGCAACGTTTTTTCTGTGCCTCGAGTCGATCAACTCAAGCGTCAATATATTTGTATATTACAACATGAGCTCCAAGTTTAGAGCCGCGATGTTCAGTTTTATACATTTTAAAAGAAAATAGCTAAAACAAATGGTGATACACTTTCTCACTGTTTGTAGAGGATATTGAAACGAAAGATTAAACATCTGATGCCCAACGTCTGCATGGAAGTTATGGGTGTTATCTACATTATTACTTATATTATAAAATAAGATAACCCTTGACCCCTTAGGGTCGTGGATGTGTATTGATGGAAGCACTAACACACACTACCTGTCATCGTTATGTCCAGCGCATGTTGAACAACGTTTGATAAATTAGTATATCATGTATATTTCTTGATGTTGTCATTCCAGATTCTTCTTTGCCCTCCTCTTCTTCGACTACACCCCCCCCCCCGTGTTCCTTGAAGTACAGTCTTTGCAGTCGAATCATGTCTCATCACGTGCACAGACTAGGCTAGCCTGCGACGTTTCACCGCTGCCATAGGAGGCTCCTGGTGTCCCTCAAATGTGTATATTTTGTCTCTGACAGATTTGTTAGTTTTGTTTTCTAAATAACTAGTTCGCAAAATCTTTGTGTATGTAATGAGGTGCTTTGCGTGGTCTCCACGCGTACATTAGGGCAAGCAGAAAGTCTGTTCTACAAGTGACAGCAAGAGATACTTGGGGCTGGTCGAGTGATCGAGGGAAAGATCGAGCTGGACTCGTGGTCAGTTCGTTACCAGAAGTCGTAGAAGACAGATGTGTTAATAGAAGATGTAGTTTGAATGTTTTAAGAATGATTCGTGGATGTCTGAATAATTGTTGGAACAGTGTGGAAGAATGTGATAGAATCAACTGACAGAAATGTATAAAGGAATTGAGAGCAGTTTGTTTTATCAATCCTAGATGTTAGAGCAGTGCAAGTTGTTATGTTGCGGTAATCGTATCAAGCCGAATCGTGGCGAGAGCAGATACGTTTCAAGCCAAGGTTCGTTGCACTACAGAATTTCTATTCAACAGCCAGAAACATTCTTTCCATTCCCACAATGACAGTCAAACTCTCACATCCGTATAAGAAAATAGACAATGCCAGATTCATACTGTGTATACAAATATATCAACTTAAATGCATTATACGTATCATACCATTCACACACACACACACACACACACACACTCACACACACACAGACACACAACCTATGAAAACTGGTTAAAATAAATAGGATGAATTAAAAAAGAGGGAAGTAATCAGCGGAATTTTTAGACAACCACACGTGTCAACAGCTATAAGACAGAGAAGATGGCTAGACAACCACACGTATCAACAATTATAAGACAGAGAAGATGGCTAGACAACCACACGTATCAACAATTATAAGACAGAGAAGATGGCTAGACAACCACACGTATCAACAATTATAAGACAGAGAAGATGGCTAGACAACCATACATATCAACAATTATAAGACAGAGAAGATGGCTAGACAACCACACGTATCAACAATTATAAGACAGAGAAGATGGCTAGACAACCATACATATCAACAATTATAAGACAGAGAAGATGGCTAGACAACCATGCATATCAACAATTATAAGACAGAGAAGATGGCTAGACAACCATACATATCAACAATTATAAGACAGAGAAGATGTCTAGACAACCATACATATCAACAATTATAAGACAGAGAAGATGGCTAGACAACCATACATATCAACAATTATAAGACAGAGAAGATGGCTAGACAACCATACATATCAACAATTATAAGACAGAGAAGATGGCTAGACAACCATACATATCAACAATTATAAGACAGAGAAGATGGCTAGACAACCATACATATCAATAATTATAAGACAGAGAAGATGGCTAGACAACCACACGTATCAACAATTATAAGACAGAGAAGATGGCTAGACAACCATACATATCAACAGCTAAAAGACAGAGAAGATGGCTAGACAACCATACATATCAACAATTATAAGACAGAGAAGATGGCGCTACACTGGGCACATTCCGAAAGAAGCTAGCAGAGAATCAACTAACAGGCTTTGCAATGGGAAATATAAGGATTAAGGAGGCGAAGACGCCAGAAAGAAACCCCAAGACGAACGCTAATAAGAGAGGCCAAGGCTGCTGGACTTCATTCCATCCATGGTATTCAACTGATTTCACATGATGGAGAAAGGAATGGAGAAATAGACTGCGAGCCCTATGTGTTTTATAAGGGAACAATAGGATAATCGATGGAAACATGTCATACAATTGCTGTCCAAAAAATCGAATACAACAGCTCAATAGAAATGCTTTTTTAGTTATCCAGTCTGTTATCCACCACTGTGCCAACAGCTTCAGACGGATGAGTTTATGAGCAAGCAAACTTAAAAGAAAAAGCAACGTAATAACTGAATGTCATGACCAGGCACTCGACTTTGTTGTCAGCTAGTCTATATCTGTCTGTCTGTAAGGCTGTCTGTCAGTGATCCTGTCAGTAAGCCTGTCTATCTGTAAGCCTGACTATACTCTTGTCTGTGAGCCTGCCTCTAATCCTGTCTCTCGATAAGCCTGTCATTCTGTAAACATGTCCGTATGTGAGCCTGTCTATCTGTCTGTAAGCCTGAATGTAAGCCTGTTGTTTATAAGCCTGTCTATAGGCCTGTCTGAAAGTCTGTCTGTCTATAAGCCTGTCTGTCTGTGTGCCTGTCATGCTGTAAGCCTGTCTGTAAGTCTGTCTGTCTATAAGTTTATCTGTCTGTAAGCCTGTCTGTAAGCATGTCTGTAAGCCTGTCTGTAAGCCTGTCTGTCTGAAAGCCTGTCTGTCTGTAAGCCTGTCTGTCTGTAAGCCTGTCTGTAAGTCTGTATTTCTGTAGGCCTATCTGTCTGTAAGCCTGTATGTCTGTAAGCATGTCTGTCTGTAAGCCTGTCTGTCTTTAAGCCTGTCTGTCTGTAAGCCAGTCTGTAAGCATGTCTGTCTGAAAGCATGTCTCTCTTTAAGCCTGTGCGAAGCATGTCTGTCTATCAGCCTGTCAGTCTGTAAGCCAATCTGTCTGCAAGCCTGTCTGTCTTTGTCTGTTTGTCTGTAAGTCTCTCTGTCTGTAAGCATGTATCTCTGTAAGTCTGTCTGTATGTAAGCTTGTATCTCTGTAAGTCTGTTTGTCTGTAAGCATGTATCTCTGTAAGTCTGTCTGTCTGTAAGCCTGTCTGTCTGTAAGCCTGTCTGTCTAAAAGCCTGTCTGTAAGTCTGTCTGAAAATCTGTCTGTAATTCTGTCTGTCTGTAAGCATGTATCTCTGTAAGTCTGTCTGTCTGTAAGACTGTCTGTCTGTAAGTCTGTCTCTCTATAAGCATGTCTGTCTGTCTGTAAGCCTGTCTGTCTGTAAGTCTGTCTGTCTGTAGGTTTCTCTGTCTGTAAGCCTGTCTGTAAGCATGTCTGTCTGTAAGTCTTTCTGTCTGTAAGTCTGTCTGTCTGTCTGTCTGTAAGCATGTATGTCTGTAAGTCTGTCCATCTGTAAGCATGTCTATAAGCCTGTCTCTCTGTAAGTCTGTATGTCTGTAAGCCTGTCTGTCTGTAAGCCTGTCTGTCTGTGAGCCTGTCTGTAGGCCTGTCTGTCTGTAAGCCTCTCTGTCTATAGGCCTGTCTGTCTGTAGGCCTGTCTGTAAGCCTGTTCGTCTGTCTGTAAGCCTGTCTGTCTATAGGTCTGTCTGTACGCCTGTCTGTCTGTAAGCCTGTCTGTAAGCCTGTCTGTATGCCTGTCTGTAAGCCTGTCTGTCTGTAAGCCTGTCTGTAAGCCTGTCTGCAAGCCTGTCTGTATGTAAGCCTGCCTGTCTCTAAGCCTGTCTGTAAGCCTGTCTGTCTGTAAGCCTCTTTGTCTGCTTGCCTCTGTTTATCAGTGCATGTTTCTCTTGTGTGTTTGTGTGTGTCTCTGTGTGTGTCTGTGCGTGCGTGTGCGTCTTTGTGCAAATGTGTCTGCGTGTGTGACTGTGTACGTGTCTCTGTGTGTGTGTCAGTGTGAGTGTTGTAAATGTCACTGTATGTGTGTCTATATGTGTGTGTCCGTGTGTCTGTTTGTGTCTTGCGTGTATTGTATGCGTGTCAGTGTGTGTGTATGTGGGTGTGTTTGTGTGTTTAGCTGTGTGTGTGTCTGAGTGTATGTGTCTGTGTGTATGTTCTGTGTGCTTCAGTGTGTCTGTGTGTGTCTGACTGTGTTTATGTCTGTCTGTGTCTATAAGTGTGTCTGTCTGTGTCTATAGGTGTGTCTGTCTGTGTCAGTGTGTGTCTGTGTGTGTCTGTGTGTGTCTGTACCTGTGTGGTTTCGTGTGGATCTGTGTGTGTCTTGTGTGTGTGTCTATTTCATAATGTCTGTGTGTATCTCTGTGTGTGTTTGTGTGTGTGTCAGTTGGTGTGTCTGTGTGTATTTCTGTCTACTTGTGTTGTATATGTCTGTGTGTGTCTATATGTGTGTATCTATGCATCTAGGTGTGTGTCTCTGCCTATGTGTGTCTGTGTCTTTGTTTGTAGGTGTCTGTGTGTGCAGCTGCGTGTGCGTATATGTGTATGAGTGTGTGTATGCATATATGTATGTATGTTTGTATGTGAGCATGTATGTTTGTTGATGTGTGTGTACGAATGTAGGTATGTTGGTGCGTTGTGTGTGTAAGTGAGTGAGTGGGTTTGCCTGTGTACGTGGGTGTGTATGTGGTCGTGCGTGCGCACGCATGCATTTTACCGCCCGTGCTTTTGTATTTTAGCTTGAAATTCATAATATGTATATTTTTATATGAACATAACATGCTTTTTTGAAGTGAGTGTTTGGAAGGGCCGAATGTAACGGGTCTGCGTGCCCAGTTTGTTGCATTTTGAAAAATAAAGTTCGCTCATTTCTTTAATTGTCTCTAGGTATGCGTGGATAAACATATGGAATCAGACATGTATGGATGAACGCATGGATGCAGACATGTGTGTATGTATATGTGTGTGTGGGTGGGTGGGTGAGTAGAACTGTGTGAGTGTGTGTGTATATATGAATAAACTGCATGTATGTATGTATGTATGTATGTATGTATGTATGTATGTATGTATGTATGTATGTATGTATGTATGTATGTATGTATGTATGTATGTATGTATGTATGTATGTATGTATGTATGTATGTATGTATGTATGTATGTATGTATGTATGTATGTATGTATGTATGCATGCATGCATGCATGCATGCATGCATGCATGCATGCATGCATGCATGCATGTATGTATGTATGTATGTATGTATGTATGTATGTATGTATGTATGTATGTATGTATGTATGTATGTATGTATGTATGTATGTATGTATGTATGTATGTATGTATGCATGCATGCATGTATGCATGTATGGTATGTATGTATGTATGTATGTATGTATGTATGTATGTATGTATGTATGTATGTATGTATGTATGTATGCATGTATGTAATGTATGTATGTATGTATGTATGTATGTATGTATGTATGTATGTATGTATGTATGTATGTATTGTATGTATGTATGTATGTATGTATGTATGTATGTATGTATGTATGTATGTATGTATGTATGTATGTATGTATGTATGTATGTATGTATGTATGTATGTATGTATGTATGTATGTATGTATGTATGTATGTATGTATGTATGTATGTATGTATGTATGTATGAGTATGTATGTATGTATGTATGTATGTATGTATGTATGTATGTATGTATGTATTTATGTATGTATTATGTATGTATGTATGTATGTATGTATGTATGTATGTATGTATGTATGTATGTATGTATATGTATGTATGTATGTATGTATGTATGTATGTATGTATGTATGTATGTATGTATGTATGTATGTATGTATGTATGTATGTATGTATGTATGTATGTATGTATGTATGTATGTATGTATGTATGTATGTATGTATGTATGTATGTATGTATGTATGTATGTATGTATGTATGTATGTATGTATGTATGTATGTATGTATGTATGTATGTTATGTATGTATGTATGTATGTATGTATGTATGTATGTATGTATGTATGTATGTAATGTATGTATGGTATGTATGTGTGTATGTATGTATGTTGGTATGTATGTGTGTGTGTATGTATGTATGTATGTATGTATGTATGTATGTATGTATGTATGTATGTATGTATGTATGTATGTATGTACACGTCAATCTACTATTTTAACGCCCATACAAACCTTGGCATGTATTGTTTGGACCACGTGCATAACCCGCCCTGCATCTGCACGCAAAACTGCCATTTGTATTGATGCAGATTTCATTCTGACCTCTGCAGCAATGGGTGGCCGTCCGACATTCATCTACATCTGAAAATGGAAGAAATCTGAGTTGTAGTTATAAGACTGGCTATCTTCAGAACACTCTGAAAACATTCATATGCGCTCAGACCACCTCCCCCCCCCCCCCTTCTTTTCCTCGAAATATACATCAGAACCAGTTCTATGTCGGCTGATGACCTGACAAGACCTCATATACCGGTGTGCCTCTCTTGCCTGGCTGTGTGGAACCCCCCTCCCCTAGATCTTGCATTCTTTGCAGTGATGTTAATGCTTTGTCCCCATAATAAAATAGGTTAGGTTAAACAATATTTGGACGATGTCTTCAAAGACTCTCAGGCTTCAAACAGACGCAAAGTAACAATGTTATTTATTTATTTTTTCGACAGATTATAATGACTGCACATAGGACATGTCCATTAGCGCTCTGATCCCATCTTCAGTATATCCCTCAGCGTGTGGCGACTGATAACACCAGTTCTGTGTTGGTTGGCTATTCTTCTTTGGCTACCTGTATAGTGTTCATGTTTGGCGACACCTTTTTTTTTTTTTGACATGAAGTTCTTGTAGTCTTTTGAGTGTTGCTGATTCAACGATGTCTCCTAAATCATCTGCTCGTCCTGCCTCCTTGAGAGCACTGAGAATGTGTCGGTCCGGTCCACTGCTTTTCCTGTATCCATCGTGGCCCTGCCAGCAAGCCAATCCACTCGTTCATTCCCTCTTACACAGGAGTGTCCTGGCACAAAAATGAAACTTACTGCTTTCAGACGAGATCTCCTCAGCAATTTTAACCATTTTCTTCGAATCCATCCTGTCTCTATCTTCATAAGCATGCTCATGGAATTACTAAGAAAGCACGCATGGGGTAAATTGTGTGTCTCTAGCCACACAATAAAGCAATACGTAATCCGGGTGTTACTAATCTTTTTCGAGTCGTGACCCCATTTTCAATAAACAAAGTGACCCGAGAACCCTACATATTAGTAGAGTTCTTTTTAGTAAAGTAATTGAAAATAGAGAAAATATATTGTTTATGTATTTGTTTGGTTTTTTGTTGAAATATAAGTATTTAGGCACATTGATAACATCCGATCTATAGATACATGTATACAGAGATAAGGGAAAAAACCCAGGACAGGCCAGAACTGCATGTTATGAAATGAAAAACATTTTATGGAATCAATCCATGTCTTTGTAGGTTAGGACAAGAAATTTTACATGCTATATAGAGCTAGTTTTAACATACCTTGTGAAGCCTGGACAATTAATAAACAAGCTAAACAATATCTTGAGACTTCTGAGATGTGGTTTTACAGAAGAATCCTTAGAATTCTCTGGACAGCTAAGAACACTGATCTATAGCAACCATACCTGTCTAAGCCGTTTACCTGTGACTCATCCATCCCTCCTGTAACGTCGTAGATCAGGTGCGTGACAGTCACTGACAGGATCTGCTCGGACAACTGCCGTGTCACCGATCTTGTCAGTCACCCTGCCATCTGTTAGATCTCTGTGACCCGGTGGATTAGCTCAACCCCCCCCCCTCCGCCCCCACCCCCAACTAGGCTTCCAACTCCCATCTCAACCATTTGACCTCCACTTTTCAAATAGTTCAAGGTATGGAGATAGTTAAGGAGCCCCCGTGTTATAGCTACTAGGCGTTCGCGTTTAGATCCTAACTTTAAAAAAAAAATACTGTATTGGTTCAGGTACTGACTTTAAAAAACAATGACATCTGCTCCCAGGTGGAGCCAGCCTTGAATGGGTAGCGGGTACAGTCCTCAGATGTAAAGGCGGCCATCGTGATGCTGACCAATTACCCACCGAGTTCCCATTGGTCTATAACAGTGGTTCTTGGAGATGTGTTTTTACCACGCAGTTCTAAAAATGCGAGGGCTCAAAGACACCTTATCACCAACATCAGAAAGAAGATAGTCAATATTTTGTGGCTATGTTAAGACAAGAAGGAAACTGGAACATGTTGCGACCACTGGAAAGATCTGTGGGGGGAAAAAGGTCAGAGGATGACAGCGAAAGAGGATTCTTGACAGCCTTAAGTCAAGGCATGGAGGGGCGTCAACGCACTGATAAATTGCAGACTGTGGAGAGGCATAATCGCCCATGCCAATCAGCTAGGCACTTGATGATGATGATGATGATGATGTGGCTATACGGTTAAACGGGGTTTGTGGGGTTTGCACCTGTGTGATTCTCGTTCTTGCGATGTTAGTGCTGCAGACTGGAATCACGGAAGAACATCGCTCAAGCCAACACTGACAGTCAGTCCACCATCCCCGGCCGATGTGCAAGAAGTGGTCAATAACAGGACTGCCGAAGTTGCGCTACAGTTGGTACTGTTTGACCATTACCGAGCAAAACTGTACTTTTGGTACCAGAGAATTTTAAAAAATCACTCTCCTCTGAAGACTTCGACAATAAATGCATTGATAAGATCACATTTATTGCTCCATGACATCAAATTCAGCAGCTAGAAGCCGCCACAATTCTGTCTGATATACTGAGCGAAAATAAACAGTACTGCGATGATGTCATGGATACATAATCTCTCTCTCTCTCTCTATCTATCTCTCTCCACACACACACGCACACACGCACACACACACACACACACACACACACATATATATATATATATATATATATATATATATATATATATATATATATAAATTTATGTAAATATATGTAAACAATTGGCAAATAACAGAGCATGGAATCACAAACAGCACTAACGGAGAAAGAGTTGGACCAGGAAAAGAAGTCTATACAAAGCGAAAAGAAGGGCCGGTTTCAGCGATTGCTTCCTTCACTGACGCTGTGAGGCATTCCTTTAGATGTAGAGATAAGCAGAAGTACCTGTTTAATTGTTGACAAGTAGTCACCAGTGTTGCCACTTTGGATCTTTTATATCCAAATTTAAATCTTTTTAATTGCATTTAGATACTGTTTTTGACGTTTAGATCGTAAATATTTTTCTAGATCTTTTCATATGGAGTTAGATATTTTATAGATTTTTTTTCTTCTTTCATTGTCAATTTAATAATTACTGTGTAAAATATTTACTACAATATTTTTGTTTTGGTCTGGCACGTACATTGTGACAACTGCCATTACTTGAACTTTGAACTCTCACTTGGATCAACGCATAAATATCTGGCAGCCCCGGTACTGATTAATAAAAACGCGCGTGAATCATACTAACTTTGTTTCAACCGTATCCTCACTGTGCTGACTTTGCGTTTCTTTTTCATGTGATAAAAAAAATTGCTCACCTTCTTGTGTGGCTTTCACTTTGAAAAAACCTTTCAACATTTCAATTTGGAAAGAGTGCTTGCATGATGACAAAATTAAAAATTAGGGATATGACCAAAGCTTGTTGTAAGTACTGCAAGTGTGAAATTAAAGCGAAAATGCAAAACTCAAAGAGTCTTGCAGAGACTAAAAAAGCATAAAACTGCAGTTTCATTTAAAGATATTACACCGCTGACATCTGTTTTCAGAACTATACTGATAAATAAATCATCAAAAGTCGAAATATCAGTCGCAATGTTTTTAATTTGTCACTGCGGAATTTCAAACTGTGACCATTTGATCGATTTGTGAAAAATCTTGGACTAGTTCAATTTGAAAAGTGTGATGTAGAAAGTATAGTTTAGGAACTGAAGGACCTTTTAATCAGCAAACAGTTAGGCTTGAAGAATTTGGCTGTAATTGGTACTGATAATGCCTCAGTGATGGTAGGTATAAACAATGGCGTTTATGCCAAGTTGAAGGAAGCTAACCCATCGTTAATACTTATCAAATGTATGCGTCATTCATTGCAGATAGTATTATCACATGCTTCATCTAAATATTTACCAAGCAATTTGGAATACCTTATTGCTGAAACACTTTACTGGTTTTCCAAATCATTTGTCAGACAACTGCAATACAATACATTATATACAGCCTTGAATGATGGTTCCACACCACCGAAAATTCTGTCTGATTGCAAAACTAGATGGTTCTCAATTTAACCAGCTGTTGAAAGAATTATGAAGCAATGGCTGAAGTTGAAGACACACTTTGAAATAACAAGACAAAGTGAAAAGTGCTACACAGCTGAAATACTATATGGAATGTACAGTGATGAAAAAAAAATTGTCAATCATTCTCTTTCTATAACCTATTCTAATGGAAATGCAAAAAATTAATAAACTGTTCGAATCTAAACTTGTTGATAAAGTTAAATTATTTGATGATCTCACCTTGCTATTTCACTCGGTAAAAGACTGGTGTTGACAACTTCTAAAGCTGATTTGCTCACTTGCACTATAGAGAGCTATTTGGCTCCTAAGCCCCATCTTGGATGTTAAGTCGATTCAAAAATTGATGATTTAAAAACAAAAGGACTGTTAACAGGTAATAAAGAGAACAACTTAAGAAAACGCGGTCAAGATTTCCTTATCTCATTATTGAAGCAGTTGAAGCAGAGACTTCCTGAAAATCTAGATGTTTGGAAAAAATTTCACTTTTTTCTGTGATCGACATACTTCAGCCAATAAAGGACATACCTAAATATTGTAAAGTTGTGAAATTTTTAGGGGCTACTGATAATAGTGTCGCTGAAGCAGAATATCAGTTAACCAAAATAAAGTTAGCTGAATGGACAAACAAAACAGAAACTAAAGCGTTTTGGAGTGATGTGAGACAATTTAAAGATGCCTCATTAAACAGTCCATTCTGTAAGCTCTTTAAAGTGCCATGTCTGCCATGATACTACCCCACTCAAATGCTGACGTAGAAAGAGTTTTCAGTGCTAGGAATTATATCAAATCTAACCTAAAAAACAGGATGAAATTTGACCTCTTAAATGCTATCATGCCATTAAAATTCGGCCTGATGAGACTAGATAAATAAGCCTACTGTTCCACTTATAAAGAAATTTGAACAGCTAAAGCATACCAGGGTCATTTTGGATCTGAAGCTTCAACTTCATTATCCAAGCTAAGTTTATCCTGTGGATCTTGTGAGGCAGACATCAGTGAAGGTGAGGACATGATTATGTAGGGTAAGTCATAACAAAAGCTATGTAATTTTTGACTTTTTCAATGTGGATGTTTTTTCTAGATCTTTTCCACGCAGATTTAGATCTTTTTAGATATATTTTGACACCGTTTTGGATATTTTTTGTCAAAGAAAAGTGGCAACACTGGTAGTGACCCGGAAGTCGATGTGACGTCAGCTCATGGCCGGGGCGGGTAGTTTGTCCACAGCTGCTTAAACTGGTCCAGACTTTCTGACGAGACATTGACGCCTTAAATGTCAGCATTAGGTAAGTTTATGTCGTTGTTGTCATTTGTCATCTCTATCAGAACTCAATAAAAACTAAATCTCAATTATAATCTTAGAGGTTCAAAGGGATATTTTTGAAAAATCACTTTTTTACTTGATGTGTGAGCAGTGAGTATCGCTTGTTGAAATGACACAGTGATATGATCTTAATATTCTTAGTACAATATCTGTCTTAATCACAGACCAAAAAGATTCCAACACAGCAATATTGGAAACAGTACAGATTACACAATTGTCTTAAAAGTTCAATGATATATAAAATAGATATATTACTAAGATTATTTGATTAATACTTGATATCCCACTTATAACCTTGAAGGTTAAACACTTGCAAACAACAACACAATGTGGATATCCCACTTATAACCTTGAAGGTTAAACACTTGCAAACAACAACACAATGTGGATATCCCACTTATAACCTTGAAGGTTAAACACCTGCAAACAACAACACAATGTAGATATCCCACTTTAACATTAAAGGTGAAGGTGCAAACAACAACACAATTAGCATATTCCACTCTAACCTACAACGGTAAAACACTGCAATGTAGATATCCCACGTTATACCTTGAAGGTTAAACACTCGCAAACAACAACACCATGTAGATATCCCACTTTAACCTTGAAGGTTAACCAACCTCAAAAAACCACACAATGTAGAAACAACAACCCATGTAGATATCCCCTTTAACCCTTTAAGGTTAAAACCTGCAAAAAAACACA
>CAJHNH020000179.1:0-232500 GCA_905116865.2 Candidula unifasciata
ACTAGGTTGGTAACGTGGTCAGCATTACGCTGGCCGTCTTTTACTTCCCTAGGACATACATCCTGGTACCTTTTTTATACTGCGTCGACCTGCTGTTTCATCTTAACCATTGTTAAACTCTATACAGAATTGCACCCCTGCCTTCTAGTTAATACATTATTTCCTTATTTTTCAATTCACTGTGTCATTTCAATGACAATAGACTTCGTAACGCTTGGGGGGGGGGGGGGGGGTGTTATTTCTAATAACCCTTAATTATAATATGTTGCTAGTAATGATCGGAGAAGAATAGATAGTCGAAACGTTTCTATCTGCTTTTTCCCTTCACCTTTCGGAATCCCAAAATGCTTAATAATTTAATGTATGTATTGTACAGCCGTGGTTCGTCTGTAGGCGCCATTTATGATTTAACTGTATATATATTTTTTCAATATGTGTTTCACCAATAGAACAAATAAAAATTGTGTATACGTTTATATTAAATATGTGTTTGATCACAAGATTACATATATGTCCATAATACTTATAATCGTATGCATGCATAACTCAATAACTCTGTACTGTGTAAATAAAACAAATGTTTGTATATATGTTTGATGTACAAAGCTCAGATATTATATTTTCTGTTCATAATTAATGCCATTGTTGCGTTGACTGTATATATTAGCCACTTATTGCTAATAATCTGGCTAAATGTAGTTTAGTCACATTTCTGCATGTGGCTGTAAGATCTGTGTTACGAGACTGTGTGTGAGGGTGTGTGTGTATTCTATATCGGGTGGCTGTTTATATTGCTAGGCTTGTTGATAAATTGTAGAGACCAGTACAGAAAATACACTTTCGATGTGAAGAAAATAATGTGTATGTTCTCATTTGTTGGTGTGTGTGTAATCGTTTCTGAGAAGGAATGTTAATATGTGGTTTTTGTTAAAACTTGTAAAATATTATCGCCGAGAAAGACTCTAAACATTAGTTATGTTTATTATCACATGTCATGTGTGGTTTCTGACAGAGAATATAAACACCTATTATTTTTATCATTATTATTCCCGGCTCTCTAGCGTAGTTGGCTAAACCGGACTGAGCAGTGACCGGGTGACGAACTCCTTGTGGTCCGGGCTAACGCCCGGGGTTCAACATGATGTGGTCAACATTACGCAGGCCGCCTTTACTTCCTGTGTTTTTGCCTGGTACCAATTCAAGGCTAGGTGGACCTTGAATCGAGGTCATTTTGAAAAATATCCGAATCCCTCAGGACCCGAACCCACGACCTTCGGATCCGCAGACGAGAGTCTAGCCGCTACACCACGGCGACTTTATATATAAATACAGTATTTAAACCAAAAGTATGACTGAAAGCCACAACTAGAAAATCAATGAGCATAATCATGATAAACACAGACAACATTGCTCTAAAGTCTGGAACCGAATTAAGTACAAAGTATTTAGTAATGCAAATGGGTTGATGTCAACGACCTTGTATCTAAAGCTCGTTGTGCGGCCCTTTGACAGACACATTTTATCAGAACACAATTAAAACACACACCTATTGAGTACACACATAATCTTTAATGCATAAAGAGACTTTCACCTAAAACAACTTCAACAGTTATGGACAGTCCCTTATCCGAAATGTTGGTAGCATTTATATTTACTTATCCACCCAAGCCGTTCACATGGATGTACCAGAGGACTCGATTCCACCTGCTGTCGTATAGCGCTAACTAGGCTGCGGACCACGACATGTGAGACTCAGTGGCACACGCAGGTTGAGTGGTTCAAGTATTAGCGGGCAGTGTCAACGCCAACACAAAACGCAGCTAAACTCTAATAACCCATAGACAAGAACAACTACTTACGCACGACATAACACCAACACAACTGTCTTAGAATACTATAAGCACACGAGGAATACCAACAGCTAACCAATACCTATAACGATAATGCTTACAGTCCCTATCTTTCAACTCCTACCACAGTACAGTCTGTCACGTCGCTATATGTCTTTGGCCTCACACGTCCATCTCCAACGCTATCCTTTCTTTTCCCGTTGAACCTCGGGTTAAACGAGTTAGTACCGATGTTCACGTTACAATGCGTTTTCCCCATATCGTCAGTTCAGCTGCCTGACCGCTGGTGCACTATTTCGTCCGTCAAAAACAAACATGAAGTTACAAATCGTATCGTGTTTACTCTGCCCCATACCCTTCTTACAGGGCTATGACAGTTGACATAGTCATCAAGAAAATCAAAACCATCATTGTCAAAACAGGTAATGCTTTGTACGAAGCCAATTTTTGAAAATTGCAGTGAATGGGAGGGCAATCGATATTTGTCCCTACACTAAGACAAATAAGATAACATAATTGCAGTCTAGTGGTTAAAAAAGAAAAAAGGAACAATATGGTCAACAATATGAAACAGCCTCTTACATTTGAACAGCTTTACTGAGTCTCTTATCCGCCCTAGCATTTACTGTCTGTCTTTTTTCTTCTTCTTCTTATTCTTCCTCTTCTTCTTCTTCTTCTTCTTCTTCTTCTTCTTCTTCTTCTTCTTCTTCTTCTTCTTCTTCTTCTTCTTCTTCTTCTTCTTCTTCTTCTTCTTCTTCTTCTTCTTCTTCTTCTTCGTCTTCTTTTTCTTTGTCTCCTCCTCCTCCTTCTCCTTCGTCGTCTTCTTTCTTCTTCTTCTTCTTCTTCTTCTTCTTCTTCTTCTTCTTCTTCTTCTTCTTCTTCTTCTTCTTCTTCTTCTTCTTCTTCTTCTTCTTCTTCTTCTTCTTCTTCTTCTTCTTCTTCTTCTTCTTCTTCTTCTTCGTCTTCTTCTTCTTTGTCTCCTCCTCCTCCTTCTCCTTCGTCGTCTTCTTTCTTCTTCTTCTTCTTCTTCTTCTTCTTCTTCTTCTTCTTCTTCTTCTTCTTCTTCTTCTTCTTCTTTTTTTTTTTTTTTTTTTTTCTTCTTCTTCTTTTTCTCCTCCTCCTCCTTCGTCGTCTTCTTTCTTCTTCTTCTTCTTCTTCTTCTTCTTTCTTCTTCTTCTTTTTCTTCTTCTTCTTCTTCTTCTTCTTCTTCTTCTTCTTTGTTCTTCTTTTTCTGCTCTCAGGTATAGATTTTATATATATATATATATATATATATATATATATATATATATATATATATATATATATATATATATATATATATATATGCACACTGACTTTGGGTAAAAGTTGATGCCATCTACGTTGGCCAGTCATCCAGCTAAGAATCTGTGTCGTAGATGACCGCGGAGATAGATGGATTGGTCTTGGCCGATTTGAGCCCTGTCCCTGGTGTACCACCCCGTGTAGAGTTCAGTACGTCTGCGGGTAAAAGTGGGGTGGGAGGTTACTGGGAAGGGAGAACATTAACAAACTATTTCCCGAATTTTTAAAATTATTATTTAGACAAAAAGTACTATATTATCCTTTACTTAAGATCCCAACCTAGCTCTCTCAAAGACAAAAACAAAATATAACATTTTAACGGTTTGTCCAGGTACTAGTCGCTGTGTCGCACAATGAACAGAAGCGATTATCACTAATGGTAGAGTGCAACTAAGACTATTACTACCACTATCGATCAATAGATCAGTTTGTCCTCTCCAGGCGCCAACCTAAATTTTTACAGCACTATCCTGATATTTTTTCCTTCAGATCTCAATCTTGTCGGCAATCCAACAAGACAGATCCGAGGTGTGCTGTTTACTTCCAAAAATGTTATCATTTAGGCCCCCATGAACGAAACACGTGCATTAGATGCTTCATATAGTTCATGCCGTGTGGCGCTGTTAATCCCGTCTATCCTCAAGCTTCCGTCTTATTTAATGATAATCATGTTTGATGCGGATGCTCTTCCATACGGTTATGTGGTCAGGTTCACGTAAATCTTCCTAAAGTAGGCCACTTTTCGTTCACAAGTGTGAAGGTTACGGGTGTGTCCAGCTTTGTTTTTGTTGTTTGCTTTCTGTGGTGTCTTGCATTTACGTTTTCATTCCTAGAAAGAGAATGCCTGTAACATGGGTAGCATCACTCTCTAGGTGGGCTGAGTTAGGACCATTTGTTCCATGTTTTTAGAGCGTTAAAAGCGCTGGCGTGCTGAAATATACAACATGCGATATCAACGGTATCACGAAACACCCCCGTAACCGTGGGCGAAGGACACGGGGTTCAGGAACTACCAATGAGAAGTAACCTAGTGTGTGTGTGTGTGGGGGGGGGGATCAACGTTACTTTTACCGGTTATGTTGACACCCAAAAAAAAAATCAATGTAAAGAACACTTTTCCCCGCCTTCAGGCGTAGTGGGCGTTCAGGACTAGACCTATAGCCTATAGACCAGTCGGCCCTACACAAGGTTACGGGGGTGTTCCACTATGCCATTGATATCGCGTGTTGTATATTTCAGCACGCCAGCGCTTGTAACACTTCAAAAACATGGGGTAACTGGTCTTAATACAACCCCCTAGAGAGTGATGCAACCTATATCACAGGCATTGTCTTTCTCAGAATGAAAACGTAAATACAAGTCATAACAGAAAGATAACAACAGAGTGGGGCCTCACCCGTAACCTTGAGTCGACCAGCCCAACAAACTTGTAAATTATAAGTGACCTTATCTATTTGGGGAGATTAACCTGAACCTAACCTGAAAGTGGTATGGCTGTAGACATGCGATTATGTGTTTACTGTCAAATGCTCTCTTGGTCTCCCCTTTGAATTTCTTCCCCTCTAACATTTTAAACCCCCTGACTCCCCATCTTCAGTTTTCCCTCTCCCCTACACAAGAGCTTTTTAAACTGTGTGTCGCGAAACATTAGTGTGCTGTTACAGTGTGGAGGTATCTCGTGCAAAAGTAAAGCGTTAAACGGAATAATCGGCACGCAGCATTAAAAATTAACCTCTGGTCTAATAGTAGACTGTATTATAATGTCTCTAAATTATGTTTGGATAATTTGCCCGTTTCCAACTTGATAAGTTTAAACAGCTCTGCAGTACACCCTAATAAAAAATACGTCTCTGTGGCAGGCGGTTAGACGCTCGCCTATTTGTTCGAACTTCGTGGGTTCGGTTCCTGGCGGAGCAGAAATATTTTTTTCTAAAATTACCTTGGCTTCCAGATAGACCTAGCTGGGTACCAGGTAAAGTCATGGGAAGTAAAGGCGACCTGTATGATGTTGACCAAATCAACCACCGAGTGCCGAGAAGTCTTTAAAATGAAGGTCTAGTATCTGAGGGTGCTTAAACAGGTCTTTTACTCTGTGCTGTGGTTTTGATATGGCTCTCGGTAGTCAAGATATACGTGATTATAATCAGAGCCTTTGTATATACAGTCATCAAATACATGTACATATATCTTTTCTTCTTCTTCCTCTTCTTCTTCTTCTTTTGTCAATATCTGCTTTGTTTCAGTTTAGTAGATGATCGATAGTCCAGGTAGGGCGTGCTTGTTTCGTTGTATCCGGTTACAATGTGTATGTGAGTGTATGTGTATGTGAGTGTATGTGTGTGTGTATGTGTTTGTGAGTGTGTGTGTGTGTGTGTGTGTGAGTGTTTGTGTATGTGAGTGTGTGGGTTTATGCGAGTGTGTGTATGTGAGTGTGTGTGTATGTGAGTGTGTGTGTATGTGAGTGTGTGTGTGTGTGTGTGTGAAGACGTCGATTACAAGCTACCTAAAGTAATATTTTTATCTCCCCTCTTTCTCAAACCTCCCCCCCTTCCCCCTCTCCCCTCTTACCCCACTTTCTTTTTCCCGCATACGCAATCTCAGTCGTCGAAATCAGCAACATTAATAGATGACCATTCAAAGTTAAAACCACACTTGTCAGTTTCACTAACACAGCTCCCACTGAGGTAATATGTTTGTAAGATAGCAAAGCCGAATGAAATGTCATCTATCAGCCATCAGTGGGTGAATGCAAGGAATGTTGTTTACCGGCATTTTTTTTTTTTTTAAGGACAAATTTAATTAATTTCAAGAATCAAGTAGACTTGGCATGTTTTTTTCTATTACAGGACTGGTTATCGACAAATATGAAACGTGGAATTTCATTCATCAAATTGCTCATACATGTGTCAACTTGCCAGTATATTCAATCAGTGTCAGGTCTGTCTTTCTATGAGTCGATTAATCTATCTATCAATCAGTTCACCCACTCTCTCATCTATCTATCTATCTATCTATCTATCTATCTATCTATCTATCTATCTATCTATCTATCTATCTATCTATCTATCTATCTATCTATCTATCTATCTATCTATCTATCTATCTATCTATCTATCTATCTATCTATCTATCTATCTATCTATCTATCTATCTATCTATCTATCTATCTATCTATCTATCTATCTATCTATCTATCTATCTATCTATCTATCTATCTATCTGTCTATCTGTCTATCTGTCTGTCTGTCTGTCTGTCTGTCTGTCTGTCTGTCTGTCTGTCTGTCTGTCTGTCTGTCTGTCTGTCTGTCTGTCTGTCTGTCTGTCTGTCTGTCTGTCTGTCTGTCTGTCTGTCTGTCTGTCTGTCTGTCTGTCTGTCTGTCTGTCTGTCTGTCTGTCTGTCTGTCTGTCTGTCTGTCTGTCTGTCTGTCTGTCTGTCTGTCTGTCTGTCTGTCTGTCTGTCTGTCTACGGTCGGTCGGTCGGTCGGTCGGTCGGTCGGTCGGTCGGTCGGTCGGTCGGTCGGTCGGTCGGTCGGTCGGTCGGTCGGTCGGTCGGTCGGTCGGTCGGTCGGTCGGTCGGTCGGTCGGTCGGTCGGTCTCTGTCTGTTTATCTAATTTATTTTATCCCTGTAAATCTACCGTTCGTCTAGAGATACATTTCAAAGCTTGTCAGAACTGAGTCATATGATAGTTGTAAACCAAGCATCAAGCTCTATATTTGCAGAGCTAACATTAACGCATTTTGCAGGAGAAAACATCAGTGCAATAGATTATAGAAGAACAACACAAGAATAATTTGTGTTGACTGGAAAGAAAAAGTCCCGTTTACGAAAGATTTCCAACAGACAGTGAAAAGCTTTCGATTGGCGTTCTTCAGGGTGTCATTTATTGAGCTTGCTGTCTTTGCTTTGGATTGTTTAGTATCTCCAGCTAGCAGTGATGCTGTTTTTGGGAGGGTTTTCTCTCTTTTATTGTCAGTCAAAACACAATCTAGAAGCGAAATCCAGTTGCAACTGTTCGAGGGAATTGTGAGAATAAAAACTTTTCAATTCTTGTGTAAAAACACATATTGCAAGGACTTGACTGCATTCCCTGATATGTTAAAGAACTTGTCTACTAACAAGTGGAGATGATAGTGATGACCTTAATCTCGAGCTTTTCTTATGCAGTAAGTGTGAAATAAAAATGTGTTTCCTCCGGTTTTGGTCCTTTCTATCCAGTGTTTGGTCGATTTTCAATACGCAACTCACAGTCTTGCTAAAATAAAATAAATTAATAAAATATTTGTTCTGCTTACCACCTAGTTTACATTTTCATCTTTTTGCAAAGCACTTCTTGCTACTAATTAGACGATTATTTTGTCAAGTTGAGCACTCACAATTATCATCAGTATTTGGTAAACAAACTACTCAGAACTGTTATCTGTTCCGTGAGAAACTCGAGATTTTATCAGCTAAAATATTCTGTGGTCAGATTACTTAGAATAATAGTCTGTCCTGTTAAAAGATCAAGAATTTTGTGTGATTAATTATTTTTTCCCCGATATGAAGCGACTGAGCGCGCCCTGGCTCGGTTGCCGATCATCTGATAGACTGCGACGCCCAGCGGCACAAGCAGATTTTGACAAAAGAAGAAAGAATTATTTTTTCTGAGCACTAAAGGACACTCAGCAAACACGCCAAACAGTTTCTTGAGGCCACACAGATGCGCTTTTACAAAAATACACTTCAGCTTTTCTCTCACCATAACATGTCTAAAAACCGCGACTCGTTCGTCAGTCGTTTTTCTATCCATCCATGATAGTCTTTGCCCTGGGAAACCACTATCTGAAGTCAGAAGGTGTTTCTCAGTTTGTTTATTCAGACTAAAGTAGGGCTGAAACAGGAAACTGGGGTACAATGAAATGGCAGTGTGGACACTATCAGGACATCAATCGTCGGACTGATTCACCTGAAGATTGGGGTAGAGTCGGCAATAGTGTCAAGATAACCGCTGCTTCCACACCCCGAAATATAATAACTGAAAACACGTGAGCTGTTAACGCAGTTTCGTATAATCGGTTACAATAAACAAAACGGGAGAGTGTCATTGTAAACAAACAAGGGTGCACAATTCTTATCATAAACATGCAGATTCCATAGTTGTCGGCTGGGGGTGGGCTGATAGACTTGAGATAGGCTTGTGAGGGCACATTTTGTAGGTGTCGACCTTAGTTGTACCTCGCTTACATTTTATCGTTAGGTGAGGCGGTGTTATTTTGGCAGCGGAGTTATCATTCGGAGCTGGTGTTATCATTTGAAGATGACAGGTTCGAATCCAGCTGGGCATACAGCAGTCAGTGATTACGTTGCCACTTTCATTTGTTTCCTAGGCATTTTACAATCAATAGTTAAATACGTGAATGAAATCAACGAGAGAGGATGTAACATCAGCAATATTAGATATACAGATAATCAAGTCGAATGTTGAATGTTGGATTGAGAATCGACATTACAGCACTTGGGACACTCCCATAAGCGCTTCGTCCCCATCTTCAGCAGCAAGCAAAGAGTTCCAATTCTGATGGCATCAGTAGCTGTCTGACTATATCTGTCTCCCCTTTCCTTTGAGTGTTGAGCGTCGGCCAGATCACCTGGTAACTCCTCTCGGTACTATTCTCCTTAGACTGTAATGATCTATTTGCGCCTCCGCACTGTTCACTCACTCCCAAAGGGCCCTCAAAACATCTAATGATACGGTCTCGATTGTAGAAAAATAACAGGACCCGCAGTGTTTTGTGTACGCAGTGAAAGCTCAAAACCAGTTTTGAGTTAAACTGTTTTTCCCCCTTTAAAGCCAAAATTACGGGCATCACTAAGAAGAGAGAAATACTAGTGAAAAATCCCATTAAATGACAAAATTCTTAAGCAATTAATTGGATACAACTATCTTGTAACAGTCATAACATCTGACTCAAGATTCTCAGCAGAATTTAAAACAAGAATCGCCATGACACAGTGACATTTAACAACATGCTCAAGATACTGACTAATAATAATGACAGTAATGTACGCGTCGGTGTGTATGAGAGAGAGTGGGTGTGTGTGTGTGTGTGTCACACATACACATACAGACACACACTCACTCACACTTCTCTGACTGCAGACATAAAGAGACTACTGACTGAGTTTCGTTCTCTAAATCTGCCAGGAATCACTTCACATGTCCTCCAACCAAGCCCCACCTTTCCCCTTTTCACATATCTAGGATTCTTGGGCACACGTGCTCGTCTCATAATTACGACCTATCAGCGGGTGACGTGGTCGACAGCCCAACCAAACGACTTACTTTCTTTAAATGTTTTAAATGTTTGTTTTAGGCCAGTCCTCTAATTACGGGAGAAGAAAATGTGCTCTTTTGAGCTGAAATTCTATAGAAAGATTCTTATATGATCTAGAAGGAACAGAAATTTCAACATCCTCACAGATCTGAACATCCACACACACAAATTGGCTGACAAACAGCATCCTGCCTTAGAGGCTGAAATACTTCGCTGATATCAAACACTACGGTGGATTAGAAAGAATGGTAGCAAAGGTTTTAGGTAAGGTTCAGACCACGGATCAACATCATGGAACTAGGCTAGTAACCCACAACTGATTCGTTCTACTTCTGACTCAAGCCTGTGTCCGAAGAACCTCAGCGCAGTGCACGAACTCTGTAATACCGGCGAGGATCCTGAAATAATTTGGGTAGATTTCTAACTCCAAATTTTGCCCGGGCAGAGCCGTTAGGCCACTCTTTTTCGACTTCTAACTGCCCAGGGATTTTTTTACGTGCGCAACAATACACACTGGCATCCGATTTTACTACCCAGAGACCAGGCGAAATTATTAGAAGTCAATGTGAAAAAATCCCAGCCTTCACCGGGGGTAGCAAAGGCTATGTTATCGGATAAGAGGTGCCGAGGCAGACCAGTTTGAAGATGGGCACAGGACATACAAAATGCCGTGACCAGTGAAATGCATGAAGTAAGGGAGCTTGCTTGCTTGCTGTGCCCCACCAGAACGTCACACAACCGATAAACACCACTGACACAAAGTGCCAAAAAGGATGAGGATCACCCGTGGAGAGGTATCAAGAGAGAGGATGAACGGCCCAATTCCTCTCAGATGTGCTCTGATGGTAAGCAACGCTATGAAAAGGACCTTCTTTATGATGATGACGACGATTTTAGGCTACCTTGAAATGAAAAGCTATGGGATTTTTGTAATCTCTCTGTATTCGGAATGAAAATTATTGTCATCAGTTAGATAGGCTAGTTTCCTAGTTACTCGACAACCATGCATATCTACAGCACTTCAAAATAATTTTAGAGAAATTTATATCAAGGGATAGAACTCATGTAAAATTGATATGGTTATTTATTTTATCCCCCTTTGTTTACCTATGTAATAAATGATGCTGACGGCTACTGTTTGAAAATATTCAAATTTTGTAAATCCAGAAGGAGCCTCAATCAATCAACGAAAAGTGTCCAAAATGTGTGTCCGTACTCACCGCAAAGTAGCACAGAAAAAATGATACCTAATTAAAGTGCCCGTACTGCGTACCGCCGAAAAAAAAAAAGCCCTGGACACAATGCAGTGTTAATACAGTTGTCCTCATACTAGAGACAGCATTGCAGATACAGATAATCTATTTCAAGCGAATGATAGAAAAAGAAGAAAGCAGTGTTGATTATACAATTTTACAATTTTCAAGATTGTTTTTACGAAGTCTAGCCCAACTAGACAGTGCTTGACCTTTCATTCATGCTTGCTCAGGCTAGTCTACGTAACTGGGTGTCACGTCGCATTTGTTTTCTTATCGCGTGACGTGATTGGGCATGCATGAAAGGTCAACTAGTGTGCAGTAGGGCTGGACTTCGTAAAATTAACCTTTTTTTTTTTTACTTTCAACACTTCTCCGCCGAACAATGTAAAATTATTTTTAGGACAGTATCTCCCATTTTCAGGGAAATAAGTAATGTATTGAAATAAACTTAAAACTAGGGCTGTGCCGAATATTCGCTTCTTATTCGTTTCGGGGCCGAATAGGGGACCTAATAACTATTCGGTATTCAGCTGAGTAGTTGCGGTCCCGCCATATACGAATAGTGGTTACCTTACACCCGTTTCTGGACTGGTGGAAAATAAACATATCAAGATTTCCCACCTTGGTTCATACTGTCAAGCGTTTTCTTTGTGCATCACCCACGAGCGTACCAAGTGAACGTCTGTTTAGTACAGCTGGAATAGCCTTCAGTGAGACGAGAAGCTGCCTTAATGCTGACAACATTGAACGATTTGTGTGTGTGTGTGTGGAAGCTAATGCCGCTTTTATGGATTAGCATAGCTGTCAGTGACAATTTACAAGTTTAGTTACTTGTTATAAAACTAAAAATACTTTCATTCCTAGGTATTAATTACCACAGACTGACTGACTGAATGATGCAAAACATGAAATGTTTTTAAATGTTTACTATTCAGTACTACATTTTGTGAAGTAAAATTTCAGCGCACATTTGACTTTATGGATGTTTTTTTTTTTTTTTTAAATTTCTATTGCATACACGAAAGTGAACGAATGGGCCTCAGTTTGAATAGTGGGAAGACAGAAGTAATGGTGGTATCAAAGAAAATAATTATTCCTAAATGTGTAATAAAAGTAAATGGTTTTATTTTGCGACAAGTACAGAAGTTTAAGTATCTGGGCACATGGATAACATCAGATGGAAGATGCATTACAGCCCGGCTCTCTAGCGAAGTTGGTTAAACCTAACTTTCGCGGCGGCCGGGTGACGAACTCCTTGTGGTCCGGGTTCACTCCCGGGGGTAGGCAGAAAAGCCACATTTCTCCCAGATTAACGGTACCTATAATGGAATCAAGGCCGAAGGGTTGCGATATCCATAGTACCGAGCCAAAGGGTTTACAACTCATGGTTTCTGGATACGTTTAAAAAAAAAAAAAAAAAAAAGATGCATTACTGAAATAAGAAATAGAATGGGACAGGCGAAAACTGCATTTTATAAAGTGAAGAACGTCTTATGCAATATATCTTTGTCATTGAGGGTTAGAAAAAAAAAATTCTTGCTTGCTACATACATCCAGTTTTAACATATGGCTGTGAATCCTGAACAATCGGTAGGCAGGCCAAACAATTTCTTGAGGCCTCAGAGATGTGGTTTTACAGAAGAATGCTTAAAATACCTTGGATAGCAAACAAAAACAAAAGCAACCAAGATAACTACTCACAGACATCAGAAGTAGACAGTCATCATTTTTGGGCCTATTTTATAAGATGAGGGAAAATGGAACATGTGGTGACCACTGGAAAGACATGTTGAAGGAGGGATAGAGGAAGACCAAGAGAGAAGATTCTTGACAGTCTTGTTGCATAGCATGGAGGTGCGTCAGCACACGAACTAATACATGCTGCAGGAGATCGCAGATTGTGGCAGGCATAATCGTCTATGAGAGTCGGCAAAGCACCTGATGATGATGATTCACTATTCGTATTCGTATTCGGCCGAATAGTTGGTCCAGCTATTCGTATTCGGTCGAATAGTGAAAATCACTATTCGGTACAGCCCTACTTAAAACTCGTATCATTGTTATAAAATGAAACAAATATTGGATAAATAATGTTTAGCAGCGGTAAGCTAGTAATGTTATAGTTATCCGATAACTTAAAAGTCGATATCAATAATTGAAATTTTGGCTCTTCTTTGAATCGTTTCCCAAAATGGCGGCTTTAATATGATGGCGTTCAAAAGGAAGCTAAATTAGCCAATTTCTGGCCATAAAATATCAACAACAAAAAATCCGAATGCGGGTCAGTTCTATTAAAAATATATGTGCCGGCTCCGGATAACGAAACAAATGGCTCTGACAGGGTCTCGGCGATACGTTACTTGCCGACCTGCTTCTGCGAGTGTGCCTCACCGCCAAGCGTATCCCCCGCACCGCGCCCGCGGGATGGGGACTAAACTAGATGGCTGGGACTCACGAGCGGCAGCTACCACATCTCCTGCAACTTCCTCCAATTACTGTTCTCGTGAGTCCCAGGCACCTAGCGCGGGGGATACGCTCGGCGATAAGTTTAATCGTGTTTGGCGCATGCCGACAAGTCTGACATCTACCGCTGCTAAATCCTCCAATCGGAAGAACACAGTATTGCTCATCTGAGTTCATCGTCTGTAATGTCTCGAAATTGGTCAACGGTCGCTAATATCGTCTGCTAGTATCGTCTCTGCAGAAACGCTCGAAATTGTTGTCAACGGTCGGTATTTATCGTCTGCTACTAGTACCGTGTGCAAATGTTGACATTGATTGTCAAGTTATCCTAGTTTTGCCGCGATTTGTTCCTTGGCAGATAGTCCGTATTTTAGATTTACGCGAACACCGTCGTTCGGATATTTTTTGATATTTTATGGCCAGAATGTGGCATGCCGCCATTTTGGGGAATGAATCAAAGGAGCGCCGAAATTACGTTATCTTTAAATAAAATTGTTAATTTGCTAGTCTATGTCATCATTTTCTTAACTGTCTAGTTATTTTGCCACATATATAAAAAATAAAGATGAGCTTTGCTCTTGCCCCAATGCATTCCGTCCCCATATCGGACGCAATTGTTCATTATTTTGAAGCTCCCACTTCGGCTGTTGCCAGGTGCCCTAATGTTTCCCCAATCCACTTGTTGAACGTGTTTCTGCGATCTGTCACCGGATAATCCTCATCCGAATTTTGGCACTTTGTGTTTATCGCTCAGTGTAATCTTATTGGTAATCTTACCAAGTTTATCGCTCAGTGTAATCTTCTTGGTAATCTTACAAAGTTTATCGCTCAGTGTGATCTTCTTGGTAATCTTACCAAGTTTATCGCTCAGTGTAATCTTCTTGGTAATCTTACAAAGTTTATCGCTCAGTGTGATCTTCTTGGTAATCTTACCAAGTTTATCGCTCAGTGTAATCTTCTTGGTAATCTTACAAAATTTATCGCTCAGTGTGATGTCCTAGTGGGGTTGAATATCAATAAGTCAGCTTTCGTCCCATATCAGCGGTGACCTGGTTTTCCCGTAGACGACTAAGTCGCCAGTCGGGTCAGCATTTGGGTCTGTCTCCTTTGATCGCATCAGCTCTGCAAGTAAGCGTCTGGCCGCTACGTCACAGTGGCAAATGTTTATGTATATACACACACACACTTAAGGATGCCACTGTGACGTAGAGGCCAGACGCTTACCTGCATAGCTATATATATATATAGATAGTTGTGCACACATGTGTACGTATTTGCTTACATACAAATGTTTATGTATATACACACATACACTTAAGGTATATATATATATATATATATATATATATATATATATATATATATATATACGGGGAGAGATAGAGAGGCGTGGGGGGGGGGGGGTTCCAATACCGCATAATGTCTGATAAAAAGGCGCTGGAACTAACCTTTGAGTGTCTATTACACTGTACTACTAAAAAAAAAAAGATACTTAAAAGGGTGCCGGTGTTGCGAACAGCCTGAAAAAATTCCTGACTATCGATTACTATGACTATGATAGTAAATATAACAAGCTGAAAAGAGGAGAACAAAGCGTATGCAGCGATACAAAGGGAAATATAATATCAAAGATGGTTGTTTTATTGGACAAACAGTGCAGGAGATAGATAAATAGGAAAAGAGCGGGGGGGGGGGGGGTCCCCTTAACAATTAACCTGTGTGGTAGCGACCTGATTTAACTGCAGGATTTACCATTTTGAAAAGATTAAAATCTGTTCAAGTGGTTTTAATGAGCTTTCGAAAGTATATGCCTCCATAGCTCAGTGGATAGAGCACTGGTCTTGTAAACCAGGGGTCGTGAGTTCGATCCTCACTGGGGGCTTAAGTTTTTATTAATGTGACTTACGATAGGAACAAATGTGGCAACATACGAACATTTTTAAAACATTGAAATTAAAAAATGTTTAATCAATGTCTGCCAGTCCTCCACTTCTTCTCCTCTCTGGTTGAGCTGTCTATATCCCCAGCTTGGAGGGCAGCTGTTAAACCTCCTAGAATGATGCAATTTTTATCTGGGATTCTCGTGTTGTATAACGAGAGTTCTTTGCTTGAAGGGCAGTAGCAATCGCATAATACAGTTTCCTTGCCTGCAACGTCGAGCCTGACACCCTTGATCTCAAGACTCCTGCCCTGTGTTCACTGTAAGAGTAGCTGCTGGGATTTTGTACTTTACTAGGATGAGGACTCCTCCCTTGGGACCGTTTCCTCTGTCCTGCCTGAAGCACTGAAAGCTTCTAATACAGAAGCTGTGCTTATCTGACAGGTTCGCCTCCTGTATACAGGCAATGTCAATATTCCCTTCCTCCCCCGTGTGGGTTCCGGGGCCCCATTGTGGGGAAAACAAGAATAGACCCACTGCCTCCCCAAAAGCATGTCGTAAGAGTCGACTAATTGGGAAGCTTCCTTTGAAGTCGGAGTGCATCTGCCGGAGAGGCAAGGAACCAACAGTCTGTATTCAAGAGAATGAGATCTGTAAAACTGATGCACATGCAACACTCAGGTTCTGGAGCAGGACTGCAGTTCAGTAGTGGACGAGCAACCAGAACCTTTCGCCAGAGTTTACAGCTGGTGAACGTGAAGAAAAAAAAAGAAGAAGAATATTCCCTTCGGAAAGATGTTTTGTAAGTCTAGCTTTTATGTTGTGGGCTCCCTCTGAATTCCATTGTAAGATCCTCAGAGTGTACACGTCTTCTTCGTTCATCTTGTCCCTCTGATAAATATATTAATCTGGGCTTTTCTTCTAGATTTGCGAGTGGTGGCGTTGTACACATGCCACTTTTAAGGTATGGCTCACCATGATATGGTTTCACTAAAGTGTTAAAGAGTCTTCATTCCTGCTGGGATTTTCTGACATTCAAGAAGATGTGAGTGACGTCATGTTTGTGGGAAAATATACTCTCAAACTATCAGTGCCTTTCGACCTGGAGTCTCTGTCTTCAACGTGATTTATTTCACGATGTGCTTCCTTAACCCGTAACCAACCAAGGCCTGACCACCGGGCAGTGGTAGTTTAGTTTCAGAGTATCCTTCTCATAGGTGGGTCTGCTGTCCCCAGCTATTGAGTCCCACCTACCAGGAGAAAGTGTTTAATTAAATTGTGAACGGCATTATATGTTGGCGTGGCAGTGCTTTACCAGCCCGGTTGTATGCCACCGTGTGTACGCCCACACGACAGTTATTGTCTAAAATGCCATAAATCCATAAGGCCAGGTGAAACACAATCGGGCCTATTTGTGCCCCGTTGGCAAAAGAAGCATCCGTTGCAGAAAACCTTTTATAATACACTATTTTCAACTTTTAACGAACATTGATCTATAAAGTCACACAAAAAAAACTATTTCATAGTAAGCCCGTAGGAACAACGGGCACAGTGATATGAAAATTATCCTCAGATCTCCGATACAAAAGGGCGAAACAAAAATCGGGATTGATGAGAGCAAGGAAAATACGTCCTATCCCTTGGGTCGCTGACCAATGCCAAAAATGATGACTGGCATCATGAGAGCTAATAAACTGAAATGGATGAGGCAAATTGAGAGAATGTCAAATAACACAGAAGTAAAAACTGTATACACAAGGGAGATGAATGGTCGTAGACCGCGAGGCAGACCAAGAAGACGATGGAGAGATAATATCCAGACCTGTAAACACTTGGTGTCACCAACTAGAAAGAGAAGGCCAAACAGAGAGATGAATGGAGGCGGGTGATATCTGCAGCAATGAACCTCAAGGGTTCGGAATGCTGAAGAAGAAGAATTCTCCAAGTGGCGCGGTCATCTCGTTAGAATGCAGAAACGCCAAATACCATCACAAGCACTGCATCCTAGCAGAGGCTACAAGAACAACGGGAAGACCACGAAAAATATGGACATTAAAGACACTTCACGCCTTCACGGCATGACAATAGCTAGTGCCAACACTGGATCGCATATTGTTCATTCCCTCGTTGCTTAACGATAGAAGAGGTTTATCATGATAATGATTAATCTTCTTCTTCTCTTCTTCAACATTCCGAGCCCTTGAGGTTCATTGCTGCAGATATCACCTGCCTCCATTCATCTCTCTGGCTGGCCTTCTCTTTCCAGTTGGTGACACGAAGTGTTTGCAGGTCTGTCTGGATATTATCTCTCTATCGTCTTCTTGGTCTGCCTCGTGGTCTACGACCATTCATCTCCCTCGTGTATACAGTTTTCTCCATCTCTCTGGTTGGCCTTCTCTTTCCAGTTGGTGACACCAAATGTTTTCAGGTCTGTATGGATATTATCTCTCCATCGTCTTGTGATGATTAATGCCTATTCTAATAACCCCGGAAACGGTCTAATTCTTCAAATGCGCATGTCTGCTCCAGAAACATTTCTACAAACTTCCGAGACAAACATAAACAATAAAACATTGTGAATTGTGGCAGTTGGGAATTTGAGCGAATAATTTGTTTTTCAGACTTTCTTTGTTATGTTTATATACTGCCATAACTGCTCACTTTCACTGTGTTCTAATTGTCTTTGACCAATGTAATCTTTGTACACTGCGTGCAAACTGAAGTGAGACCCTTCATTGACACTTTGTGAAGTGAAGTGAAACGAAACGCAAAACGAACTTAAAGTTCTGCCAGGCTCTGGATTGATGAAGAACATGGCGACTAGTGGTTTGAACAGTGTCTTCAGTTTTGAAGGCAGTGGGGTGAAAGACGATAATGTTGAAAGACTGTTTAAAAACTTTACGTATAAATGCTTACAAATCGTCGTTCAATCCCGGATCGACAATCAGTCTGTTCGGTCCACTAGGGACTCGTCAACGTCGGATTATGTGAGTACATAATTTTAACAATTTAAATAAGACTGTTAATCAAATGGCTCTCCTTGCAATAAAGGTCGCTAGTTGGACGGCGACGGCCGCTTAGTCGGAGTTCAGTCCCCTGGCAGCAGTGCAATTACGGAGTGGAAAAGAGGGAACGACACAAATGACATAATTAGGGTTACGGTTTCGGTTAGGGTTTGGCTAATGTGAGTCGCAGCGCGTGGTCTAGACGCCATGCTGAACTCACTGTGTTTTGTGATTCGTGCCTTGTCCACTCCGTAATTGCACAACAGCCAGGGGACTGAACTTCGACTAAGTGGCCGTCCCCGTCCAAGTAGCGACCGTTATTGCAAGGAGAACCCTGTTAATAAGTGTAACTACTGTAACGATCAAATTGACAAACGAATGAATTATTTGAATTTAGCTAAAGTAATGTAAGCTTTCTCCAGTCTGTGATTACCAGGCAACTCAGTATACGTTTATTAGTATTAGTTTACTGTAGTCTCCAGTAAGTACAGTACATTGTTAACATGTCTTAACACCTTTCCTTCCCCGTCTCTGTCCCATTCAGTACAATCAGTAACTATCATTCATGTTTACTTTTAATAACTATTTTGTTGTAATTATTAGTAATATTATTACTTTAAGTTTAACTCTTTCTATCTTAGCATTGTGATATTTTAACTCAGTGAGACTCAGTTTTTACTAATTGAAAGTACATACACTTTGCGGTAGAAAGTAGAGCTGTACCAAACATTCACTTTTTATTCGCTTTGGGGCTGAATAGTGGACCTAACAGCTATTCGGTATTTGGCCAAATAGTTGCGGTCAGGCCAAATACGAATAGTGGTTACCTTACACCCACTTCTGCATACACGGCCTGTGTTCAAAGCTAATGCGGGATTCATGCTTTAACTAAACTGTCAGTGACAATTTACGAGTTACCACAGACTGACTGAAGGATGCAAAACATTAACCGTTCTTAAATGTTTACTATTTTGTATGAATACTAACTAGGAGGGAAAGAATATAAACTCCGGCCACATACAAGTCGATAATATGAAAATCGAACAGACACATAAGTACTTGGGTGCAAACTTCAACTGCTCCAACATGCTGAGAGAAGAAATACAATCTGGAAATTAAGTATACTATGCTCTTCAACATCTGCTAAAGTCAAAGTGTCTGTCTCGCAACACAAAGATCAAAATATTTAGAACGTTGATAAAAGAATTCGTTTTAGATGGCTCTAAAACTTGGAGCACAACTAACAGAGATGAAGCCTTATTACAGGTTTTCGAAAACAGTCTTACAACGAATATTCAAACCCATCAAAAATGCAAAAAGTGGGGAATAGAGAGTGAGAAGCCACAATGAAATTCATAATCTGTTTAAATCACTACTGATGACTAGCATCATGAGAGCTGATAGACTGAAATGGTTGTGACATATTAAAAGAATGTCAGATGATGGAGAAGTAAAAACTTTATATACAAGGGAGAGGAATGGTCGTAGACCACGAGGCAGACCAAGAAGAAAATGGAGAGATAATGCCCAGACAGATCTGCAAACAGTTGGTGTCACCAACTCAAAAGAGAAGGCCAAACAAAGAGATGAATGGAGGCGAGTGATATCTGCAGCAATGAACCTCAAGGGCTCGGAATGCTGAAGAAGAAGAAGAAGAAGAATTATGTATGTTACACTGAATAAAATTATTTTATTTATTAGGTGGGCTGGAAGCGTTTAACCAAGGTTTTAAGAACAATTTTATTGAATTGCATTGTAACTGGGCTTTGTGTCAGTATCCTAAAACAGCAGTGAGATATGAGATAGATATGAGACTTGTAGTGATACTAAATATGAGATTAATGTAAGTGGTTTGATTGTTGGTAGAATCAGGGAAATCCTATGTTGTAAGACATGAGTCAGCACGAGAGAGTGAAAACATGTGATTGTGTAAATTTACTTGGGAACACAGACTAACTGGGAGAAGAGCTGAATGGTGAAGCATTCTGTGACAGGACCCTAGAGCTAGAAGGAGTGAAAGTGGATTATCTGCATTAAAAGAAGGCTGCGAGAAAGATGAAACTGATGCGTGCTGCTGAGTGCTAACTGTGTGCATGTCAGCGAATAACGTTTAAGGCTTGGCTATATGATTCAAATTGCGAACACATGGAACCTGCTGTAGATTGTCTGTAGACTGTTAGACTCATTCTTGTGGCTCATGTCTTAGGATAAATAGACTTGAAATTGTTATCAACTGGTGTCGACTGTGGTGGGGAGAAATTCGGCAGTTGATTGGGAAGAAGATCTGTCTCATCTGATCTGTGAACTCTAAACAACTTTGTAGTACCAGTGAGACCCAGTATGTGGAGAAACATTACACTGGGTCTCGTCCAGGAGGCTAAAGAGGAATAGTAAGCCAGAACAGAGTGATGTCATCATTTGCTACACGCTAAAGTAGGGCCATTCAGTTAAGTTTACCAAGAGGCCAAAATTTTAAAAAGGCGAACGTCACATGCCATACACCCAAGCCCCAGCATAGAAGGATCATTGATACAGTACAGCTGGCAATGATTTGCGGGCCACTTGTGATGCCGGCACAGGCCAAATTTGACCCGCGGGCCTCCAGAGGAATATTCTTGTACTAGTGTATTTACAGAGGAGGGGATCCAAGTACTTAAAATCTGAATACAAAGAGTTACCAGGGGATCTGGCCGATGCTTAGTACTCAAGGGAGGGGATTTGGCCGATGCTTAGTACTCAAGGGAGTTGATCTGGCCGATGCTTAGTACTCAAGGGAAAGGCAAGATGGATATACAATCAGACTGTTACTGGTACCATCAGACTTGGAACTCTTCACTTGCTGCTAAAGTTGGAGGGTTGGAGCGCTTGTGGCAGTGTCCTAAGTGCTGTGATGTTGATTCCTAATTCAGCATTCAACATATGAATGGTTTAAGCTGATGATGATTTGTTAATAAGCTGTGTCAGAATCCTCTGCTAATCTGTAAGTTTTCTGTACGTTTCCTCCTACAGTTCTGCATATCAATCCCGGATAACCAGTGCATTGAGGAACACATAAGGAAAACACTGGATGGGGTCAAATCTTTTCCTGTCCGAGACCGGAGTCTTTGCACAGAGATTTTCCTGGTGACAAATGATAGAGACCAGATGTTCCTTGAAACATGGGAACTGAGCTTTAACCAGAAATGCTTGGACATGGTTGCAAACAGAATACAGCATATATTCACACGAATGAGTGAGCGGATTTTTTTTTTCCCAAACGTTTTAGTTTTTCTTTAAGTCTGTGCAGCTTGGTTTTGGTAGTTGTGTCTATCAACAACCTTCTGGCTTGTGTACTTTCAGTCTGTTTTAAAATTATTTTATATACATTATATATATATATATATATATATATATATATATATATATATATATATATATATATATATATATATATATATATATATAATACTGTATAATAATATAAATACTGTATATAATATATAAACTGTTAATATATATGTGTGTGTGTGTGTGTGTGTGTACAAGATGAGAAATATTGACATCTTAAAAGATCTGAACATCAAGGAAGATTGGCTAATAAACAGCATCCTTTCTCGAAAGCTGAAATATTTTGGTCATATCAAGTGCCACGACGGCTTGGAAAAAATTATAGCAGAAGGCGTGGTACCAGGAAGGAGGGGCAGGGGCCGACCGACACGAAGATGAGCACAGGATATAATTGACTCCTTGAGTGTGAAAGTTCGTGAGGCGGGAGAACTGGCGAGAGACCGAGTTTCTTTCAGGCAGACTGTGATGAGAGCGACGTTCTGCAAAGGACCTGCTACATGATGATGTGTGTGTGTACATATATGTATACAAAAATTTAGATATGTATATATTTATAGATATGTGTGTGTGTATATATATATATATATATATATATATATATATATATATATATATATATATATATATATATATATATATATATATATATATTTTAAAAATAGAAATGAATATATATATATATTTTTATAGATATGTATATATATATATATATATATATATGTGTGTGTGTGTGTGTGTGTGTACACATATCTATATATATATATCATCCCTGCGATGATGCAAAAAATATGCAGTATCTTGCCTGATGGTCTTCCTCTGCCTCTTTCCTGATGATATGATGAACTGTATTTTTCTCCTCTCATAATGTGACCAAAGGATGCAAAGTGTCTCCTTATGAGGGTTATCAATGTTTTTCATAAAATAATTTCTTTCAAGAAATTTTGATTTCTTTTTCTATCTGTCCTCTGGGTTTATCAGGTCCAACCAAGTCACAGTTGTCGTGCTGTATGTAATTAGTTTACAGCCCCCCCCCCCCCCCCCCACCAATACCTTATGAGATGTAAGCCAGTTTGATTATATGCTGCATTTGTTTTTATCGATTACTTCCTTACTCTGGTATTTGTTCATGTGTAGTGGTTTTCTTTTCTGTGACGTGTGTAAATTGTTTTTTCTGAGGTCGTTTTTTTCCTAGGATTTTCTGAAAAATGAAATGTACGGATGCTTGACTTGTTTCTTTCTGTTATTCTAAGTTACCAGGGTGAAAGGGTTAATATCCAATTTCTTTCTTTGCTATACCCCTGTGATACTAGGATCCAAAACAATGGTTCTCTACCATACTTTTCAAAAGGCAACAGAATTCATGAAAACTTGAGTACTTTATCTATAACTTCAATTTCAAAATCCTGAACACTGGTCAGATGACATATAGAGATATGTGTCATAATCTCCTTCTTTTTATTCACCCGCTGTAAACTCAGGCATAAAATTCTGGTTGTTCCTCCGCTTGTGGACTTTGGTCTTGCTCCAGATTTGCTTGCACATTTATTTTACATACTTTGCTTATCTCAGTGCAGACTCTTTATTCCTTCTATACATATCTTACTCTCATTCAATAACGAACTATCACTGTACCAAGAAATCAATAGGAAAGGTAAACAGTAGCAACAATTAACATTAACAAAAATCAAGCTTATTTTCTCAGCACCTTTATTCTCTACAAACTTAGTCAACTTATTTGGCTAAATAGCTTTCATATGCAATGCCTAAGAAGAATACTTGGCATTAACTGGCAAGTCAGGATCTCAAACACTGAGATATTGGGAAGAACAGGTATCACACAAGTTTTCTGAGTTCTCAATATTCAGAGGTTCAGATGGCTAGGAGATATTTGGGGGATGGTCAAGTCACTAAGGACATCCTCTGTAGTGAATTCTATGTATAGAAGATGTTGAGTTTGTCCTCGACTACGATATAAAGATGGGTGCAAGTGGGACATTAATGATACAAGAATTGATGTGGATTCATGGGAACAGTATGCCATGGACTGTACTGCACCAAGGATGGAAACCAGAAATGGAAAATGAATAAAGAAGAAAATGATTGCAGATAAGTTGAGAGCTGGGCGTCTGAGAAGTTCATTAAAATATTTACGATAGAAACAGTGGTCCCGAAATTCTGTACTCTATAATTTTGGAAGATTTAACGCGTGTAGGTCTTGTTAGTCATGCTCACCATTGCAGTGGGCTGTGATTTCCATACCTCTCTATGTAACATTATCATCTGGAAAGACAGAAAGGTGTCAGTGAACTACTATTGATTCCTCATTTATCAAGAGGATGATCTGCTTTGAAGGAGACAACCCTGATTAGTCTCCTTTTATGATATGCTTGGTGGGGGGGTCTGGCCTTCTTCCCCTCTTAAGTTGCACCATGTATAAATGTGGCTACTTGCATATAGATGTCAGCTTACAAAGTAAGCTCGAGTGCAACTGCGTGAGAGGCAAGGGACCAGTAATCTGCATTCACATAAGCCAGATCTGTAAAACAGATGTGCAGTCAGAGCTTAAGTTTTGGCACAAGACTAAAGTTTACCATTTGCCTACAGTGTTTTGAAGGTCATGGGTTTGTTTCCAACTGTTCAGATTTTAACTTTATCCTCTCCATAGCTGTTTAGTTCATTCTTTGTGCGACACTATCAACAAGTGGCTAACTACTGCGGAGAGATACTAAGCCATATGAGATAAAACCAGATGCAATGAAAGTGCTCCTGGCCTTAACTTTAACTTTAGCATGGCATGTGAAGATCTTTATTGTTTTAAGTTGAATCATTGTTCAGGTGTCACCTTGAAGTCACTTCTTAGTGCAACAAGAGCAATGCCGGCTTACAGGCTGGCCAGAAATAAAGATGGAGGATACTGGCTGAATTACCGATTCTATATGGGCACACCTCAGGTTGGTAAACATAACTGGTGTGCAAGTTTCAATAACTATTACAGTATAGTTAGCAGACTTATGATTTTAAACGGGATAAATGATGATAGTGGTCAAGCAGACTCCTTCTGAGTTCACTGTCTGAGGATTTGACCACACATTGACTCTGTATGCCATGTTTTGGATGTCAGACCAACAGGAGCAGATTCCAGATGCTCTGTTTACCTTATGAGGTTATAGCTAGGGAGCATGGGGTTGTTACCCTTGCCTATTGGAATACTGATCTCCCTGTGTGGGTTTAGGGGCCCCATGGGGGGGGGGGGGGGAATAGACCTACAAGCATGCTTTAACAGGCAATTAATTAGAGGTGTTTCCTTCAACGTCAGAGTGCATCTGCTTGAGTTGAGTTTAGTCAAGAATTGACATCACAGCATCTGCTTGAGTTGAGTTTAGTCAAGAAATGACATCACAGCACTCAGGACATTCCCATATGCGCTCTGTCGCCATCTTCAGCAGCCAGCACATAATTCCAATACTAATGCCGGTCGCAGACTGGTTATGTGTCTAGCCTCTCCTTTAAGTTTAGTGAGCTGTCCAGACCCTCTCTGGTCACACATCTGTCTAGCCTTTGCATCTGCCTGAGAGACAAGGAACCATACACATAAGCCATACCTGTGTGCGAATGTGCAAGGATAACTCAAGTTCTGGAACAAGACCAAAACCCAGAAGTGTCGCAGCCGGTGGATGCTAAGAAGAAGAAGAGAGGAGAAGACAAGGGCCTATAACAGAAGAAGAGAATGTTTACATTGTAATCCATCAAGCAAGAGAGGTGAAAACTTTAGCTGCAAAATTAAACCCTTAATGATGAAGTCTACAAAGGGCTAATCGTGAATTTGTTGAGTACTGTGGCTCCTGTTGGAGAAGACGAATGAAGGAGGACCTCTGCACCTAATGGATGATTGATCTTGAATCAAATTCCTGAAAATGACGGCAGATGCTACAACTGGTTCATAGTCTGGCACTGGTAGCACAGTGTTGGGATAAATATGCTGTATCATATATATCAGTATAATCTGGAAAGATAGAAAGGGGCTAGTGAACTGCTTAGGCATCATGAGAAGGAAAAAAAACAAAGAGAAAGATACAGGAGAGAAAATCTGCTGGAGAAGAAGTATTTAATTTAATGTTTCCCAAAAGTTGACCAGTGTTTTATTTGAAATCAAACTCTTTCCGCAGACCTATTTGTATTAGCATGACCACAATTTTGGTTACACTAGGGATGCATTTTAGTTATTATTCCCCGATTAGCAAAAAAAATTTTTTAAACAGGGACTTGATTTCAGTCCCTTGAAATTTGTGATAATGAGGTTTTACTGTAAATGTGTTCATTGACTTTGTATGGGAAGAATGAAAACAGAAGAGGCTAAGGGGAAAAAAAATCAACTTGATAAGAGTTCACTAGACACCATAGTGTATTGATCGTTATATATTTTAGTTCCAGTGAAACTCTTGCTTTCACAGACCCATTTGTTGGGAGACGGTTACAAGACAGTGCGTGCTGGTGCCGTACCAACAGCTTTTGGTCTGCTGTCAGTCAGCTGCTCGTACCGCACGAAGCTTCTGCTGTCTGCAGAGATGTCAGCGTCAGCTACAGCTGCCATTGAGGTTACAGACAACTATTTTGTGAATGAGTACAGACCTGCTGCAATGGTCTCTGATCCAAAACCGTGTTCACTGCTGAACAGAAGGTATGGTGGCATTTGTTGGCTATTGTATCTGTCCGCAGAATTCTGTCTTAAGTACTGTCAGTTTCCTGTGTTGGTTCCGGGGCCTCAGTGTTAGAGAGGGGGTGGGGGGAATAGAGCCACTAGCCACCTAACAAAGTTAGTTGTATATCCTTTACATTGCAGGACCAACACCAGCATTTTTGGCTGTAGTGGTTTTTCTAGGCAGTAGTTTGCCATTGCTTTCTCAATGGTCAGCTCTCAGTACCACTGTCAAAATCAACAAAAAACAGATAGTCCGCAGCTGGGATTGACCCTGGCATTATAAAGCGTATTCGCAAGACCTAAGCCACTAACAAGCATGTCATAAAAGACAACTAATGTTTCTTTGGAAGTCAGGGTGCATCTGCCTGAGAGTCAAGGAACCAACAGTCTGCATGCAAATTAGCTATTTCAGTAAAAAGGATGTGCAGCCATGTTAGTTGAATCCTGTGCAAGTGTCACCTTGAAGTCACTCCTTAGGGCAACCTGAGCTATGTCGGCTTACATGCTGACAAGAAAAAAAAGATGGAGGATACTGGCTTAACAGTCAGAACTTTCTGCCAGAATTTATAACTGGTGAAATCTGAGAAAAAATAAGTATTGTCAGTCATTTTTATGATACAGCAGTTTCTTGCATGTCATGATACCAACCTAACACCCTCTCTCTTAGTTTCTCCTACCTCTGTTACCCACAGACTCTCTTATTGTCACATCCCCCCCCCCTAATTATATGCATTGGGAGTCCCGTTGCTGTAGGGGCTAGATACTTGCATGCAGTTATGAAGGTTGTTGGTTCAAATCCACATGGAATCATACTTTTTTTTTTTTAAGTTACCTTAGCTGTTTGGTCGACCCAATCTTAAATGGGTACCAGATCCTAGGAAGTGGCCGCATCATGCACTAAGTGCCAGTTGGTCTATAAAATAATAGATCTAGTTCTGTATGCAAAGGACGCCTGAAGGTATGGAGGAACATGTAACGTTAATCTCCCCACCTATATACACACACCAGGTCACTTCTGATTGGTAGTTCCTGAGCCTCATGACCTTCGCACAAGGTCAGAGGGTTGTTCCGGGATACTGTTGATTTCGAGTGTTGTATATTTCAGCACGCCAGTGCTTTTAACGCTAAAAAAAACATGGAACAACTGGCCCTAACACAACGCCCCTAGAGAGTGCCGCAACCTATGTCACAGGCATTCTCTTTCTCAGAATGAAAATGTAAATGCAAGACAACACAGAAAGCAAACAATTGAGCAGTATACACCTGTAACCTTCAGGAAAATCAGCGAGCCCAACAGACTTGTGAATGAAAAGGGACCTACTCTATTTGGGGAGATTTGGGTTATGTTAACCAGTGTGGAAAAGGGAGTTTTGTTCTACTCTATGATGTGCATTCTTTGCTGTATGTCTGTTGCTGCCATAATCATCCTTACATTATTTTATTCCTTTTTAATATGTTGTCTTCAAATGTGGATAACCAGCAACATGTTGTTTCAGCCCTAAGTTGCTGATTTTTATGCTGGCTTGACCCATATATGTCGGCTTTACATCTTTGGCCTTTATACAGCGACATCCGTTACTAAGCAACAGCTTAAGTCAGATTATCAATTACATCATTATTTTAAAAAATCCACATGCCAAAGTCATTATATTGACAAAGCCCTAAAGCCAAGGTATCCGCCTTACTGGAATTTGTAACTGACAGCAAAGTCAAAATATTTACCACACTGGTCAAAAGGGGAAAATAATGTTGTGTATATTTGTCATATTTCACAGTGAGGTCTTTTCTGTGTATTTGTCATGTTTCATAGTGGGGTCTTTTCTGTGTATTTGTCATGTTTCACAGTGGGGTCTTTTCTGTGTATTTGTCATGTTTCACAGTGGGATCTTTTCTATGTATTTGTCATGTTTCACAGTGGGGTCTTTTCTGTATATTTGTCATGTTTTACAGTGGGATCTTTTCTGTGTATTTGTCATGTTTCACAGTGGGGTCTTTTCTGTGTATTTGTCATGTTTCACAGTGGGGTCTTTTCTGTGTATTTGTCATGTTTCACAGTGGGGTCTTTTCTGTGTATTTGTCATGTTTCACAGTGGGGTCTTTTCTGTGTATTTGTCATGTTTCACAGTGGGGTCTTTTCTGTGTATTTGTCATGTTTCACAGTGGACTCTTTTCTGTGTATTTGTCATGTTTCACAGTGGGATCTTTTCTGTGTATTTGTCATGTTTCACAGTGGAGTCTTTTCTGTGTATTTGTCATGTTTCACAGACCCTTCTCTTTTGAGCATCTCCTGGGATAAGAGTTGATCAAACTTATTTGGGTTTTTCTCCAGTCCTCTGAGGTCTGAAAGCCCATACTGTTTTGCTGCATCCCCATCTTCGTTAGAGAATAATGATGCAGAGATTGGACACAGGCTAACTGCTGATGGAGCTCCAGTCTTGCAGAACAGGTAGCAGGAATGTATGTTGTCTTGAGATTTGGTAGCGCTGACACTAGGATTACTAAGCCTGTTCTTCACAGTGGTCTGGGCACATCTTAAGTGCTCTATCTCTCCTTAACAGTGTCGTCTTTCTGTTTTCATTCTCCCTCACATGGGTTTTCAGATGATGATACCACGGGCCTCTATGAAGGTTGTAGTGTGATGGAAATCTTTTACTGATCCACACGGCTGGACTTCCACCGGAATGCCACCCAGCCAGACCTGGGACCATTATGTTGTACTTAGGAAGCATGTCTGAAGCATATGTTCAGTATTTTATGGTGCTTGTTCACTTGAACAAAGTTTTTGATTCCCCAGTTTTCAATTTCTTATGTCCCTGTGAATGTTCTAATGCCCCATAATGGAGGAGGGAAAAGAAGAGACTCAGTGCCTCTCAATCAAGCGTGTCATAGAAAGTGACTAGTTAGAAGAGTTTCCTTTGAAGTCAAGAGTGCATCGACCTCAAGAGTTTCTAGTTTGAAACCAAGTGGGACTGAAAGAGTTAAGTGTGTATACATATGGGCAGAGGAGATGTAATAGCTTAGTGGCTAGACCAGAACTTTCCAGATTGTGTCGACGACAGTATGAAGAGGTATCTGTATCTCTTATAAGACTGAGTTACAGTGTCTTGAAATTGTGATTGTCTAAATGGTGTGTCACCTCTTCTTCTTCACGTTCACCGGCTGTAAATCTGGCAGAAAGTTCTGGGTGTCCATCCTCCTCCGGGCTTTAGTCTTGTTTCAGAGCTTATTTTTATGCAGACTGTTGGTCCCTCGTCTTAGGCAGATGCACTCTGACTTTAAAGGAAATGCCCCTAATTAGTTGTCTTTTGTTTCTCACTTATTGTGGGGGGGGGGGGGGCAGTTGGCCTATTTTGCTCTCCTCACATTAAGGCCCTGGAACTCACTCAGGATTCAGTTTGTCACCATGAAACATTTAGAAAGCACTGGTCTAGACGCTTTCCTGCTGACCCCAAGGTTTTCATGCTGAGGAGAATGGCGCTGAGTTAGTAAGGGATCTGGCCGATGCTCAACACTCTAGGGAAAGACAAGCTGGATGTACAATCAAACAGTTACTGGTACCATTGGAATTGGAACTCTTTGCTTGCTGCTGGAGATGGGGACAGAGAGCTTTTGGGAGTGTCCTGAGTGCAATGATGTCGATTCTTAATTCAACATTTTTATCCATAAGTCTTGGATTCAGATCAGCACAGACGCGGGTTTTCCCCTCAGAATTGACCCTGACTCCCAGATTGTCGCAGCCTAAAATGGGTACCATAGAATGTTCTGGGAAGTACTGATGGCCAGTGTGATGTCGACCACTTCCCCAACCAAATGCCGATTTGTCTATCAAAATATGTCTAGCATCATATGCCTGATGCTTAAGTTGCATAAAAAACAAAGTACTCCGTATGGGTTTGGAATCAAATCCAGAAACAAACATCAGAAAAAAACGTCATCATATTTTTGGGTCATGTTATGAGAAGAGGGAAAATAGAACATGTGACTGCTCGAAAGAGAGACAGAGGAAGACAGCGTAAGAAGATTCTTGATAGTCTTTGGTCATGGCAGCATGGGGTGGGCGGGGGGGGGGGGTGTTAACAAATGAACTGATACGCACAGTTGCGGTTCACAGGTTGTGGAGAGGCATGATCGCCCACGCCAGTCGGCAAGGCACTTGATGATGATGAATCAAAAATGCAGGTCTGCAGGCTGCCCCCTGCCGGCTTCTAAATGTGTAGCCCTTGATGAATGAAAGGCAGAATATTCCGAAGTGGGGTTGAGCAGGAGATGACAATTCCTTGGGTGAGCCCAGTACCAGAGCACAGTGTATTGGCTCTGCATTTATGGAAGCCACCTTGGATGGCAGGGAATGCTCATGTTCTACCCCTGCCTTCTGGTGAGGACTGACCACCATTACATGGCTACATTAGGGCAGACCTGGTGGGTGGGTTGGGGGGGGGGGGGGGGCAACCATCTGTGAATTAGGAAACAAAGATGACCTCACAGCATGAGACTGCAATGTCCCACAAGGCTAACCGGGAAGGCTAACCTGGAGGTTAAATACTTGCAGAAGTAGGATGTGTCGGCCGAAAGACGCAAATATTGCTACTATGTTGTAAATGTGCATCCTGCATTTAAATCTTCAGATGAGCACAGAAAATAAATGCCCAGTGCGTTCTATTGGTTTTGAAAAGGTCATTTACTTTTTTGACCTGAGATATTTTGCTCACACTGTTTGTAGCCATATCCATATACACACAAACACATACCAGTTTACCCATGTATTTTTCTTTTTCATTTTGGTTGTAGCATTTTCAGCATACCAGAATTTCCTGAACCAATTGAAGGAGCTTTCTCAGCCCAGCAGCCATCATACCACAGAAGTGTGGCCCATGGGCTGCCTTTTGAAGGATTGATGAAGAGGAGTATTGTGGCTCGGCAGTTGGTGTCTGCACAGTGCAGAGATGGTGAAAGTGATGTAGACGGTGTTTTATGTCATAATAGGAAGACAGGAAAGCAGCAAGATGAGGAAGAAAAAGAGAATCATCTTTATTCGTCTGTGGAAATCATTGCAGACCAGAAGATATCTGTGGAAGATGACTTTGTTATGATTGATGTAAGTTTATAATGTTTTGAAAAAGTTCCTGATGATGATCTGTTTGATTTTTCTCAACAAATACTGTTTAGCTATTCTTCTTTATTGAGCTGTCAGACCTGAAATCTGTCTCCTGCAAACATGTCTTCTGCTCCAAACATGTGTTTTATGCTTCAGACATGTTTCACGATATTAAGAGGTGAAAGAGTTAATTTGACTCTAAATATGGTAACAAATGTTGTGAGCATGCATCTTCTCTGTAGCAGCATACGGATGTGAGTTGTGGATGATCTCCCAATCTTTAAGAAAGAAAATAGGGCCTTTTGAGCTGAAATGCTATGTAAAGATTTTGAGAATACCATGGACACAGAAGGTATTACCATCAAGGAAGCGTGGCTAATAAACAGCATATTGTATGATAAGCTGAAATATTGTGGTCGTGTCTAGTACCAAGGCGTATTGGGAAAAAAATAATAAGGCATGGTACCAGGAAGGAGGGGCAGGGGCCGACTAGCACTTAAATGGGCACAGAATATAAGTGACTCCTTGAATATGAAAGTACTTGAGAGGAAGAGTTGGCAAAACTCTTTCAAGCAGACTGCGATATTCTGCAAAGAACCAGATGAGTACTGGTATTTTAGGTGCAAAAGTTTTTATAAACTGAAGTTCAGAACTGAATCATGGACAGAGAGCGAATTAGTGATAAATTAATTGGAAGCCACAATTAGAGAGATTAAAATTCCCAGTTAAGATGTCAAATTAACTCATTAATAGAACTTGAAGTCCTTGTATGTTACGGGGCCCCATTTTGGGGGAATGTGTAATAAACCTGTTGCCCCCAATGAATTACTAATTAACAGCTTTTTTTTCAAAGTTGGAGCGTACCTGCCTGAGGAACCAACCGTCTGAATACAAAAAAGCCAGATCTGTCAAAATAACATGAACACACAAGTCAGTTTCTGAAACAAGACTAAAGTCGAGAAGTGGATGCACAACCATAACTTTCAGCTGAAGTTTAAAGCTGGTATACACTTTAAAAAAAAAAAGAATTTACAGATGACATCAGTTGTAAACAATCCAGATTATCTGATGAGATGTTGTTGTAAAGAACTACAAAACAAAGTTCTCACATCTTAAAGGATGCCATATTTTGTTATGACATTTTCCAAAGTCTCAGTTAATGTCCACCCCCCCCCCCCCCCCCCCCCCTCCCCCCCTCTCCCCCAATCATTATTGACATTGTTGCATTTCTTCTTTTGCCTAGAAACCCCCCTTTGCTGCTGATGATGACCCACGAGATGCAAAATCTTTCTTAAGTGCAATGTACAGAGCAGCTAACCTGTATGAGCTCCCGGACTCCAGCATCACAGTGGCCGACTACCTCAGTGATGTAGAGGCATTAGTGTTCAAGCTGGAAGAGGACATGCCCAGCCTGGATGACTTCTGCCAGTCAGTCATCAGTGCTCACAGTAGAGAGGAGGATGATGACATTCCGGTGTTTAGTTGATACATCTCAGGATCCTCAGTTTCAGCAGCATGGGTGGTGTATTCAGATGATTCGGTTTTATAGTTGGTAAAAGCAGTTGTTGTTATAATTAATGGTAATATGATCTGCTGTTTTAAGAAAAATGACAGAACACATACAAAAAGCAACTAGGAAGCACGGTCAGAAGAAATGTACATAGAAAACGAGGAAATATTTTTCATTCACAGCCATCATACATGCACTCTGTGCTCCATACACCACCTGCTTACAGGAATGGCATCCTTCCATGCAAGTTTCTAAGCAAAACAACTTTCACAGGGGTGGGGAGCTGACTGCATAAAAAACCCTCATCTTTTCTCATCCAGGCTTGGGACCGGCAATAGCTGAGACAACAAGCATACTGGAAACCAGAAAAGCAACTCAGTAATTTGTCCATGTGAAATGTTGCGATGGTTGGAAAGAACAGGCATTGTGCTGGGAAAGAGAGGGGTCAACCATGGGCAAGAAAGTGCATAAGGCAGGAGAGGTGGTGAGGGACAGAGTTTCTTTCAGGAGAGCTGTGATGGCAGCAACGTTCTGGAAAGGAGCTACCTGTTTATGAACAAGCAAACATTGTGACCGTCTATGTATGTTTATTTTCATCGGGTTTCCTATTTGCTTGTTGTTGTTTAGTTTTTCCCTTATACCAATCAGATTGACAGCAGTGACCCACTTATATGGTTACCTTTCTGCTGTGGTAAGACTTGTACAGTGTTCTTCTTCACAGACAGTTTTTAATAAGTGGAAAATTTCTGAACTCATTTATAAGTTCATGGCATAAATAAAACATTGCAGTGAAACAATCATTCCAGATTGAACAGATGTTTTAAATTGCTTATTTATGGTTGATTTGGCCGTTTTTTTTATTTTCATGTTTTAATATATTAATATATTTTTAGTAACTGTTTTGTTGTCCTGTTTACACTGTTGTAAATTCTTGACTAATTCGTTCATTCTTATTTTAGCAGTGAACAGCCATGTCTGTTTTTGAGATTAGTTTTTTTTTTAAACCTTGTTTCTAAGGTAACAACACAGTTACAGAGATGCCTGATACATCTTGTCTTTTCTTAGAGTCTTCAGAGAGACTGATACAATTTCAAATTTGGGAGCAGTGTGTCCGCATCCATGCTAAGAGTGCCAGAACTGGTAGTAAAAGATCAACACACTGGACATACAAGAATTCCTCGTAACCAGCATAGGGTTAGCATTGTTAACCATGCGCTGCTGATATGTGGTAGGGGGAATCCTAGCACCTCTAGATGTATCCTGAGTGCCGTGAAGATAATAATCCAACTAATAACTTCTTCTTTTTCACGTTCACCAGCTGTAAACTCTGGCAAAAAGTTTTGGTTGTTTATTCACTTCTGGACAGCATGCAAAACTTAAGTTCTAGAACAAGACTATAAAGTCCAGAAGTGGGCCAACAACCAGAGCTTTGTGCTGAAGCTTACAACCAGTGAATGCAAAGAGAAAAATAAGTTCACTGTGACAGTATGAGTAATACATAAATATTGTTTTGGGATATTTATGTTTCATGTTATTTTTCTTTTTTTTCTTTTTGCAACATTACTTTAAGGATAAGGTTTAGGGATGTTTTATTCAAATATACACGTACAGTATATATTTTATATATAAGCATATATTCTGTGGTGAAGTGTTTTAGCTCTTTGTCTCAAGCTATGAAGTTTGCAGGTTCGATTTGGACTTTATTGTTTGGTTCACAAGTGCAGATGTTTGATAGACCTCTAAGGGTTGTAGGGGGGGGGGGGGGGGGCTTCATGGTCTTGAGACATGGTGTCCACCTCGAGTGCTAGAGGTTCCGGGTTCAATCCCTGGGTAAGAGCTGGGATTTTTTCGCGTGGACTTGGACTTCTAGTAATTTCCCCGGGTCTCTGGGTAGTGAGATCGGACGCCCGTGTGCATTGTTGCGCACGTAAAAAATCCCTTGGCAGTTGAAAATAGAAAAGAGTAACCTAACATCGCTGCCTGGGCAAAATTTGGAGTTTAAAATTTACCTAAAGTATTTCAGGATCCTCGCCGGTGCTACAGAGCCTGTGCACTGCTGAGCTTCTTTGGACTCAGACTTGAGTTAGTAGAAGAACAGAGCACTTATGGGTTACTACCCTTGTACCATGATGTTGATCCGTTGTTCAAACTTCAAACTAGGGGTTTTGGCTGCAGCAGTTGAGTTTTAACCTTGTGCTACGCCCTCATGGGGTGACAGGCCACTCTGTGGAGAGGTGCCATGCAATCAAATACTGCGCAGTGAAGTCAGTCCTCTGGTGCTTTTAAAACCAAGATAGTTTATTTGTGTAAAAGTATTTGTGGTGTGTCTGACTTTATCTCTGGTTAAGTGTAATTTGTTTTTCACTAATTTTTTTGTTGTTTTTGTTTTATTTTTCTTTCTGGGATAACCATGTAGAAGTGTAGAATTACAGGTTTTCGAAAACAAAGCCTTACGACAAATCTTTTGACCTATCAAAGATGCAAACAGCGGGTAATGGAGAGTGAGAAGCAACAGCAAAATTCATAATTTGTTTAAATCACCTTTGATCATTGGCATCATGAGAGTTAATAGGCTGAAATGGTTGGGGCATATAGAAAGAATGAGATGACAGAGAAGTAAAAACTGTATACACAAGGGAGATGAATGGTCATAGACCATGAGGTAGACCAAGAAGACGATGGAGAGATAATGTCCAGACAGACCTGCAAACACTTGGTGGCACCAACTGGAAAGAGAAGGCCAGCTAGAGAGATAAATGGAGGCGGGTGATATCTGCAGCAATGAACCTCAAGGGCTAGGAATGCTGAAGAAGAAGACGATAATCGCCTTTATCAAGAATTGAGTTTCTTGTTTGTTTAGATTTACAGTTCTGTACTATTCTTATTTGTTATTTTTATACTTTTGCCTAAAGTATTCATTTCAGTTCAGCACCTACCAAAATGTTCATTACTGTTTCTTCTTCTTCTTCACTTCGTTTTACCACTTTGGGTGTCAGGGGAGATAATGAGTTTCTGTTTCTTGCCCTTGTGGCCACCTCTTGTTTATTACTGTTTAAAACGTTGATGAAGTTTGAGACAAGCATCATCATTCCATCAGGTTTTATCTCATGTGGCTGTCCTTCTTCACAAAACAAGTAGCTGCCTGCTGAGAGTATCACACAACACATGAACTATAATTCCCTGTAACTCATATATTTAACACATTAACAAACTGGTTAATTAATTGCTGTTTACATTTGTCAACTATACGTATGTACGTAATTTCAGCTACAGCTTTATTAATTTTATTCAGTTTTAAAGAACGAATACTGTGTTATAAAGAAAATAAATGTGTTGTTTTAATAACTAAGTGTATAAAACTATGCTAATATTAAAGATTGAAATTACAGATTAACAGTTAAGACAATGACAGGAAACATATATCTCCTCCTCCTTCTTTTTCTGCTTTCGACCTTCAAAGTGTTAAGTTACGTTTATTAAATTTGACGTCACTGCACATTAGGCATTTCTAAAAGTTTCAGTCAGAGCCTTTCCCGGCACAAATGACAATTTTGAATTAAGAATCTACATCATAGCACTTGGGGACACTTACATAAGCAATCCAACCAAATCTTCAGCAGCAAGCGAAGAGTTTCAATATTCCAATGGCACTAGTAACTGTCTGATTGTATTTGCGTCTCGCTATTCCCATGAGTGTTGAGCATCTGCCAGATCCCCCAGTAACTACTCGCAGCGCACAAATTACAATAACAGCGGAGAATTCTGGCCAAAAGACCCCGCACAAGGGTTATTTACGTTACCCCCTATGCTGGCGCTGTTGGCCAAAATACCCTCTTTTTGTTGAGATCTGTACTGAAAAAAGGCTGTGTTCGAAATATCTGATCTTTCATGTATGTTTATGTTGTTCCCCTTGTCTCCTTTGTTATGCTTCTTAGTCCCAGTTCAGTGTAATAATTTAAAAGTGGCTAGATGCTTGCCTGCCGGCATGAACGTCTTAGCTTTGAATCCGCTTCCTGGTGGAAGTCAAGGAAGCTGGCATGATTTTGATCATATTTCCCGTCAAGGACCAGTTGGTCTGTAAATATTTGAGTAGCATCGTCTACCTGATGCACCATTGGCATTTAAAGCAAGCATGTCAAACTGAGGCCCATTAACATATTTTGTGTTATTTAACTAGTCATCCCCTCGTGGGCTGCCATTTTTCGTTATTTTGAAGCACCACCCCGGCTCTTGCCAGGGGCCGCAGTATAGCCCAGTCATAAATATGGCCTAATGGCTGAATGTGGTTTCCGGGACCTCTCCACGGGTGATCCTCATCCACGTGGTGGCACTTTGTGTCATCGAGTGTTTATCACTTGTGTGATGTCCTGGTGAGGTAAAATTTACTACGCCTACTGAGGGTCCCCGAGGCTATGGGTCACATTTGTGACATCATGAGAGCCACACACGACATTAAAGTCATTTCATAAAAATTATTGCAGCATATATTAATTGCAGGCCGCAGATGTGCTTGTCAAGGGGCTGCATGTTTGACATGCCTAATATAAAGGAGTCTTTACACAACATGGTAAAAAATAGTGTGCTGCTTGATAACATGATGTTAGTAATGAAAACCAATATAGTGAACTCATTCTTCAATGCCTCAACCAGTTTAACTCTTGGAGTCCCAGGGGGTTTAGCATCACAGGCCCAAGGGGTAGTAAAAAAAGATGTAAAATCGGCACATCTTGCGTTCACTGGGCTTCTAAGTAAGAATCTATGAACGTATGACGCGTTCCTTGGGACTCAAAGAGTTTAAAGGAAAAAAAGATCACTTTATTTATTGTTATAACAAAAACGATTGGTTGTGAGCAGGTGAAGGCTGTGTTTTATTTAGTTTACTAACTAACTACTGTTTATCTGCAACACATGGCCACAGTGGTTTTAAATGTTGTGGTGATTTCTGTGGACAAGATTCAAACATCTAATGGCAGTTAGAATGTGGTTTCTGAGACAACTGCAAAGAATTCTTATTTTCCACATTCACTGGCTACAAACTCAGACAGAAAATGCTGATTGTTCATCCACTTCTATACTTTGGTATGCTCCAGGAATTGAGTTTTGCATGCACATCCATTTGACAGATCTGGCTTATTTGTTTGCAAAAAAATTGATCCTGGTTGGGAATCTTCTTGTTTTTTTTTCTTTCTGGGATGACCGTGGAGAAGTATAGAGTAATCTTGACCAGTACGAGCCTTGGTGCATCACACCACAACGTGTGGCTCAGAATCGCTGTGTACGTAAACACAAAAAATTAAATAATGAGGGAGGGGGGCATAAATGAGGCGGTCCCTGAGACAGGTCATCATCCTCTTGTGTTGCCTGTATGGGTTCCAGAGCTCTGTTTTGGAGAACAAAGAAAAGATTCACTGCCCCCCTAACAAGCAAGTTAAAGGAAGCAGCTAATTAGGGGTGTTTCCTTTAAAGCCAGTGCATCTGCTTGAGAGGCAGGGAACCAACAGTCTGCATATAAATAAGTCAGTTCTGTAAAATGGATGAGCACACAAAACTAAAGTTTTGAATTGGAACCAAAGTCCAGAAGTTGACGACGGACTAGAACTTTCCACCAGTCTACAGCTGGTGACCGCTAAGGAGAAGATCCACTTACTTCTGGTCTTGTTCCAGAACCTGAGTGTTGCATGCACATCCATTTTACAGTTCTTATGTGTTTGAATGCAGATTGTTGGTTCCTTGCCGCTTATGCAGATGCTCTCTGACTTTGAAGGAAGCACCCAGTTTGTTGACTTACATGACATGCTTTTTGGGGAGGCAGTGCCCCTGGTTTTGTTTTACTCACAGTGGGGCCCCAGAACTCACACTGAGAAATGATTACTAAACAAATGTGAGATATTATTTGTGATGAAAGTATACGATTTGTTGTATTGATGTCATTTGGCTCTAGGAAATATTTCAACCGAATCATTGTTTTCATTGTCAAAGGGTAGTGAAGCATTTAATTGTTTGCCCTGTTTGTATTTTGTGATTACTTTCTTTCGTGTGAAAAAATACCTTTGCGGGGAGAAAGTGAGTAGTTACAAAATAATGAGAAAACCATGCGTTTGTAAAGTGACTTGACTGCAGTAATGTTGCAGTTGTATAATACTTACCTGTCTACTTGGTGGTCGTAGGTTGCAACCTCTGGATGTTTGTAAATAAAAACTTACAAAGATTCCAGATTTCTTCTGTTTTCCTTCTAGTTTTTAAGGGTAGTTTCAGAGGATTGTTAATGCATTTTTTTTTTCCTGAAAGGAAAAAAGGTCTCTTTTCAATTTAATTAAATTTTTCAGTAAGATTCTTATGGGGCAAACAGGTTATTCCTGAGAAAGCAATGACCCATAAACTGACTGGGGAAGTTAAAGGTAACTGTCAAGATTTGTTGCTAATATTAAGAGAACAAACTGAAAACTGATTGGGGAAGTTCATGGTAGACTGTCAAGATTTGTTGGACATGTTAAGAAAAGGAACAAACATGAAAACTTGGTGACAACTGGTAAACATGATAGACAGGGGCAAGAGGAAGACAGGTAAATACAGTATAGACTGCTTAAGGTGATCTAGGATGTGACAGATTTCTGTTGTGAGGAACTATTTGTTGATCCGGGCAGTTTTTCTTCCTTGTGTTTGTAAAAAAAAATTTATAAAGACGTCTGGTTGAGCGAAATCCATTTTTTTTTAATTTTTGGAACAATTAGTTGTGTCCTTACTGTATAATTGAATCTGCTTAAGCCAAATTTTTTAAATTTTTTTTATACTTTGACATTTATACATCTTTTCAACTATTTCTGAAAATTTGTTGGTTTTGAGAGTTTGAGATAATACCCCTCTAAATTAACACTTTTTAAAATCATCATTTGTAAATGTATTACCGTATGTATATACTAGGAATTGATCTTCCATAAAATGCATAGGTGACCACAAAAATGTATACACTGAATGGTTCAAAGGTTGGAGAAGTCCATTTAAGTATCTGAGGTTCAGCTGAAGAGAAAGATTAAAGTTATGTTTATCGGCTTGTGACATGATGATGGTTGATGGTAGTTAATGTTGCTTTGTTGTTAAATGAACTATCCTGTTAGAATGCACACAGTGTGCTTATTAATTTGCCTTTGAACACTGCATAAAGGAGACAATGAGAAAGGATAAATGTGTTAGTCATGTGCGAGGGACATTCAGAAAGTAGTGTGCCCTGTTTTTCCCTCTCACAAACTATTTGTGCAAAATGTATGTAATTCACTGACAATATAACTCATGATGTCCTTTACACATCCTAATTGTTGGTACTATCTGTGTTCACTTCTGTGCCCTTATGCCAGTGGGAAACCAGGCATGCACATCCTCCCTGTATTATATCTTACATTGTTCACGTAACCATTTCCTAACAGCGTGAATAAAGCATTATGTCCCTCTCTTCACTATCTGAAGTTTTAACTCTCTTTAACACTTATGCCATTTTAAGTGCAGCTGTTGTTTTATTTACCAGAAGGAGGTACTATTTCATTTATACAGCACAGGCATTTCTTCAGCTCTATAAAGTTGGTCAGAATTTCATATTTCTAGCTTGATTATTTGCTGAGGATGAAAAGATGTCGGGCATTACTTTCTGAATGCCCCTCATATTGGACACTGTTATTTTGTGAAGACACGGGTAAGGATGAGTGATTGTAAACTGCTTCCTGAATTTGTATATATGTATAAACAATGTGATTTGTCAAAATGAAGAGATTATGATAAGATATGGACTTTCAGTGAAATAAAAATGAGTTTTATGACAAATGAAGGTTTTCTTTAAATGTTGAATTAAGAATCGACATAAAAGCACTCGTGATTCTCCCATAAACGCTGCATCCCCATCTTCAGCAGTAAGCGAAGAGTTCCAGTTCCGATAGTATCAGTAACTGCTGATTGTACATCCATCTCAGTTTTCCCTTGAATGTTTAGCGCCGGCAAGATCCCCTGGTAACTCCTCGCAGTGACATTCTCCTCAGAGCGTAATGATCTATTTGTGCCTTCGCACTGTTCACTTGCTCCCAAAGGGCCCTCACAACATCTAGCTTGTCATACATCAGTTCACCATTAAGTGTCTGCTCATTTTCTAACACACCACCATGATCTAGAGAACATATCCCAATGACGCTAACTACCCGGGACCTCAGAAGTCTTCTTCTTCTTCGCGTTCACCAGCTGTAAACTCTGGCGGAAGGTTCTGGTTGCTCGTCTACTACTGAACTGCAGTCCTGCTCCAGAACCTGAGTGTTGCGTGTGCATCAGTTTTACAGATCTCATTCTCTTGAATACAGACTGTTGGTTCCTTGCCTCTCCGGCAGACGCACTCCGTCTTCAAAGGAAGCTTCCCAATTAGTTGACTCTTACAACATGCTTTTGGGGAGGCAGTGGGTCTATTCTTGTTTTCCCCACAATGGGGCCACGAAACCCACACAGGGGACCTCAGAAGTGATGCTTGCCATTCTGCGCAGATCATGCCTGTCTCCACCTTTCTCCACATACTCTGTGAGTCAGTTATGATTATGACATGTGTGTACAAATGATTCTATGTATTGCAGAGCTGTTCTTGTTCGCAACTTAAAGAGTAGAATATACAAAGTCACTTAGATGCTGGAGGACACATATCAGTTGTTAAATCATTATCATCATGTAACAGGTCCCAGGCAGAATGCTGCCGTCATCACAGCTTGCTGGACAGCAACTTAATCAGCCTGCCAACTTTGTGTAACATCCTGAGAGAAATGGAGTTTAAAGGACATCTGATTCACTTAATGAAAACATTATTAAGTGAATAACAAATAGATGTTCAGAATGGTTGGTGAAACGCCAGTGTATGTGCAGAAAAATTAACACAAAAAGAATATGATGAGAAAATATGCTGCTTTCTTCTCAAACAGTATGAACACATTAAAAAAGTTAATTCTGTCAAAAACATTGCAAAGATCTAAATCTGTTTCGGACGTAATTAAAGAAGAAAGTAAGAAAAGCAGTTCACCAACGCATATCGGAAGAAGCATAGACAGAGCAGATATTAGCAGCACTGTAAATATTAAAAAAGTAAAGGACCTTTTTTCACGCCTTAGGCGTATAGGGCATAAAGGGCTAGATCTATATTTTATAGACCAATCGGCACAAGATGGGTGATGTGGTCAGCAAAACGCCGGACGCCACTGTACATATTAGGCTAGTGGATAATGACGAATCTCTGATGCTAATATGACTGCATGACATAAGAGTAAAGCACGTCTGTGCGGCCTTGCAGGCCAAGATATGAGACATTATACCCAGTTCATCATGGAACAGTAAGTAGAAGTATCTTGAAGTGGCTCTGTATTGGGGAGGGACAGGGTGGCTGAACACACACACAGCAATGGGCAGTGACATCAGTTGGGATAAAATATTTTTAAAAAGGAAAGAAAGAAGATGGCGAGTGAGAAGCAATAATGAAATTCATAATCTGTTTAAATCACATCTGATCCATGGCATCAAGAGAGCTGATAGACTGAAATGATTGGGGCATATTAAAAGAATGTCAGATGACAGAGAGATAAAACTGTATACACAAGAGAGAGGAATGGTTGTAGACCAAGAAGAATATGGAGATATAATGTCCTGACAGGCTTGCAAACACGTGGTGTCACCAACTGGAAAGAGAAGGCCAACCAGAGAGGTGAATGGAGGCGGGTGATATCTGCAGCAATGAATCTCAAGGGCTTGGAATGCTGAAGAAGAATAAGAAAGAAAGAAGATAATGTCCTGTGTCAAATCCAAATTTCCATTACAGATAAAGAAATTGGAAATGCCACAAACTGAATACTGTGGCCCCATTCTTCCCTCTCTTCTTATCTTTTACCAGCTGTAAAATCTGTTGGGAAGTTCTGGAAGTTTGTCCATTTCTAGACTTTGACCTTTCTCCTGAACAGATTTGTGTGCAAATCGTTTTATAGATCTGGCTTATTTGTATGCAGTCTGTTGGTTCCTCACCTCTCAAGCAGATGCACTCCGACTTCGAATGAAACATCCTTAATTAATCGCCTTTTACCACATGCTTCTTAAGGGGACATTGGGTCTGTTCTCCTTTTCTCCATACATGGTGTCTCAGAACCCACACGAGGAGCTAAACGCTTAAAAACAATGCAGATAGTTTTTAAGAAGTCAGAGACTGGCTAGTAATGCAGCTGTAAGCCTCTTCTTGATGTGTTACAACACCAACAAATTATAGTCAATAAATTCTCACTCTCATTTAGTTAGACAGAACATTCAAAGAACAATAATGGAATGCGTTGTTCTCTGGAAAGCATGCCAGGGTTGACTAGAACGAGAGTGGACACATGCCATCAGAGACACAGGGCACAGAGGTTTATTTGGAAAAGTGTCTTTTTCGTCTTCTCGTCCTCCTCCTGCTGCTTCCTCCTCCTCCTCTATTCCTTCATTTTCTCCTTCTTCTTCTTCTTCCTATTATTATTATTTTTCTTCTTCTGCCTCTTCTTCTTCCTCCTTTTCTTCTTCTTCTTATTTTTCTTCTTCTGTCTCTTCTTCTTCCTCCTTTTCTTCTTCTGCAGCTGCTGCTTCGTGAGACATTACCGTTCCCCGCATGCGTGCCGCCATGAAGAAAACATGGGAAATGTGGGCGGGGGTCAACCCTAATCAACTCACCACCCGCATTTCAAATTGTCTAGTTATTTTTTTTAAAAAGCTTTGGGGTGGGGGTGTTGAGCCCCTTATCCTATATTTAAGACACATTTGGACAGGAGACCTCAGCCCTAACCTCAGCAACACCCTACTCACAACCTAGGCAACATGTGGTTGGGGTTCAGACCCCTTTAGCTCCCCCCTCCCCCTTTTCCCCACAATGCCTTTTTTTTTTTTAAACATTGGGGAATCCGCGACCACCCCCTCACAACTTTAAACATTTTCTAGGCGATTAATTGGGTGGTGGTGGGGGCCTCAGATCTTCGAGTGCCCTGTCCAAAACATGATTCGGGGGGGGGGGGGGGGGGGGGCTAGATTCCCCCGACCCAGTAATTTTGTAGGGGTGTCGAGATGCCCCCTTTAGTCATGTAGGCCTATATTTTTTTCTGTTTCCTCTCGTTGACCGGCTTAAACGCCAGTGGACAGTTCTGGTTGTCCATCCTCTTCTGGACTTTAGTCTTGTTCCAGAAATTAAATTTTGCGTGCACATCCGTTTTACAGATCTGACTTATGTGTATGCAGACTGTTAGTTCCTGGCCTCTCAATCAAATGCACTCCGATTTGAAAGGAAGCACTCTAACTACTCGACTCCTACGACATGCTTGTTATGGGGCAAACGGGGAAGCTATGTAGATAAATTATTTCTTTGACTATTTGTACACTTCATATTTTTACAAGGGATCTCTTTTTTTAAAAATGAGTGGCGGCCCCCCCCCCCTTCCCCCGGGGGTGGGATGGTAATACTATCTAGAGCAGTGATTCTCAACCTTCCTAATGCCGCGACCCTTTAAATACAGTTTCTCGTGTTGTGGTGACCCCCAACCATAAAATTATTTTCGTTGCTATGTCATCACTTCAGTGAATATGTGTTTTCGGATTGTCTTAGGCGACCCCCGTGAAAGGGTCGTTCGACCCCAATATGAGTTGAGAACCGCTATCTAGATAGACCTGAGCCCTCAGGTTCTGGTTCCTCGATAAACAACGTCCCACATTTTCCCCCGATCGTCTTTCTGACCTCAACCACTGAGGTATCTAGCCTGGCTTGCTGTTATTCAGTTCAAAGGAGATGTGCTGTCTCTGCTCTCTAATTGGTGCCAGCTCTCCATGCTCATATTCAGCGTGTCTCTGTGTTAAAATTTGGATGTGTAAAGGGGATCCGCACACTTTCTTTGTGTATGTTTTTGTGTGTGGCTTCTTTACCACGACCGCCTGTTAACATACGTGTCAAAATACCGCAGGGGAACTGATTTATGCGTATATAAGGAGTGGACACATCTTTGAGGCTATTCATGGGACTTTCAGAACTGTACTGGATAGCCTATGTATGGGCAGCTAATCCATAGTTCTGATGTGAGAGCTTCATTCACCACTGTTTCAGTTTTAACTGTGCATGTTGTGCTAAAGTTTCTATTGCAAAATGATTTATACCTCCGGGGTGGGGATGCTGAGGAGGGGGGGGGGGGAAGGGGGTCAGTAGCGACCGTTTTGGGAAGCACTGAACTAACCCAATCCCTTCTTCCTTAGATCATAGTTGAAGAGGTCAAACACTTACAGCTACTTCCGGGTTTTACTGAGACAAACGTGAGTCAACACTGAATCTTTCTTCTGCCAATTTTTTCCAGTGTTGCTTGTGTGAACATAACTTCAGGTAGTATTTCAAGGCATCGTTATCGCTTTCACACCCCACAGTTTCATAAACCGTAGAAATTAAGTATGAATCACGTATATGATGACTGTATGCATATAATCTTCGTGTAGAAGTAGAGACCAGTATCACATGCTGGGACAACAAGTAAAAACAGTAATCCGGCGGGGCACGCCCCCTTTAGTTCAGAAATAATTAAATAATAGTTAGCAGTAAGCATTTCTTACCATTGTAATTAATTCACAAGAAATATTAGGTAAATAGTGATTTATTTCTCAAATTTCACTTTAGAAAGTTTATGCGAGCATACCCTGTAGAGTCAGTAAAGAGGGTAGTAGTGTAGTTTATAGATAGATATACACACACATATATTCTTGGTTATATGGTGGCTATCTGATTATTATTTTTTTTTTAAACCTTATATTCATTCAGTCATCGACAACACTGAGGAAAATAACAAAAGAGCAATTTTGTTTGTATGAATATAAAAATAAGTTGTCATTTTAGTAAGTTTTACACGTAAATATAGCATATCACCGAGCAACACACATGGCTACTCACTTTCAGATGACTGTACCCTCAGCTGGTGAGTCTGAAAAAAAAGCAATGCCATCACTTCAGGCCTTCAAGCATTGTCTGCCTTGGTCTTACTCTGCCTCTTCTACCATTAATCTTTCCAGTCATCTCTTCTCAACACATGACTAAAGATCATTGACTAACTTTTGTGTAAATTTGTACATCATTTTCAAATATCATTAGCCATTTCGAGGCAGGTGTTAGTCACTCTATCTGTCCATGGTAACCATAGCATCTGCCTCAGAAACCACACCTCCATGGCCTCCAAGTTCTTCTTAATTTGTTTCTTCACATTCCAAGAATACATATACACAGTCGGGAAATTAACTCTTCTAGTTGGGATCTACATAGGTGTCATTAACAGAATAAAAGCCATGACACTGAGCTACAACCTGTTATCAGTGTAATGACAAAAGAAGAAGAAAAAGAACAGAGTAATTTTGTTTTATGGTAAAGTAGTCTTACTTCATTATCTTCTTATATAGTTAATTATTTTATTAATCACAAAGGTAATTAACAGAAGACAGAAAGAATAATAGTAATATTTCAAATAGCTGCAAGCCAGCAATATTGGAGGTGTGGCTACCAGAGAGTACATAAGATTATACTGTCTAATTTTCATGAATATTTTAGTTAGTAAGCTTGGAATTTAATTTGTTCAACTCTATCCAACTTATTTTTTTTTTTTTTTTTCAAAATGTTTGAAAAATTAATGTGTAAATGCTAACCATATGCCTGAATTGTTCTTCTAACTTTATGGGCTTTGCCAGAGACACAGCTATATCCACATTTTAAGAGTCTATAGAGCCAGTCTTTTCATCTTGGAAAGTATCATGCAGTCTTTGTTGTTGACCTCTGCACTTTAAAAATGTCACCAAATCCATGATTAGTAGTCACATTAGACTTTGTAAATATCCACTTATCTGTAGCCACAAGACAACTAGACTTTATAAATGTCCACTTATCTATAGTCAGTAAACAACTAGACTTTATAAATGTCCACTTATCTATAGCTGCTAGACAACTAGATTTTATAAATGTCCGCTTATCTATAGTCAGTAAACAACTAGACTTTATAAATGTCCACTTATCTATAGCTGCTAGACAACTAGATTTTATAAATGTCCGCTTATCTATAGTCACTAGACAACTAAACTTTATAAATGTCCACTTATCTATAGCTGCTAGACAACTAGATTTTATAAATGTCCGCTTATCTATAGTCAGTAAACAACTAGACTTTATAAATGTCCACTTATCTATAGCTGCTAGACAACTAGATTTTATAAATGTCCATTTATCTATAGCTGCTAGACAACTAAACTTTATAAATGTCCGCTTATCTATAGTCACTAGACAACTAAACTTTATAAATTTCCACTTATCTAGTAAGTAGACAACTAGACTTTATAAATGTCCATTTATCTACAGTCAGTAAGCATCTAGACTTTATACATGTCCAGTTATCTACATTCACTGTGGATCTAGACTTTATAAGGGTATGTTATCTATGGTCAGTGTTTTACATATTTTACTAAATCTATCAAGTAGATTTTTATTCTGTATGATTTGGTCACAAATAATGACATTTTTCTGTGTTTGAGTATTAGGAAAGTCAAAGACTTACTTTTGCATATGTTTTTCAAATGTTATCTTTTAATCATCACATCAGTACTTTTAGATAGAGCCTTTAGAGAAGAAGTAATGTATTAACATATAAAATATAAAGTTATATAAATAACTAACTGTCCACATTTGTGTCCACAGATATTTACGCTGTTATAATGGCGTGGAGATTCAAAGCTTCTAAATATAAAAATGCATCTCCCAAATTTCCTAAGAAAGAGGCAAGTATTTAAATGCACAATACTGTCAATATGTGCAACTTTAAAAAATAAAATACAAAAGAATTACTTTCCCTCATCCTTGTTAGTTAGCCAATAGGCCGTCCTCGCTGCACATTGAGCCATGCAGTCCATAATTGCTCAGATTATCTCCAGAATGCAACAACTGACCTCATTAGTTTTGTATATGTTTATTATTCTATATTGATTTCCTGCATAGAGCTTTTATCTGGTCTCACCTTTTTTCACTTTTTGTTCTCGCAGTCCGCTTATGGCTGCAGATTTACAGTAGTTACTTGATTTGTGTAATCATCTTATTTCTCATAGAGCTTTCAGTATAGCATCCTGGTCCATAGCTCATCTTGCTTCTACAATAGCCCAGCCCACAAATGTATCCACATGTTCATTCCTTCTTACACTCATGCGCCCTGGCACCAGGAAGAAACTGAACTTTGTCAGCCATGATCACCTCAAAGACTCAAACCACCGCTTTCGAGCCCAGCCAATTACATATTTTGTTTTACATAATCATGTAAATGGTTGTTACAAGAATTCCTTGAAAAAAAAGGAGCTTCTGCACATATGGTCTTTGCTTATTGTCATTTCCTTGTGCACTTCTCTGTCATCTGCTCAGTTTACTTTTTTTCTTCTATTTTTTTTTCAGCATCAGGTCAGTCAGGCAATCGATGCTCACTCTGTCCTCTCCGGGCTGCTATCTAAAGATTTACCATAAGATTCTGAGATTACAAATCTCAATCTGGATGGCAGATCATCAAGGCAAATCCCAGATACCCTGTTTGACCTCCAAAAATGTTATAATTATGGCACCGGTAATGTATGCACCAGCCAGGTGTAATCTGCAGTCCTCTGTGGATAAGAACCCATCAAGTTAATTAATGTCTGGACACGACTTGGGTGAAATTACAACATCCACCTTTACTTTCATGAGAATTTTAATGTATATATTATGCTGTTTAAGATTAACCTTATAAGATAACGTTGAATTAAGAATCGACATCACAGCACTCGGAACACCCCATAAGCGCTCCATCCCCATCTTCAGCAGCAAGCAAAGAGTTAAAATTCTGATGGTACCAGTAACTGTATGATTGTATATCTATCTTGCCTTTTCCCTGAGGGTCGAGTGTCGGCCATATTCCTTTGTAATTCCTTGCAGTGCCATTCTCCTCAGACTGTAATGATCTATCTGTTCCTCGGCACTGTTCACTCACTCCCAAAGTGCCCTCACAACATCCAGCTTGTCTTACATCAAAGAGATATAGGAATGACAAAAAATATAGGAAAGGCAAGAATGCCAGCCATATGAGGCAGTCCTTCTAAAGAAGAGGGATATCATACATCTATAAACAACTGACAAGATTAATGAAAAAAGAGCAAGGGGAAGGGAAAAAAGGTAAATACTTGGATGTCTTAGCCGTATTGATGGGTCAAGATAAGAACATCGACCTCATCGTGATCATGTGATGTGGGGAAACATGATAACTTACGCTTATCAGTGTAGCACATGTTGATGATAATTATGTTTATGCTATTCTTTTTTATGGTGATGATTATGCAAATTGTTTAGTTTTCTGAAGTACATATTTGAACTGTAATTGGTGGGAGGAGTATAAAAGATATAACAGATATATTTCAATGATTGGGATTTCTTCACTTAAAGGAAATTATTACAGAACTCCCAGTGACAGACGTAACTCAGTCATGTGGAAATCATATCAAAGCAAGTTGTGTTTACTCTGCATTTAATATAGACTCTGCAGGTAAGTTTGTGTTATTACAAGGGAAAGTTAATAAGCAAGTCACAAATGGTTATGGGATGGTGGAAAAATGTAGTTGGTGGATTCTAAAGGTATTATTATGTGACAGCAACATCGAACTTTATGTTTCCATTCATTAGGTGGAGCAAGGAGTTGCATGCGCATTTGTAACACAGAAACAAAATGGCAGCTGCACTTACAGAGTGTACCCTAAAAACACAAACGTGCTGTTGTGCATTTTTTTGGGAGAATCAAATGGTGGGGGGGGGGGGGGGGGGGGTGGAAGGGCAAAAGGGCTGCCTGCAAAGGACATTCATAAGGCAATGCTTTCTGTCTGTGCTGACAAATGTGTATCCTATATAGCTGGGTAAACTATTTTTATCAAGGACACTCTAAAATTGGTGGTGAAGTCCGATCGGGTCATACTGTTAAGATTGCAACAGACACATCTGTGCAGCGGGTGGAGGAAAAGATTAGAGGTTACAGGCAAGTAACGGTTGACTCTGTAGAAGTTGCAGTAAGGTGCTCACATGGTTCAGCATACAACATTTCCACCTTTTTTGGTCCACTGAAAACCCACCTTGGTGGGAGACATTTCGCAAATGATGCAGAAATTGAATGTGAAGTAAAAAATGTGGTTTAGAAAACAGCGCGCACAGTTCTATGCAGCAGGTTTGGGAGGAATGATAAAATGATGAGACCAGCACATCAGTGTTAGTGGAAATTATGTTGCAAAATAAAGGGCCAGTGAATGTGAAAAATAAAACTGTTTTCAAATTGTTATCGTCTTTATTTAAAAAAAAATTTTTTTAAGTAACCATTTCTGGCTTACCAATTAACTTCCTCTTGTACATTTCCAACAGAAGCAAATGTAATAGACAGTTATGGCTAATTCAGTCACAATAGAGAAATAATATAAAAAGTTTACTTAAATTTTTTCTGGGTTAAATATGACAGATTAGGGTGACAGAGGCTGATAAATGCATTTCACAATTCTCAATGCTTGTGTGGGCTGTAGGTCCTATTTTTTATAAGGGGAAGACCCGCTGCATGTTATAAAGGCGACTAATTTAGGGTTTTTACTTTGTTGTCATAGTGCATCTGCCTGAGAGGTGAGAAACCAATAGTCTGCATACAGATCAGTCAGATCTGTAAAACAGATGTGCATGCAACATTTCTGGAACAAGACTATAGTTCAGGAGGGGATGAACCAGCAGGATGTTCCACTAGAGTTGACAGAATCAGACATTTCTCATGAACTAGCGTTCAATTTCCATATGAGGTGGTATAGAAATGAACTGTTTTCATGGCTTTTGGACCACTCTAATATAAAATAAGAGGTTTTTGAACTGAAATGTGATAGATTCTCAGAATACACAAAAACTCCCTGTTTGGGTTCTGGGGCCCCATTGTGGGGGAAATAAGAACAGACCCATTGCCTCCCCAACAAGCATGTCACAAGAGTCAACTGATTTGGGGCTTCCTTTAAAGTCGAAGTGCATCTGCCTGAGAGGCAAGGAATAAAAAATCCACATTCAAATAAGCCAGATCTGTAAAACACATGTGCATGCAACACTTAGATTCTGGAACGAGACTGAAATCTACAGATGGATGAATCACCAGAACTGTTTTTTGGAGTTTACAGCCAGCAAACGTGAAGAAGAAAAGAAGAACAAATCTGCCACTTCTTTGGATCGAGCTTCAATAACTATCTAGGCAGGCAGTCACATTGATAAATCACTATGCCTCCACAGCTCCTTCAAACAACATATTGCTCATTCATAAGATGGCTGTGTGCTCATGTTATGATTGCTGTACATTTTCCTTTCCTTGTGTTCTTTTAGTTTTTATTTATTCATATACCTACTGATATTAATTTTACAAGTACTAGTTTTTGATAATGTTAACATAAGCTAATTTAAATTTGTTTACATGACATCTACAGGAGGAGGAAATGTAGGCTTTCTGCCACATTCTGCCATTGGAAGGCAGGGAGCTTCTCTGCCAGTCATTTATGCTCATGGAGGTATTGCTATTATTTTTGTTGTTGAGTAATGATGTCATTGTAACTTACTGCGGTAACGGTTGCCCGGTAAAAGTGTAACAACAAAAGAAAAAGACTATAAATGTCCACATTCAACAGAAATATGATGGCCAAGAAACAGATTGTAAGTAGAGTGTTTGGTGCTTCATTAATATCCTACCTCAAACAGGGGAAATCCACAGGTCACGGGACAGTCTAATATTTCAGGGGGTGGTAGATAGGCTGCTAGCAGTCGTGGGACCTAGGCTGCATGCAGTCATGGGACTTAGGCTGCACTCTCTTGTGGGATGTAGGTGGGTTGGGGTTAGGGTCAGTTCTAGATGTTTTGGGGTCATTAAAAGCATCAGAAAGCAGGGAAACCCAGTCTTACCACCCTCTAAAATGTTGGACTCCTGTGACATCATCTGGGGTAGGATATTAATAAAGCACTGAGTATTCACTGTGTTGCCAGTGACAAGCTTGACATTATTGAAGCCTCGTGTAAGCAAGATTAACACTTATGAGATGAGATGAATGTATAGAACTGGAGCCATATGCAGTGTGCCTCAACTTATGGAAATACTGCATAAGTGACAAAATATCAAGAATAAGACCCCTTCTACGCCACTGGCGCATCAGGCCTGTGATGATAGACTCATATTTTTGTAGACCAATCGGCACTTGGTGGGTGATGTGGTCACCATCACGCCGGCTGCTTCTACTTCCCTGGACATTACCTGCTACCTCTATTAAGCTCAGGAGCAAGGTCAGGTTTGAAAAAAAGACAAAATCAGCCTCGATGCTGATTTGAACCTATGACTTTCAGGCCACTTTACTATATTACTTTATGTTTCAGATTTTGTGACTGATCTCGATTTCAGCCCATTCGATGATTACCTTTTAGCAACTGGATCCCAGGACAACAAGGCAAGTTGAAGTGATGAATCTTCTTAAATTTGTGGACATTGTTTGTCAAGGACAATAATATTTACCCGCTTTCTGGTCTCCGATTATTTTTTTTTATAACTCTCCTGGGCGGAAAGGGGGGGGGGGGGTAGGGAGGAGGGTGAGCAGAGGGTCTGGAAGAAAATCTGCACTGTGGGGAAACAGGCGGAACTTTAATTAGTTTGCAGCAGGTTCTGTTAGCATATAGACTCTTCGTTTGCTACTGAGGAAGGAAACAGAGTGGTACCGGCACAAAGCTGAGACTTAATGGTTTGTCATTGGGGCAGTAGTAGTTCAGGGTGTCTATTTCCATTCTGTATGTTTTAAATTGCCTGCCATGTCTATCATGTCTAGAACTGTTAGCTTCTTACTTTGAAGATCTTATCTGCTTGCAAATGGGTCTCTTAGATGCAGTACATATTGACATGTTTTTCATACAGGATGTTTTCCAGCTCTATCTTTTTGCTGTAGCCAGCCTGCTAACAGTTTACGATGGGGATTCAAATCTGTAATCTTTGAGTCAACAAGCAAGAGTCTAGCCACTATGACTCCCTTATCTATTATTTGGTGCAAAGTAAAATTTTAGTTTTACCTTAATAAATACTGACACTGTTTTTCTCTTCTTCCCAATTCGAAACATTCTGTTATTGTTTTCCTCTTATCTTCCTTGTCTCAGCTTTCATTGCAACTCTCAAAGTTTTCTTTTTTCCAGGTAAACCTGTGGTTATTGCCTGATGAAAACAATGTATGCTCCCTGTCTGATCCAGTTACAACATTACCTGCATTTCCTCGACGGGTGGAAAATGTGCTGTGGAATCCTCAGGCTGATGGAATTCTAGCTGTAACCTCAAACACAACAGTGAAGATATTCAATGTGACGGGAGCAGCTGGCAGGGAAGTGTTTGGTGAGTGCCATTTGGCTAGTAAAATTGTTGAAATTTCAATATTGAAAATTTACTAATAATATAACATAATTATAACTCACAATGGTGGCAAAAAGTGCAGGACCACCTATTAAATAATTTGGTACTACTCATGAAAGTGTCCCGTCTCGTCGTCTGCAAGATTTCATAGCGGTTCCCATGGGCTGTCCTGTGTTCTAGGGATGTTATGATATGTCTTCCTTTGCCGTCTACACACAGTGTGCCGAAAAGTGGCTTGGGTTCCTTTGTCACAGTCGACACTCTGTCGACTAGAGGAAAATGTGCAACTCTCTTTTCTATGAACAATTGTTGTTTCTTGACTGTGTTGTTGTGAATAGGTCTCAGGCACCTTTGGCACCTGTGTGCAAGCAAGAAGCACTGCAGGGGAAAGCGCTGAAGGCAAGACGGTTTGTGAGCATTGAATCATTGATGTTTTTGTATTTTTATGCTCATTGATAGGGGCTGTTTTCGGTGCTAGATGTGCTTGAAACTTTCAAAACAAGGAACACATGACACCCTTAGACTATATGAGTGTGCTGGGAAATTCCCTATGAAATCTCACGGCTGACGAGTTACAGAGTATTGCAACCACTGTTTTCTAGGCCCATAAAAAGCAATTACTGTAATCGGCATTGTGCTGTCAAAGATCAGTTGATGCACTACTTCATAATAGTGTTGAAAAATCAGTTATTTACTAGGTGGTCCTAACGTTTGGCCACCATTGTAGAATGAAAAGCATGTGGTCATATCCACCTCACATTTTTCATGACATGACGTTTTTAATTCTCTGAAAGGTTGGAGTTTTTATAACAAATCCTAGCCTGTCCTTCTGGACATTCTGTTTTATATGCTCAGGTCAGACCATCAGGTGGGTTGCCTCTATGAATTTGCATGTCAGTAGCAGGTCCTCCATGGTTGGCCATTGCTTGCTGTGCACACTATGCTCTTGAGACCAAATTTCTCTTCGTAGATGGAAATATAGTGGGCAGGTCTGCAGAATGTATTCAGGTTTTTGTGGTCCTGTTTGACATGCACACTGTGGGGATTATACTGTCTTTATTTTATGCAAGTGGTATTTGAGCCTGTAGTGTCCTGTTCTTAGATTGAAGATTGTTGTATGTGTTTTTTTCTGTTGAGTCTGCTTTTGGGGTCTTGTTGGTGCTTAATGTTGATTTGTTCTCTTCACAGTTCCTTATATTTGCTCTTGATAAGTGATTTGATTTTTTGTAGCCACAGTGTATGGGTTTGTTGTTTCTCCTTTGTTCCATTCTTGGCAAATCTTTGTGAACTTATTTTGTAGTATACCACACCGATCCAGGATCCAGTATAGAATGATTTTCTGAAAGTTTGTTCAGCAGACAGGTCAGTTTTCTCTCCATGTTGTCTCGTCGACCAATTTAAATAACCTGGTGCACTGATATGCAGCCACACAGAAAAATAATTTTGCTTTGTTTTTCTTTCTTCAAGCAATTTTGTTGCATCAATAATTGCTTGCTGCTCTTATTTGAAGTTTGTTGAGAGTTGACAGAGATTAAACAGCTTTCAAAGTCTATGATTAAGCTCCAGTAAGGAAATCGAGGTCAACAATTTTGAGGTCATGCATCATCCCTGTAGCAGCATGTGAGTCATGGGCTATCTCACCGGCATTAAGGAAGAAAATAAGGGTTTTTGAACTGAAAAGCTATTGAAAGATCCTTAGAATACCATGGAGCAAGAAGACAAGAAATACTGACGACACCCTGAAAGATGTGAATATCAAGAAAGATTGGCTAGTAAACAGCATCTTGTCTCTGAAAATGAAATATTTTGGCCATATCAAGCACCACAGCAGCTTTAAAAAGCTAGTAGCAGAAGGTATTGTGCCTGAAAAGAGGGACAAGAGCTGACTAGCAGGAAGATGGACACACAGTATAAGTGACACTTTGGGTAGAAAAGTACACGGGGTAGGAGATCTGGTGACAGACTCTCTTTCAGGCTGGCTGGGGTGAGAGTGACATTCTGCAAAAGACTTGCTACCTGATGATGATGATGATACTACCACTGCCAGACATGGTCATTCACAACAACCAGGATAGGAAATTAGTAACCATGGAAGTGAGATGTCTGAGAAAGACTGCAGGAGTCACCAGAAGAAATACAAATCAGGAATAAAGTCATCAGAGAACAAGTCAACACAGAATTAATACTAAATTGCATACACATGTAGCTACTAGAATGGTTAGCCTACTTAGAGATAATGCTTTGTGATGACATACCAAATAAGGCATGCAGCACAGATGGAGAGGGTCATAGAGCACAAGGTAAACCAAGAACAAGATGGACAGATTCTAACATCAGAAAAGCTCTACAACAAAACAATATGTCTATAACTGAGTTGGGCAGAAGAGTGAGAAGCAAAACCTAGCATATCTTTTGACACCCGAAGGGGTAAAAGAGGAAGGGAAGAAGAAGAATTACTTATCTTTGTGTGTGTGTATTTGAAATTAATTACATAGAATAATTTTAGATAGAGATAATTTGTAAATAATAACTTTTTTTACATATGGTTTATTATTGGGAATATTTTGGCCAGATTTTTCTAACCATGGAGATCAGATTCAGAGTGTTTCTTGGAAAGGAGATGGATCACTTTTGGTCACCTCATGTAAAGACAAGAAAATCAGGGTCATAGATCCCAGAGCAAATTCAGTCGTGCAGGTTGGAATTATACTTAGCTAGAAATAACTTAATTTTATAAATGTTGATTGGTTCATTACAGCTAGTCAGATGGGTAGAAGCAGAAATGTCTTCTGCTTCTTCTTTCCTCTAAACTTGTTCTGCCTTTCAATGTTGAATTAAGAATCAACATCATATCACTCGGGATATTCTTATAAGCGTTTCGTCTCCATCTTCAGCAGCAAGCAAATAGTTCCACTTCTCATGGCACCAGTAACTGTCTGATTGTATATTGCCTTTCCCTTAAATGTTAAGCGTCGGCCAAATCCCCTAGTAACTCCTTTGTGCGCGCCATTCTCCTCAGACCATAATGATCTATCTATGCCTGCACACTGTACACATGCTCTCAAAGGGCCATCACAACATCTAGCTTTTCATACATCTCTTCACCACCAAGTGGTGCAGAACAGGCTACTCTATCTGCCTGCTCATTTCCCAGTTCACCGGCTTCACCTGGAGAAAATATCTAAAGGATGCTAACTAACCGGGAGGACATGGGGAGAGTTGCAAAGGATAGAACAAGTTGGTTGAGGGCCTATGCCCCACTGGGGGTTAGAAAGGCAAAAGAATATGAGAGAATTGACTATTACAGAAGACACTGTTAAGGTCAGAACTGTCTGGGACTGAAAGAGTTAACCAAGTCTACATTTATCAACGTTAAGTGCAAGCAGGTTGCTATCATCTAGTTAATTTATTATATAGAAGAAGTTATATACCTCAGAGTAGCTACAGATAAAGAGCACCCGGTGTATGAATCAGGGGCTACAGGGTTGCTTCCAACAGAGTAGCCAGCTTCACTGGGAAAGACACAGATAGTTTCTATACTGTGGATCTTTTCTCCAGGCCATGCCGGAATGGTGGAAATTTAACAGGCAAACAGATTAGCTGGATCTGCAGCACTGGGTGGTGATACCTGACAAGGCAGATGTCGTCAAAGCCCTTTGGGAATATGTAACCAAGTCAGAAGGGGAAACTAGATTATAATGCCCTGGAGAGAATGATGCACTGGCTGCTGAAGATGGGGACGGAGTGCATAAAGGAATGTACTGAGTGCTTTGATGTCAATTCTTGACTCAGCTCAACAAAACATAGAATAAGTTAATGAGATATAATCATCTTCATCATCATCAACATGTAGCAGGCCTTTTTGCAGAATATTACTCCCATAATTTATTATATTTATTTCATGTCTGTGAACTCGAGTTTCTGATTGTTTCTATGCACAGGAAGGGTCAGGCCATCAAAATGTCAAGGACTCGCGTGTGTTGTGGCTCGGAGAAAAGGAATTTATCCTGTCAACAGGTTTTAGCCAGGTAATTTCAGTGCAAAAATAGATTTATAGTATAAATTAATACAATACAGATTGCTTTTTAATATATAGGTTTTAAATATTTTTTATGTTGAAAAGTCTGCGTGCAGTGAGTTTTAAAATATAAAATAATTTCTGTTAGAAAGTCTGTAAGTGTAATATTCTTTATATTTTCTTCTTCTTCTTCACGTACACTAGCTGTAAACTCTGGCAAAAAGTTCTGGTTGTTCTCCCACCTCTGGCCATTAGGCTTGTTCCAGAGCATGAGTGTTGCGTGCACATCCATTTTACAGATCTGACCTATTTATATGCAGACTGTTGGTTCCTTGCCTCTCAGGCAGATGCACTCCGACTTCGAAGGAAGCCCCCAATTAGTCGTCTCTTACTACATGCTTGATAGGGAAGCTTGGGGGAATATTCTTGTTTTCCCCACAATGAAGTCCCAGAACCCACATACAGGGATCTTTATATTTGTAATGCTTTGTTTTATTACTTGTACAGTATTAACTATTCTTCTTCTTCTCTTCCACCTTGTACCTCATTGAAATGTTGGGGGGAGATGTAACATTCAATGATGAGCTCTGTCAAGAGCATTATTAAGACTGATGTTCATTTCTGTAAGGCTGTTCTTAATGCCATCACTTCATCTTTTCCGAGGTTTTCCACTCACTCTATACTCGTTGTAACGTTTTAGTGTGGGTTGCTGTGGCAGATAGTACCAGGGCATTCTTGTTAGGTGTCCAAACCACCTCATTTGTTGTTCTTTGATGACCTGTAAGATTGGCTTTATTCCTAGTATTCGTCTGATTTTGTGATTTTGTATTGTCTTTCCTTGAAACTCCTGCAGCTCTTCTAAGGCATTTCATCTCTGTTGTCACAATTTTACGTTCATTGGAGGGTGTAAGTGTCCATGTTAGACACTGATAGCATAGTGTTGGCCAAAAAATAGTTATGATAAGATTCACTTTAGTACTCAGGGTTATCTGCTTGTGTGTCAACAGGGGAGATAGTTGCCCCATTACTTGATTAGCTCTGGCAAATCTCGAGCTAATTTCTCTGTCCAGGTTTCCGTCGGATGTGTAAATTGCTCCCAAATACTTAAATTCCTGTTTGTCTTAAGGTGTTTTTTAATTTTATTTATAAATTGTCTTTCTGTCTTCCTATCACCATTGTCTCTGTCTTCGTAGTGTTTATTGTCATATTATATTCCTCCCCTTTTTTACTAATTTGATTTAGGTGGTTATATAGGCATTCCATACTTTTTGCTATGAGTACCTGATATTAACTATTCATTGCATAGAATAATAGATTTCGGTAAACCTAGAGTTAATAATACACATTAACAGTTACACTTGAACAGTGCTATTCAAATGGCTGTCTGTTGCGTGCTGATTTGGGAGAGTGTAAAATTGGGTGAAGGGACAGAGTGGTATGATAGTACTTTCCTTTAGTTCAAGGGGAATATTATCAACATTGGCTCGAGTAGTGAGGGGGAGAGAATGTTGACCAGTGAAAATGTATTATCATGAACAAGGCATGCATGCACGTGGAAGTAGACACGTGGGTTCACGGTGTGGGGCTGACAAGCATTGCTAACAAAATGCACCAAGAAAATATGAGTTACATGACAGCGTGATTCTCATGTAACATCAGCCGCCCACATGGGTTTGGCAGGGATATATTGGGGCTGCGTAGACAGTCCGGATCAGTGAGCTGTAGCCACAGAGCTAAAGCACTGGGAAAGTGCGGGTGTAGTACACACCCAGCACGAGGGTACTGTACGTCAGTAATAGAGAGACCAAGTCAGTCAGTATCTCTCGAGTGGGGCAGACACAGTACCGTACAACTATCAGGCATCAAGATCTGAGTTAGGGTTGCGGTACTGGTCCAAGGTATAGTCCCGCTGGCGAAGTAAGTCCAAGGAAAATTGGATGCTCCAATAAAGACTGTTCTGGGTGACGGTGCAGGGAGACGTAGGTTCACCACGGAAACAGAACAATAGGGATGCCAACGAGAGCTGTGTGCTAGAGGGGACTTGTGTTAGAAGTCCTGTCGGTCATCGGAATCCTTTGACAAGCTGACGTGCTGTGTGCTTTGGAGAACAGGCAAGGGAAGTCCGTCTTCAGTCAGCAGTTATTGTCTGTGGAAATAAGGCTGATGTGCTTTGGAGAACGGGCAAGTGAAGTCCGTCTTCAGTCAGCCTATGTTGTCTGCTAAAGGGAAATCAAGGTCCAGCTGCTAATGAGAGAGAGTGAGGACTACATAGCCTAGGTGCGAATGCCAGTTAGGATCAATGTCTACATCTCTAAGTATGCGGTCTTGTTGATGTGAGGGCTTGGGTTTACCCTCTTGTGTTCTGTCAAATAAATATGCTGTGTGAGGGAACTACTGTTGTCGAGTCCTGCTTCGAGAGTGAGGGAGTGAAAGTTATATCTATAGACACTTGGTAGTGTGCTGATTAGTGTGTAACTCAGATAGCACACAACACTGTCCTAGCAAGTGGCCCATGAACCATAGCCAATTATATTGTATTAATGATCTTTCTGTGCTGGGGCTCTGTCCTCTGGTCTGCTGTGACGATTCTCATTTTTGAAATTGTAATCCCTGAGAAAACTTAGTTGAATAGCCCTGCATTACAATGTAAATGTGCGATCTGCTGTAGTGCAGAAGCTAGATGCAGGCCCAAAAGTCTTGGGTTCAATGCCTCATCAAGACAGGTCTTGAAATTAGTAACAGGAAACATCTAGGGATGTAAAGGCAGCTACTATGATGTTGACCGCATTACCCATTGAGTGCCTGTTTTTCATTAAAAGTATGAGATTAGCACCATATGCGAAAGCCGTGAAAAGAGTCTTTTATTTTATACAGAAAATTAACAGATTTATTTACAAAAGTAGAATTTATTAGCTTTTACATAAAAAGTAGGCCTTGATGTTAAGTAATTCAGTCTTCTTCTTCGCGTTCACTGGCTGTAAACTCCAGCAGAGAGTTCTAGCTGTTCATATGTTTCTGGCTTTGTCTTGTTCTAAAACTAAAGTGTTGCATCCACATCCATTTTATAGATGTGGATTATTTGTATGCAGACTGTTGGTTCTTTGCCTGTCAGGCAGATACACTCTTCTTCAAAGAAACCCCTAGTTAGTTGACTCTTAGGACATGTTTATTAGGAAGGCAAGGGGTCTGTGTTTTTTTCCACAGTGGGACCTGGAACCCACATAATGAAGTAATTTAACAATTTATGTCATGCTTGTTAATCACTAATTAATTGCTTCACTATTTAGGCAAGGACTAGAGAAGTACGAATTTGGGATCCTCGTAACTTGGCGTCATATCTCACAAACATGGACATAGATTCATCAACAGGGTAAAGACATTACTGTGTGTTTCATCACTACTCTATCTATTTCTTCTTTCTTTCTTTCTTTCTTTCTTTCTTTCCTTCTCTCAGCAGATTATAAGTTTTTAGCCGTTAAATAACTCACATCCAATCTTTTGTAATTTTGGTCATCATAACTGATTGAAAGTTTGAGATACCAGGTTCTGTGGTGTTGTCTAGTCATGTTTTATAGTGTTCTATGGTGTGATGTAGCCATTATAATGGTCATGTGTTACTACAATGTTCTGTGGTGTTGGTCATGTGTTACTACAGTGTTCTGTGGTGTGATGTAGCCATTATAATGGTCATGTGTTACTACAGTGTTCTGTGGTGTGATGTAAGCATTATAATGGTCATGTGTTACTACAGTGTTCTATGGTGTGATGTAGCCATTAAAAAGGGCATGTATTACTACAGTGCTCTGTAGTGTGATGTAGCCATTATAATGGTCACGTGTTACTACAGTGTTCTGTGGTGTGATGTAGGCATTAAAAAGGAATGTGTTACTACAGTGTTCTGTGGTGTGATGTCGCCATTAAAAGGGGCATGTGTTACTACAGTGTTTTGTGGTGTGATGTAGGCATTATAATGGTCATGTGTTACTACAGTGTTTTGTGGTGTAATGTAGGCATTAAAAAGGAATGTGTTACTACAGTGTTCTGTGGTGTGATGTCACCATTAAAAGGGCATGTGTTACTAGTGTTTTGTGGTGTGATGTAGACATTATAATGGTCATGTGTTACTACAGTGTTTTGTGGTGTAATGTAGGCATTAAAAAGGTATGTGTTACTTCAGTGTTTTGTGGTGTGATGTAGGCATTATAATGGGAATACAATGTTCTATGGTGTGAATTAGCCACTCTGATCTTCTTCACGTTCACTGGCTGTAAACTCTGGCAGAAAGTTCTTGATACTCTTCCACCTCCAGTCTTTAGTGTTCTTCTAGAACCTGAGTCTTGCATGCACATCTGTTTTACACATCTGACCTATCTGTATGCAGACTGTAGGTTCCTTGCCTCTCAGCCAGATGCACTATGACTGTGAAGGAAGCCCCAGTTAGTCGACTCTTACAACATGCTTGTTGGGAAGGCAGTTGGTCTATTCTTGTTTCCCTACTGTGGGGCCTCAGAGCCTACACAAGGTGCCAGTCCTATGATAGCTTATTATTTTTAACCACTCAACCAGCAGCCCCTCAGATGTGTTTACTAATTATCTATTGAATATCATAAGTGATAATTTCTACGAGGAGATCGTTTAGGTAGAAGATAGAAAAGTTATAATGAAAAAAGTAAAAGACACAGTACCAGAGCCAGAGTCAGATATGCCCACATAAAGGACATGATTGACGGAGTGTGTGCAGACTGTTAGTTCCTTGTTTCTCAGGAAGAGTGCTCTCTGACTTTGAAGAAAACGTCAGTGCTATCTATTTGAGCTGGCTTCCTTTTAGGGAACATGTTTCTAGGATGAAAATGAAGAGATGTAATTGAGGTCTTGACCAGTGTGAGCTCTCTCATGGTGCACCTCTGTGGGGGGTGATGCGACTGTGCAGACAAACCATTGATCTGCCTGCAGCTGATAGCCCCCTAAATGCTGTTCAGAATGGACCCCCTGGAGAGAAGAATATAACTTTCCAATACATATCCAGGCAGATGTAAAAGGAGTATTCAATAGGGCAGAACCAAAACAGTGTGCAGTGTAAAACAGCCACCAGCAGTCTACTTGATGATGAATACCCACAGGATCTTTGGGTTTGTGTCAGCACAAAATGCAAGCAGAAATGGAGGAGCAGGAGAGTATCTTGAGCATCCAAGTAACACCAGAGATACAGCCAAAATTACAACAGGAAACAATGATGCTGAAGTTCAAGCCATCAAGACAGCAGCAGAGAAACAGCTAAATACCAGTCATATTTAACAACCCGGGTTATTCCTGACAGATGCAGGAGCAGTACTTTAGGCACTCTAATCTGGAAAATTACCAGGTATACAGACACTACTCTGCAAACTGCAAATGAAGACAAACCTGATGTACCTGTCTCTTATCAACAGAAGCAGAGAATAATCAAATCAATCAGAAAGCCACCAAAACTTGCACAAGATGATTAGCATATTATGGACAGACCAGAGCAGGTCATTATTGTACACCTTATAACAGGACACAATCGACTTCACAGCCACATGTACAGAAAATTTAGGATTGGGGAATCAGTCACATGCACATGTGGATTGGCCCTTGAGAGATTGGCCCTTGATCATGTCCTCCATGACTGTCCTAAATACATATCAAGGCAAAATTTCTGGCCAAGAAAGACACTGGTTGAAGCCAAACTTTACCGGCTGTTGAGTGAACTACAAAAAAGACAGTGAAGTTCATACTAGAGACAACACTGAAGACAGATAATCTGTTTCAGACAAATGGAAGAAGAAGAAGGTGGTGATGCACCTCTGCATCCAGGTTTGAGGTTTCAAACAACGGATCAACATCATGGCACACGGGTAGTAACCCATAAGTGCTCCGTTCTTTTTCTAACTCAATTCTGAGTCCGAAGAAGCTCAGCACAGTGCACAGACTCTGTAGGGCCGACGAGGATCTTGAAACACTTAAAGTAGATTTTCAACTCCAAATTTTTGCCCGGGCAGCGCCGTTAGGCTACTCTTTTTGATTTCCAACTGCCAAGGGATTTTTTTACGTGCGGAACAATACACACGGCTGTCCGATCTCACTATCCAGAGACCCGGGGAATTACTAGAAGTGCAAGCCCACGTGACAAATCCCAGCCCTTACCGGGAATTGAACCCGGAACCTCTAGCACTCAAGGCAGACATCATGTCTCGAGACCAGGCAGCCCCCTGCATCCATCTTTATGTTTAAAATATTTTGGTTTGACAGTGATTTTGATAATTCTTTGTTTTCTCAGTGTGTAGTATTTGTATGTACACCATGTTCCTGTTTGCAGCAGAGCTGCAGTATTTGAGCAGATCTAACATTTTTATAAAGGAAGTGGAATTTATGATCTGTTTTTTAATGACCTTCATGGAACAACTTTGATATTGTTGAATGTTGAATAAAGAATCAACATCACAGCACTCGGGATACCCCCTTAAGCGCTCCGTCCCCATCTTCAGCAGCAAGCGAAGAGTTAACAACTTTGATAAGAAAACATGAATTATTTATGTGGAAGTGGCATGTTTAGTATCATCATCATCAAGTGTCTCGCACTTGACAGCATAATCGCACTTCTCATTTTGTAATCGCCAGCATCATGCATCAGCTCATTTGCTGACATTTAAACATTTTCTGTTGTGTTTTCAGTTTTGAGAAAGTGAATATTTATTAGACACATATGTATATTACTTGTCATTTCCTATAACAATTTCACCTATACTCTTCTTCTGATTTAATTTGTTTTGACATCTGCTTCTCAGAACGATCATGCCTTTCTTTGATCCAGATACAAACATGACATTTTTAATTGGGAAAGTGAGTACAAATGTCTTTTTGTTGTTGTTTTGTTATATTATTAATTATTATTATTATTATATATTAATATATTATTAATCGTGGATTATGGAGAGGCATGATCGCTTATGCCAGTCGGCAAGGCACCTGATGATGATGATGATATTATTAAGAATTTTAAAATAAGCAAACCACAAATGAAACATTTCACAATTTATTGCCAGGCATTTTGCACTGTATTTTGTGAAGTTTTTACTAAATAATTCACATTAATGTATACGTGAAGTGAAGAAATGAAGCCTTATTACAGGTTTTCAAAAACAGTCTTAGGACTCTTGCTGTGGTGTTTCATCAGAAGAACCTTCAGTCTAAAGCACTTGCTGTGGTGTTTCATCAGAAGAACATTCAGTCTAAAGTTCTTGCTGTGGTGTTTCATCAGAAGAACCTTCAGTCTAAAGCTGGGTGTTTTATCAGCATAATTTTTATTTTTCACAAATAAACTACACATAAATGCGGATTTGAGCAAATATAATAATTCTTGGTGCTTCTAAACATTTGCACAGATGCAGTGATACAAATACTGTTAGCTAGGCTTCTCGCGACTAATCCACTATAGCAGTATCAGTAAAGTGCCATTTATGACATCTTGCGAAAACCAGAAATGTTGGTTTTGCATTTTTTTCAGGTAAAGAGGTTAACCCTTTGGTATTATATAATTTAATATTACAATTTATATGTTGGTTAGTGTTTGCTGAAGTTTGTATACATTGCTTTTGGTACACTCTGTATATTAACAGAGCAGTTGAAGGTTTCAGCAAATAAGTAGTCCCATAGCAGAGCCTGCTGTGAAGCATTAGGTCTTCAAATATTCTAGGTCATGACCAGGGCCTTTGATGCTTTAAGCACTGAATCTTATGTAACACATCTGCTTATTTACTTAATAGAGACAAGGCATCCAGCCTGCCTCATTGCATTCTTGTTCTGATGAGATTTTTTAAAACACTTCAACCCAGAAATTAAACGCTCAGCTCCAAGGCTATTGAACATTTATGTGATGCTCTCTCCCTTTGTGATGCCCGAAGCATGTGCTTAGTTTGCCTTATGGTTAATGCGGCCGGGACCATAATATATGAGTTCATGTGGACCAGATCTCTACCTTATCACCTTTCTATATAATTCTGAACATTTTCCGGTGCCAGTTTTTATGATACTGAGCTGCCCTCAGAACCATACTGGTCAGAACAATAATCCTTCCTTGAATGCAGATAACTGTCCTAATAGGCATGTGCACTATTCATATGCCACTCAGCATATATCACATACATTAATTACAGGTAATGCTAATGCTTTTCAGGGGGATACAACTCTGAACTTTTTAGAATTTACAGAGAAGGAACCGTACCTAACATCAGGTAAGAATATTGTCAAATATAGAATCTCTGTTCCTGTCCCACTTGAATGTCGAGTCAGTAAGGGACCTTTTTCCACACCTTCAGGCGTATTGGGCATATGGTGCTATACCTGTAGTTTATAGACCAATCAGGACTCAGTGGATGATGTGGTCCTTATCACAGAGGTGACTTATAAGACTAATACAGGCCAGAAAGGATGTAGGAAAGTGAGGGCAGGGAACAGTGTCTGTAGGTACAAACATGTTCAAACATGTTCATGTAATAATATGCATATACAGATCTTTCTAGCTATTCTGCACTGTTCAGCTGTGTTTTTTTCTAGATGCCTTGCACTAAAAAAGTTGAAATGGTGGTCCTAAAAATAGACTGAGAGATGCGAAAAGGGTTCCAAGAAATACCATGCTAAAGTCTAATGATTTGGAAGAAAGGCATCAGTGTCATAGATTTTTAAAAAATTTAACACTTCTATTTTGCTTTTGTCAGAACAAATATGAGGACCAAGAATTGTTCAGTGGGATATTTGAGTTGTTTGTCTCCATAATAAGCATAACATTTCATTGGGTGTTCCATGATGTAGCAGCAGAAGTACAATTTACCTAGCACTGATGGTGTCAAAATTGTAGTCCTTATGAGCAGTGTTGCGCCCGGCTCTCTAGCGTAGTTGGCTAAACCGGGGGGTAAGCAGAAAAGCCACATTTCTCCCAGATTTACGGTACCTATCATGGAATTAAGGCCAAAAGGTTGCGATATCCATAATACAGAGCCTAAGGGTTAACAACTCATGTTTTCTGGATACTAAAACAAACAAAACAAACATGAGCAGTGTTGCAATTTTTTAATTGACCTTTTTCTTTTGCACACATGCATACAGCCTCATCCACCAACATGAACGCACGCACCACACACACACACACACACACACACACACACACACACACACACACACACACAAATGCATCCATGTGCACACACACAGATATAAATAACCTAGTGGTATTTATGTTTGTTTTTCAACTATTATTTTTATGTAAACAAGTTTTTGTTCTGAACAAAAGTTTGGCCTGGAGAGAATACATTGTACAGGTCTAAGTTAGAAAAATAAGCCTTTGGCTCATATTATAAGATAGTGAAATTTCATACACAATATTTGAGAACTACATGTACAGTCCACACATTATTGCTGTAGTATACTGGCCTCATTCTCTGATTTCCTTCTGCCAAGTACAGCTGGTGTTGATAGAACAGAGCAGATCAAGGGGGCGGCTCTAGTTCCTAAAAGAGCTGTGGCTTTGATGGATGGGGAAGTTAACAGGCTCTTGGTTTTGTCTCAGCGGACAATTACACATGCTCCTTACATTGTACCACGGAAGGTAAGACAGTTAGGTGCATACATGTGTCTTTGCCTCTCCTCCTTTCTCCATCTTCGGGCCTCTTACCGTCTCAGTCTCATTGTATGTCACTGTATCTTATTGTGTCTCTCTCTCTCTCTCTCTCTCTCTCTTCTCTCTCTCTCTCTCTCTCTCTCACACACACACACATACACACACACACGCATGCACGCATGCACGCGCATACACACACACTATGCTGAAGTGTGTTTTTTCAGTACTGAATCTTCTTGTCATTTTCCCATACAGAGAGGAGCTCCATTGCGCTGTAATTTTCAGGTTTGACTTAACAATTGTCTGGATTATCTGCACCTTTTAACCCATCACCACTAACTTTTGCATACTTTTATGCTAGGATGAGCTTCCCTAACTCTTTAGGTGCGGGACAAAGGTTACATAAGAGATGCCAATCAAGAAATGTCTGTGATTGAAATGTGTCAGTGAATTATGTTGAAAGTGGTAACACACCAGTAGTAATGACCATGGGACACGCCAGATTTTTTATGTAAACAATGCCGGTTGCCTTTGCTTCCCATGAATACCTGGTACCCACTCAAGGCTGGGTCAACCTGGGAGCCAAGGTCACTTTAAAAAAAAAATATGGTCCTCGTAGGAACAGAACCCACAACTTTCTGATCCGCAGCCGAGCGTCTAGCCGCTAAACCATGGCGGCTCTCAGATTTTTAATGTGTTCTGACAAAATACAAAAAGTATGAGAGCATATTAAGCTAACAAGATGACTTGGCATACAGAGTGATTTATATACATGACTCATTGTTTGGGAATCAAAGAGTTAATCCATGATTAACCAAGATCTATCCATTAGAGAATGATTATAATTCTTTCTCTTAAATGAATTGTTGTCTACCTCTGATGAGCTCCATCAGATCGTTGTATATCTGTTTCATGACAGAAATGATTTTTCAAAGGAAGGGCGATCTGTCCTTAACTTCAGCCCCAAGTCTGGAGGACCAGGGTGTCTCTTTTGGTCTCTTATTGTCCCATTGACCGGATAGATGAGCTACCACTGGCATAGCTCTCAAGGTCATTGAGAAACTCAAGCTCCCCAACCTCGGCAGGGTAGAGACAACTTCGGGGGGAGTAGGAGTACTGAATAATTAAATAAATAAAGTAGAAAAACTTTCTTTTTAGAGTATTAACTGTTGTTGTTTTCCACAGTCTTACAGGGATTTCCACTCTGATCTTTATCCAGACACTCAAGATGGAATTCCAGGACTTTCTGCTGACCAGTGGATTGCTGGACACTCTGCACAAGTAAGTATGACAAGCATATTTATGTAAATATTTTTTTTTTAAATCAGTTTATGAGTTACTGGTCTTGACAATACTGAGAGTCTTATGCCCTCAAAATGCCTTACCTTTGTACCCCCTGGTTTAGACACTAGCCGGTTGGAACAAGGAAAATAGCAGTGTCAATGACCTGTATGAAAAATAGCTAGCCAGCAAGAAGTAACAAGAAAGCCAGTAAAAGAGGATGAGTCCTGGCCAAAGTTCCAACTCTGGAGGCTAGGTTAAGTTTGGTATATGCTGAGGACAGGAACAGTCTGGAGAGAGAACTCCTCCAAGGGAACGGACACGACTGGTGATATGCTGAAGGTTCTGAGACACCGCATAACAAAGTAAACCTTGCAAGACTTTTCAGGTTTGAATCAACGTCATGTCACTCAGGACACTCTCATAAGTGCTGTGTCCCAATCTTCAGCAGCAGGGGAAGAGTTCCTATTCTGATGGTACCAGTAACTTTCTGACTGTATATCCGTCTCCCCTTTCCCCTGAGTGTTGAGTGTCGGTAACTCCTTGCAGCACCATTCTCCTCAGACTGTAATGATCTGTCTGTGCCTCCCCACTGTTTGCTCGCTTCCAAAGATCGCTATCTTGCAGAAAACACGTTTGAAATTATTTTTGTACCTAGTCTGAACTCTTCCTCAGTGTATCAAGTCTCAACTCTTCCTGTTTGTATCTTTAGTCTTATTTGTCTTTCTGTGACTAGAATGTCACTGTTCCTTATTGTGTTTAGAGCACCCACTTTTCCTCTGTGCCCTTAGAGTCTCTAGTGTTTCTGCTTGTGTAAATAGTCAAATGTTCCTCCCTGTAATCAAATTATAATTATTACAATGGTCATATTCACTGCAGTCTTCTAAAACTTTGATGACTGTGACAACTTCAATGGTCAAATCCACACACAAAAAAGACATCCTCTTTAGTGAATTGTACATGGGTAGAAGATACCAGGGCCTGATGTCTGCAATGATATAAAGATGTATGCAAGTAGGATATGAATGGGAACATGATGCATAGATGTTTGGGAATGGTCAGGATGGGAATAGTAACGAAAGAGAAAATTGAGCGTTTGAGAAGAAGTGCAACATGCAACAGCAACAGTGACCCTGAAGTTGTATACATATATTGTGGAAGACTTGTGTGTGTGAGCACATGCATGCGCTTGCTTGCTGGCCTTGCTCGTGCATTTGTGATCCACATGGGTTATGAGACGACTGAGGATTCTCTAAAACTGGATATGCTGGGCTCAGAAGTGCAGATATTGCAGCAAGCTCTGAACAACAGCATAACATACTGACTGCCTTTTTAAGCATGACTGCAGAAAAGGAATAAGAAGAAGAAACAGAAGCACTTTGTATTCCTGTCATTTCTATATTCAAAAGATTTCTGCAGCAGCAGCAAATGATTTTCATCAGTCAATAAATTGCTTGAACTTCCACAGTTTTTTTTGCACTTTTTAAAATATGGGAGTCACAGTAATGTAGTGGCTATATGCCTGCCTAGAACCCTAAGCTCTTGGGTTTGAACCTGCATTAGCTTCGTCTAAAATGGATACCAGGAAATTTACTTGGAAACAAAAAATGGCCAGAATGATGCTGACCAAATCACCATCAGGTGGCCATTGCTCTATAAAAATATTGGGTGCGGCACCATATGCCTGATGCCTTAGTAGCATGACTAGGAGCCTGTACTTTTTTGCCTTTTTACTTTCTTTGCTTTTCTAACCCCCAGTGGGGCACAGGCCCTCAACTAGCTCATGCCAAGAGGTTCTATCCTTTGCTATCACAAACAGCTCTCCCCATGTCCTCTTCATCTTTTTATATCACTCTCTAGCTCCCTTTTCAATGTGTTTTTTGGTCTACCTTTATTTCTATGCCCATGTGGGTTCCAGTGTAAAGACATTCTAGTTATATTGTTCTCAGGTTTTCTCAATGAGTGTCCTATCCAACGCCAGCATCTTTTCTTCACTTCTTGGTCTAGTGGAACTTGTTTAGTTCTCTCCCAAAGCTCTACATCAGTGATTCTATCACTACACTCAGAGGAAAGGCATGATTGACATATAACCAGATTGTGACTAGTGCTGTCAGTATTGTAACTCTGCGCTGACTGCTGAAGATAAAAGACGGAGCATGCATGGAAATGCTCCTAGTGCTGTGATGTCAATTCTTGACTCAACTCAACTCAACCATTTAATTCCCTCTATTCTGTGCATGCACCAGTTAATGAATGTTTGTAGTTTATTAGTAATTGCCATAGTTGTTATCCATGTTTCTGCTCCATACAACATTATTGATTTGACATTAGAATTTTAAAAATATTTAGTATTGACTTTACTGAACATGTTAGGTAACACGGATCACACTGCAGCCTGGAAAACAGTTGATCAGGAGAGAGAGACGAGGATCTCTCATTCATGGATCCCAGCCAGACTCCCGTTCTCAGAAAGTTGTGTCAGGTCAGAAAACAGACAAGGAAAAGAATGGAAAAGTTCCAGCTGCCCAGGTAATTGATATAAAATATAATCGTCATCATCATGTGCCTTGTTGATAAGTGAAGGCGTTTTCCCCATAACAGGGTTGTAAATATATAAATATATTTATATATTGTATATATATATATATATAATCATCATCATGTAGCAGGTCCTTTGCAGAACGTCGCTCTCATCACAGTCTGCCTGAAAGAAACCAGATCCCTCGCCAGTTCTCCCGCCTCACGTACTTTTACACTCAAGGAGTCACTTATTTCTTGTGCCCATCTTCGTGTCGGTCGGCATCTGCCCCTCCTTCCTGGTACCATGCCTTCTGCTATAATTTTTTTCCAATCCGTCGGGGCGCTTGATATGACCAAAATATTTCAACTTTCGAGAAAGGATGCTGTTTATTAGCTAATCTTCCTTGCTGTTCAGATCTTTTAAGATGTCAATATTTCTCATCTTCTTTGTCCAAGATATTCTGAGAATCTTTCTTTGGCATTTCAGCTCAAAAGCTCCTATTCTATATATATATATATATATATATATATATATATATATATATATATATATATATATATATATATATATATATATATATATATATATATATATATATATATATATATATATATATATATATATATATATATATATATATATATACTCTTTTTGTGAAAAACTCATATCGAGACAATTATTAGGATTTATTTTAGAAATGTCAGGCTGAGACATTACATGGTTTTGGCGTGCAGTCAATAAATTGATTTTCTTTTTGCAGCACGCATTGTAGTTCATGCTAAGTATGTTTATAAATATCTTCTAATTTAGCCAAATTAAGACACTTTGTGGGTTTTTTTAGTTTTAAATTCTGCATTTATTTTTACATAAGTTCGGAAATTTCATAAGGATTAGCTTATAGAAAGTGTTAAAAAACATATTTTAGTGACATCATTGTTTTTGCTTCAAATCCAAAAAGTCTGTCGCCAGACGGAAATTTGACCCGCTTCTACTTTATAATTCATAGATCATTAGACGTTAGTAATTTAGTTGCAGGAAGTACAAATGTTATTTCTACAAAGAATTAAAATATTGATTTTTGATTTTATTTCATAATCTGATCTGATTTAAAACTTCTCCCATACATCTGCTGTGGTATGCCATTTACACCCCGCATGTTCGGAACTTTTTTAGGTAATTAAATTAAAATGCATACTAAGTTAGCAATTCTTTATGAGTTATTTTTATCAAATCGACAACCATTGTAGCATCTTTTGTGCATTTGCCATTATTGAGAGTTCATAGAATTTTCTGTTGGAGATACTTTTACCTGATCACCCCCCCCCCCCTTTTTTTTTTTTTCATGAATTTCACACATCAGGCTACATAGGCGGAACATTTTTAGTAATTTTATTTTTATTTGCACTAAAATGCTACTGTTATCTGAATTGTATTTTTAAAATCCACAACAGCAATAAATGAACAACACATAAATAGTATATGCTCACCCACAAACAGCAGCCAATCCATTGGTATGCCCAGTGGCAATGTATATCCAATTTTGAATACAGTCACATTTATAAAGGTGTATCAGTTCTGATTACTATAAGTTAGATAGCATCCAAAATATTTAATACACTCTACCCAGTGCTCCATTGAAATATTTACAATGAAGTTAAAACTATACATTTAAAGCAGAACACACAGTGGCTAAGTTGTTGATCCATTTGCCTCATGGTCCGAAAGTTGTACGCTCTCTGGGAATTGTTGTTAGAGCTATGGAGGTTGTGCATCATTCTCAAGAGGTGGTTAGCCATTGTGTAGAAACAGACCGAGCCATATGGTGTAAAATCAAATGCAATTAAGTGGATATTTTTTTACCTTAAACCTCTTTTAATCATTAACCCATGAAGTGCTTACTTAAAACTAGTGAGCTGGCGGCCATTTTTATATGTTAATTAGGCCAGTGTTGCATCATGTGTATTTGAGATATGCATACACAGATAGGCCTCACTGCCCCGATTGCAATGATATATAGTTGCTAAGGGATTCATTAAGAAATAAAATAGTTATTGCTATAAAATGCAAACATTTGGTCATTTTAACCCTTCATTTTAATGGGACGCAGCCCGGAATCCATCTTTTGTCTTATTTCACTATAATTTATCTATAGTGGGATCCACCACTAAAATGAATTTACCTACTTCAATGAGGTATTGTTAAATTAAATAGTTTAATCTCTCTCCAGCTCTGATAGTTTCATTAATAAAAATCCAATATATAAAACTTCTCTAGCATCCCTACATTTACAAAAGCCTCCTTGGATGGTGGGGAACGTGCATGTTCTACCCCTGCCTTCTCTTGAGGGCTGACCAGCATTGTGTGGCTTCTCTTGAAGGCTGACCAGCATTGTGTGGTTTCTCTTGAAGGCTGACCAGCATTGTGTGGCTTCTCTTGAAGGCTGACCAGCATTGTGTGGCTTCTCTTGAAGGCTGACCAGCATTGTGTGGTTTCTCTTGAAGGCTGACCAGCATTGTGTGGCTTCTCTTGAAGGCTGACCAGCATTGTGTGGCTTCTCTTGAAGGCTGACCAGCATTGTGTGGCTTCTCTTGAAGGCTGACCAGCATTGTGTGGCTTCTCTTGAAGGCTGACCAGCATTGTGTGGTTTCTCTTGAAGGCTGACCAGCATTGTGTGGCTTCTCGTGCAGGCTGACCAGCATTGTGTGGCTTCTCGTGCAGGCTGACCAGCATTGTGTGGCTTCTCTTGCAGGCTGACCAGCATTGTGTGGTTTCTCTGGACCAACCTGATGTGGGTCACCACCTGTGACCTGGAAACAAAGATGACCACACAACAATGAGACGGCAATGTCCCACGAGACTAACCAGGAAGGCTAACCCGGTCAACAAATGCCTACAGAAGTCGGATGTGCTGGCAAATATGGCAGCTATGCTGTAAACAGGTAGCACACAATTAGATCTTTGGATGAACGCAGAAGAAGAAGAAGTCACCTTGTACAACATGTTTGTTAGGGAGGCAATTGGTCTATACCCCCCCTCCCTCCCCCACCTGATACACCAACACAGAGATAAAATAGATTACCAAGATGTAGAGGAAATCCTCAAAAAGACAGACTGATGGATTGAACTCACTGACAACCAAAGGCTTCACAAAATCACAGTATACCTTACATCACAGCCTGGCTTTATTACTGATCATCTGTTGGTCTGAAATGCCTCGCGGCACAAAACAGATATTGATAACACAGCCTGTAATAATTCTACTACCCCTGAGTGTTACCTGTAATGTCGTTCCGAGTATCTTGCCATGTCATGCCAGTCATGCAATGTAAATTTGACTTACCACACATTCGATTTTTAGATCACAAGCAGTAGTGACTCATTACCAAAGCAAGAAAAGGTCAACCAGGGGAAAGACAGTCACTCAGTCACTTCCTCTTCAGTTAAAGAAGAGGTCAAATTAACAACACAGAAGCCAAACCAAAACTCACAGTCACCAGACAAGAATTCACAGATACCAGACAAGAATTCACAGATACCAGACAAGAACTTGCAGACACCAAAACCTGTTAAGCCATTTGCAGGTAATAATTTTTGTTTTATGTTTAAACATAATGTATAGTAATAAATCTTGGGATGTGAATGAAAAAAAGTTAGACGAGCTTTGGTGATTGGTGATGCTGTTTGTGAGATTGTGGCAAATACTTTGAATGCTGGAGTTCTTCTTCTCCTCCTCTTCTTTCTTCTGTTATTTCATTGTGATTTTAGAGAGATATGTAAGAATCTTCTGTGTGCTATCTCTTATGTGCTGCATAAGTTGATCTTTATTTCTTAAAAACTATTCTTGATGCCATCTTCTCCTTGCTCTGTATTCATTCTGTTTCTTCAGTTTGGCAGGTGATACCAGGACAGTCTCAACACATGGCAAAACCGTCTCATCTGTTGCTATCTAATGAATTGTATACATAGTTTCCTTGGCTCCCAAGTCAACCCAGCCTTGAATGGGTACCAGGTGCAGTCCTGGGAAGTAAAGGTGGTTAGCAGGATGCTGACTTCATTCTCCACCGAGTGCTGATTGGTCTATCAAATATAGGTCTAGCCTTATATGGCCAATATGCCTGCAGGCATGGAAAAGGTTTCTTTACTTTAATTTTTTTTAATACCTGGTTTCAATTCCAGACTTCTGGTTTCAATCCCAGTCTTCTGGTTTCAATCTCAGTCTTCTGGTTTCAATCTCAGTCTTCTGGTTTCAATCCCAGTCTTCTGGTTTCAATTCCAGTCTTCTGGTTTCAATCCCAGTCTTCTGGTTTCAATCTCAGTCTTCTGGTTTCAATCCCAGTCTTCTGGTTTCAATACCAGTCTTCTGGTTTCAATCCCAGTCTTCTGGTTTCAATCCCAGTCTTCTGGTTTCAATCTCAGTCTTCTGGTTTCAATCCAAGTCTTCTGGATTTAATCCAAGCCTTCTGGTTTTAATCTCAGTCTTCTGGTTTCAATCTCAGTTTTCTGGTTTCAATCCAAGTTTTCTGGTTTCAATCCAAGTCTTCTGGATTCAATCCAAGCCTTCTGGTTTTAATCCCAGTCTTCTGGTTTTAATCCCAGTCTTCTGGTTTCAATCCCAGTCTTCTGCTCAATTCTTTATTTTTAATGCTACCTGTTTTTGTGGCCCTGGAAACTTTTCCAAGACATTTAATTTCCATAGTTAATAATTATGCACTAATTAGTTATAGTGAGGGGCCTATGTAATAATTGTACATGTGTATAGCCAACTTATCGTGACCGACTGCTTCCATCAATGACAAACTGCATTTCTGGTGCTAAATGTTGCCCTTAGACCTCTAGGGACATTTCATTTGATTTTCACTGTCACAGAAATGACGCAAGAATGGGGTGACCCCATTGCAGTAAATTTGAAAGCTCGACTAAGATCAAGACTAAATAGGGGTTTGTTGAATGTCATTCTTTTCCATCTTCTTGAGCAATAGTATACTAAGAAAGGTTTAAGTAATATTTTATTCTTTGAAGGAAAGGGGGGGGGGGGGGAGGAGGGAGGACACAAACAATACATTGCATGGTTTATTGCCTGGTATAATGTGCTGCATATCATTAGGTGCATACTTCTGCTTTGATTGCAGTCTTTCTTCTTCTTTTTCTCCTCCTTGTTGATCTTCATTATATTAAGGCTGTCCTTGATGCCAGCACACCATTTTTGTGTGTGGATGTTGTCTCCTTCTTCTTGTTCAGTTCATTATATTTCTTCAGCATTGCTCTCTGTGGCAGTATATACCAGGGAATTTGTATTCACATGGCCAAACCATTCCATCTGTTGCACTTTTTTAAGTTCTGTTACTGGTTATTTTCTTCTGTAATGATTGTAAATGGTTCATAAAGTCACATCCATTTGTCTTCTTCTGCCTTTCTATCCCCCAATGGAGCATAGGCCCTCAACCAACTCACGCCAAGTCGTTCTATCCTTCGCCATTGCATGGAGCTCTCCCCATGTCCTCCCAATCTTTCTAACCTCCTTCTCCAGCTCTCTTCTCCATGTGTTTTTTAGCCTTCCTTTATTCCTATGCCCCTGTGGGTTCCAATGCAAAGACATTCTAGTTATGCTGTTCTCCTGTTTTCTTAGTGTGTGCTCTATCCAACGCCAGCGTCTTTTCCTCACTTCCTGATCCACTGGAGCCTGTTTAGTTCTCTCCCAAAGTTCTACATTAGTTATTCTATCATACCATTTTATTCCCTCTATTCTGCGCAGGCACCAGTTAATGAATGTAGCCAGAGAAAAAATACATGCTTTTAAAGTGTACACTTCAGATTGTTTCCTATTGTTGTGCATCGACTAATCGTGCTGTTATACTACCACAGATTGCTACCATATGATCTACATTTTTCTAAATTACAGAGCCAGTTTGTGATATCTACAGTGATGATGATACCAATAATAATAATACGAATATTAGTATTAAATGTACTCACATTTTTTAATTTGTCTGGATTTTTTCACCGGGAAACACTGGCTCTGCACAACTTACTGGAATGCTGATGCATGATAAGGCAGACGTGGTTGGTGCCTTGTGGGAGAGCGTGTACAGTTCGGAGGAGCAGATGGATCACCAGTCTGGTGAGATTGATGCAGCGACGAGTGAAGAGAGGTTCTGGCAGATGGTCGAGGCTCAGAGGAAAGGCAAGATGGACGTTTAATCAGATTGCTACTGGCACCATTAGTATTGGAACTCTTTGCTGGCTGTTGAAGATGGGGATGGAGCACTTATGGGAATGGCCGGAGTGCTGTGATGTCGGTTCTTGAATCAACTCAACTCAACTCAACATATTTCAATAACTTCTTATAATTAGTCTCTTTAATTTGTCTGTATAAATAGGTATCAGACAGTCCAAGTTTCGACATATCCAAGGCTCTTTGCTCCACCCCAGCTCTTTCATCACCAACATCAGAAATGTATGTAAAACAATACCAGGAGAAAGTAATGTATTTGCTGCAAACACCAGCAGATGTGCTGTGCCCATTGATGGCCCTGGGGGCTGTATACAGGTTTTTGAGGTAAATGCTCGCATACAAAGAAATATTTGTTTGTTTTAGTTTACTTTTTACTTATGTCCCTTGCACTCTAGATAAAGCTGCAGTGCTTGTTCCTCTCCCTCATTGGTTTGTCTTTGTCAAACCGCTTGCCGGTCTTCTATTTATCATGTATCACAGCTGTTGTAAGTAGTTAAATGTAGGCACTATGATGTAAAGGTGTTTCTTTTGTCTTTTGTTATTAATGTTCCACCCTTGACCAGGAAAGAAAGGAAAATATGGGAACAGGCAGTTGAATTATCTACAGAGACATCCGCTGTGGTTACTGCCAATAAACTACCTTTTTTTTTGTGTGGAAATTTTTAGAAAATGATGATCAACGAATCACATTTCACATACAAATGAGGCAACCTTCGAGAAGCAAGTAAAACCTGTAATCTGATTGGTTAAACAGAATGTAGACACTAATAAAGAAATTTGAGGTAGACAGTAATATTTTGAGCATGTTAGGAGCAGTAATGAAGTTAAAAACTTAGTAAAAATTAATATTTTGATGGACAGTGAATAAGGGGAGAACAAAGAGATAAATACTGGGATGGCTTGGCCAAGTAATAAAAGCAGAACAAGAACACAGGTCTGATCCAAAACTCTTGTGATCATGTGAGATGGTGAACCAGTAGGCATGCAAGCATATGATAATTTGAGTCTAGGTAACTATACAAGGAGCTGTTGATTACTGAAAGTGATTGTAATGTTACTCAGGGGGTTTAGTGTTGTTTTATGTTGTTATACAATCAGGAGAGGTACCTTGGGATGGCTGCTGCATTAGAGGACTTAGTTTGCATTAAAATTCCCAGTGGCTAGTGACTTTGGTTGTGCTAACATATCATGATAAAAAACTTATCGTGTACTAACAGAAACATTGAAAAGCATGTACATTGTTGCCAAATAGAATTCAGATAGATAGAAATTAGATGGTAATCCATTACTGCACCTTGCAGTTTGATCAAGCCTGTCGCCTTCAAGACACTGGAGTTCCTGTTTTACAAAATGGCAGCAAGGTGACAGACTTTGCCTGGGATCCTTTTGATAACAGCAGACTTCTTGTTGGTAGGGTTGTGAATTGTTGTGCTAAGTGTTTTTTTTTTTAATTCTTCACTCTGTCATTTCTTGGTCAGATATGACTGAGCTGCTGTATAACAGTGTTCAGTGCTACTTGTTCTCTGTTAAGGAAGAATGTTAGGTGGTGTGTCCTAAACTGAGACCGGCTCTAGCTGACTGGCCATGCTGTTGACGTCACCAAACCAGGCTAATGATACACTAACGCAGCGTTTCTCAAACTGTTTTTGTCAGGCAAAAAATACAAATTTGCTTCACACCTACCCTTGGTAATTAGGAAATAAAAGAAAAAAACTGCAGATTTAATGTCAAGCAGATTTTGAAAAATTCTTGATTATTGCCACAGCACCCCTGACATACGCTCGCAGCACCCGGTTTGAGAATCGCTGCATTAACATATTGTTAGCCCGGTTTGATGATGTCAGCAGCATGGCCCATCAGCTGGAGCTGGTCTTGACTAAACGTGACATCTCACATTGTGTCAACTGCTTCAGGCAGAGGAGCGCGTTGGGGAGGATACTAGCCTTATCACATTCGGGAGGATACTAACCTTATCACATTGGGGAGGATACTAGCCTTATCACATTCTGGAGGATACCAGCCTTATCACATTGGGGAGGATACTAGCCTTATCACATTGGGGAGGATACTAGCCTTATCACATTGGGGAGGATACTAGCCTTATCACATTGGGGAGGATACTAGCCTTATCACATTGGGGAGGATACTAGCCTTATCACATTGGGGAGGATACTAACCTTATCACATTGGGGAGGATACTAGCCTTATCACATTGGGGAGGATACTAGCCTTATCACATTGGGGAGGATACTAGCCTTATCACATTGGGGAGGATACCAGCCTTATCACATTGGGGAGGATACTAGCCTTATCACATTGGGGAGGATACTAGCCTTATCACATTGGGGAGGATACTAGCCTTATCACATTGGGGAGGATACTAGCCTTATCACATTGGGGAGGATACTAGCCTTATCACATTGGGGAGGATACTAGCCTTATCACATTGGGGAGGATACCAGCCTTATCACATTGGGGAGGATACTAGCCTTATCACATTGGAGAGGATACTAGCCTTATCACATTGGGGAGGATACTAGCCTTATCACATTGGGGAGGATACTAGCCTTATCACATTGGGGAGGATACTAGCCTTATCACATTGGGGAGGATACTAGCCTTATCACATTGGGGAGGATACTAGCCTTATCACATTGGGGAGGATACTAGCCTTATCACATTGGGGAGGATACCAGCCTTATCACATTGGGGAGGATACTAGCCTTATCACATTGGAGAGGATACTAGCCTTATCACATTGGGGAGGATACTAACCTTATCACATTGGGGAGGATACTAACCTTATCACATTGGGGAGGATACTAGCCTTATCACATTGGGGAGGATACTAGCCTTATCACATTGGAGAGGATACTAACCTTATCACATTGGAGAGGATACTAGCCTTATCACATTGGGGAGGATACTAGCCTTATCACATTCGGGAGGATACTAGCCTCATCCTAGGAAGTGAAACCTGAAAACCTAATGTAATGTAATTCTGATGAAAAACTCTGGTTGTTTGTCCACTTCTGGACTGCAGTCCTGTTCTAGAACCTGAGTGTTGTATGTGCATCCATTTTACAGACCTGAATAATTTGTATGCAGACTGTTGGTTGCTTGCCTCTCAGGCAAATGCACTTTGACTTCGAAGGAAGCTCCCAATTAGTCGACCCTTATGACTAATTACAACTTATCTGCACCAATGGGTGGTGAATTGATACATGACAAGGCAGATATGGTCAAGGCCCTTTGGAAACATGCAACAGAATCAGATGAGAAAGAAGATTATTATGGCTTGAAGAGAATGAGGCACCTGGGTGTAACCAGAGGGTCTGGCCGACTCACTACACTCAGAGGAAAGGCAAGGCAGACAATAACCAGATTGTGACTAGTACTGTCAGTATTGGAACTCTGCGCTGACTGCTGAAGATAAAGACTGAGCATGCATGGAAATGCTCCTAGTGCTGTGATGTCAATTCTTGACTCAGCTTAACTCAACTCAGCCAAACAACTATGTCAAGATGACCATGGAGATAACTGCTGCTTCCAGAGCACTTGCATGCATAGCAGAAGTAGTGGCCAAACATGCAGTAATTGTTTCAGACACCATGAACATGCTTAAGAAAAGATACCACATGTGGTTTGCAACATAGCAAAATGTGATCAAAAAGAGGAGGACAGTAGATTCCACAAAAAGGGAAAAAGAAAGTGAAGAGCTACATTTTGGTCAGAATTTTAACTTAATCTATAATTAAATATGCCTATTATCATTTTAATTAGATTTTTAATGGTAGATATACAAACTGCTCATGAAATCAAAATGTCCTTGTCATCTTGTTTAACAATTAGTTTTTTTTTTTAAATATTTTATTTATTATTAGATTACAACAAAATGTGATTAACGGATTATTACAAGTACAATTATTACAAGTACAAAAAACAAAAGCACTCACTTTCAGAATTGCTTGACACGTCCTTCAAACCTCTGTGCACCTTCAGGATAGAGACCACTGCTGTGTAGGACATACAACTAACTTAATTTTTTTAATCCTTCAAGTCTTTTCTTCTTTGCGATTGGTTTCATATTCTGAGGTTATTAGTTGTGTACCTCCATGAACCAGCACGTCAGCAGCAAGTCTCCAAGGGTTCCTAACAGTTTGTCCTGGATGCCTCTTCCTTTTCTGTTCTGTTTTGCTATCTGCTGACTTTATCTCTTTTTTCAGCTCTTGACAATGCCAAGATTAATGTATGGAGAATTCCAAAAGGGGGGATAACAGAGGAGCTTGTTGATGAGCCTGAATTTTCTCTCAGAGGTTTGTACTTAATCTTTAGATTCTTTGTTACCACAAAGTAATTTTACTTATAGATAAATTGTGCTCCATCTTCATATTGGAGGTTTGATGTGGTGGATATGTTGATCCACTGCTGTATTGTGGAGTAAATTCATGGTGAGACCTCACTCTCTTCCATGGTGTGACTCTTGTATCATGTCTCTTACCCTGACTCAGAAGCAGAAGAGAGTAACCACCAAGAGTTTTTGATGAATGAGACTGCCATTACATTTACCCTGTGGGAATATTTATCTTCACCGTCAAGTGGTTAAACTATTTGTCTTGTACTCTCAGTATCAAGGGCTCAGTTTTGGACTTCATCCTTCAATTCTGGAGTGTGAGTGTTTCAAATATCCCTGGAAAAGGTCACTAAAGAACTGCTGTTTTGTGGAAAGAATCACATGAATAAAATTCTCCATGTGGGCTCAGGGCCTCTTTTTATGGGCAAGCTAGAATGAACTCATTGTCCCTTAACTAGCATGTCTCTATAAACTTAGGGCTAGTTAAAACTGAATGTATTAGGCATAAATGTGTGGATATTGCTGCCTAGCTGGGAACTGTAACACAACATGCAACTGCCCATTTAAGGGGAATGCAAAATAAGAAGAATAGTATCCTGTGGGTTAAGTTGATCCTCTTATCTTTATTTACCTCTAAAGTCTTCATATGCGTGAAATTTCTCAACCCATGTCATTTAAAATGCTTCCTGTGTGGAAAAATAGACCGCCTGCCTCCCCAACAAGCATGTCATATGAGTCAGCTAACTGGGAGCTTCCTTCAAAGTCAGATGCATCTGCCTGAGAGACAAGGAACCAACAGTCTGCATATGCATAAGTCAGATCTGTAAACCAGATGTGCACACAACACTAAGGTTCTGGAATAAGACTAAAGTCCAGAGTTGGATAAACAACCAGAACTTTCCGCTGGGGAAAGCTGATGTTGCCTGAAGGAGTGAAACCTATATAAATTCATGGGTGAATGAAGTTGCAGTATAGTGGTGCATGCCTGTCAGTCCAGCATGTGTTTGAGTAGAGTAGGAAGTTTCAAAATGACATGACTTCTGTGACAGACTGTTCATGACCAGGTCAGGTACACTAGGTGTATGCAAATAAGAAGAAGATTTAAAATGCATGTAATTTAGAAATGCATGTATTTTTTTAAGCAATTTAAAAAAATATGGAATATAAAAATAAATGTAATTTATAAATAAATGTAACAGATTTGCAGGAATTAATACCTGGTGAAATAAAGTTGATCCTCTTGTCCTGAAATACTTCTCAACTCTTCAGGTTGAAACAAACCCCGGTAATAAATGTTGCTTAAATCGTGCCGTGTAAATTCATTTTATTTTGAAGTAAATGTCACAGCATCTGCAACATTGTAAGTGAGCTTTCATCTTACAGGTCACACTGAGAAGATATACTTCATCCGATTCCATCCCCTGGCATCTGATTTGATAGCTACTGCATCGTATGACATGACAGTTAGGCTTTGGGACTTGAAGCAACAGAAAGAAGTAATGAGACTTGAGGATCATGAAGATCAGGTATGTGATATCAGTGATTCATGTACCTTAACTGTTTCAGTTAAATTCCCTTATGGGTCTCCAAGGCAGAGTGGTCAAGCCATTTGCCCCGCATGCTAAAAGTCATGGGTTTGTTTCACGGCTGCATTGTTCTGTTCATGGGTGACGTTTTGTACAGAGACCACTGAGGATTGTCATCAGAGCTACAGTGTTTGTGCTTTGTGCGATGCTCTCAATGTAGAAAGGCCAAGCCATTTGGGATAACATTTGATGTAGTGAAATCAATCCCATTGACTTTAACTTTAGAAATTATGAAATGAATTACTTTAGAAATTCTGAAATGCAGATATGTTTGATTAAGATGATAGAATGACATCCAGTGGTACCTGATTTAAGAATGTGTCAGTTGTAGTCAAAGATATTCGTGTTTCAGTTACTTAAATTTCTAGGAGAGAATACATCAGAAATAAATAAATTGGACAGAAATTGAGCATACTCACAAGACTAGATATCAACAAAACAAAAACAAAAAACATGTGAACATATTTTGTCTGTATAATTTTTCTGCAAACAGAAAGTATACTACAGCAAGCAATAATTATTGACCAGTTGAGAATTGAAAGAGAGATCAGTCATGTGGATGATGGAGAGAGAGAACAAGAGAGTCCCGGGAACAGGTGTATCCGCAATATGCAAACAGGCACTCTTGATCTTTTTATACTTCACTTCAACACTGCAAGAGGAATAAGATGAGATGAGGTGATTTAATTCTTCTTCTTCTTCACGTTCACCAGCTGTAAACTCTGGCAGAACGTTCTGGTTGGTCATCCACTTCTGGACTGCAATCCTGTTTCAGAACCAAAGTGTTGCGTGTACATCCGTTTTACAGATCAGGCTCATTTGTATGCAGACTGCTGGTTCCTTGCCCCAGGCAGATGCACTCTGACTTTGAAGGAAGCTCCCAGTTAGTCGACTCTTACAACATGCTTTTGGATAGGCAGTGGGTCTACTCTTGTTTTCCCTATAACAGGGCCCCGGAACCCACACGAGATGATTTAATTAAAACTGACCATTTGAGACTGAGTGAGAAGATGTGCCATCAGACATGTTGTGGGAACTCTATCTTGTGTCAGATACATTGAGAGTCACAAGAACAAATGGTTTATGCAGCTTATTTGAATGCAGCAACAACAGTTGCCAACACGGTCACCTCAGCTAAGAAAGGCTGAAATGAGAGCAGTATGGTGCCCAAAAAGAAGTAACACTTATAAAATTGTACACGGTGGCCTAAATTGAAAATATTAAAAGGGTGATAGAAATTACAGTAAGCATGCCATTATCTTGTCAGTATAGTTGGTAAGGATGTCGAGAGTGTTAAGCTCGTAACATCACAGTGCAGATGAACATGGTTACAACATAATGACAGTTTAAACATTATGAAAGTTTAAAGATGGCTGCTCCACATTTGACATGAACCAAAGAGCAGCAGTGCTCTGGTTTCCATTTTATTTTTAATCAGTGAAGGGGTGAAACCTATAGAATGTGTCAGTGAATGAAGCACCAGTAAGGTGATACGTGCCTCTCAGTCCAGCATGCGTTTGAGTGGAGTAGGAAGTTCCAGAATGACATGACTTCTATGACAGACTGTTCATGACCAGGTCAGGTACACCAAGAAGAGAGTGACATATCTATTGCCAGTAGTCTGCAAGCAAATTGTGGCTAAATACTGGCTCTGTGCTTCATTTCTTCAACTTTATTTTACAACAAAATTAGCAGGAGCTCTGTATTCTTTACTGCAGTTTATTTTACCATGAAGTAGGCAGTCGGTAACTTAAATCAAAGAATGCAACTGTATAGTTAGTGAGCTATTGACAAAATAAAATTCCTATGTGAGTTCTGACAGTTCTGATAGACCCACTGTCCCCCTAACAAACATGTCATAAAAAGCTTTAGATTAGGTCTGTTTCCTTCAAAGTCAGAGCACTTCTGCCTGAGAGGTGAGGAACCAACAGTCTGTATAAAATATGCCAGATTTCTAAAGCGGATGTGCACACAAAACTCAAGTTCTAGAACAAGACCAAAGTTGATAAGTGGATGAACAACCAGAACTTTGCTCGGAGTTTAAATTTGATGAACTCTGAGAAGAAGAAGAAAAAGACAAGAAAAAGTTTAATAGAACTTTGTTTTTTTCTAATGCAGGTATTTTGTCTTTCGTGGAGCAGTGATGGAAAGTTCTTTGCTACAGTTTCTAAGGATGGCAAAGTTCGTGTTTTTGAACCACGTAAAAGTTCTTCAGCAATCAGGGTAAGAAAGACAACTGTGATCATCAACACTGACATTTCTCATTTTAATAGCTGCTTTATTTCTGTGTACCCAAGTTATATTTTGTGAGAAGCCAATCTAATTATTAATATTGGTTACTATGGAGAAATGGCTAACTAATTTGCCTCAGACTTTGAATGTTGTGGATGCAGATTTGGATTCAAATCTGGACGTTAGCAATTTATCATATCCCCTTTAATAAAGCAAAGTCTATGATTGGTCGTCATATACAGAATTCATAATGCAAGCAGACAAAAAGACACAGTTGTAAACCTGATTTTGCCCTGTTAAAACAGGCAATTACTTTTAATTATGGTCAATTTAGTATTTCATTTGAAAGGTTTATTTTATTTGCTTCATTTTATTCTGTTGTTACTATAGTAGTGGAGCAGCTAGCCAAACAGTTAATAATGCAGGGCTTTCTTGCAGGAGACCTGGCTTTAAATTCTCATTAAGGTTGGAGATTTGTTTTGTTGCGGGGTGAAAATTAAAACTGGTGTCCTGTGCGCAGAGTGGCTTGTATCACTTGATGGGTCCCAGATAAAGATTTGCTCTTTTGGATATTTACGTGTGCGAGGTAATTAGCAGTCTGATAGATTAATTGCTGCAGCTCCTCTGAGTGGTGAGCTACTATATGATAAAGCGGATGTGGTGAAGGCTCTAAGAGATCAAATGGATAGTGCAATAGAACAGATAGCAAATCCATACACTGAAAGACTAAATCAACAGGGGGAAGGAGGGGAGCTTAGAGGTCCTGGAAGATACCAAAATTAAAAGGGAAACGGAGACGGACTTTTGATCAGGTTGTAACTGGCACTATAAGTGTGTCAGCATTTTGTTTGCTACCGAAGAAGGGGACGGAGCATATGAGGGAATATACCGAGTGCAGTGCTGTAAATTTTTTAATTCTAGATTCATTCATTCATTCTGTCAGGAGGTGGGGGAATAAAATCCTGACCTGCTTATCCGGAGCACATGTGGGAATGTACCAAGTGCAATGATGTCAATTCTAGATTCATTCATTCCTTCTGTCAGAAAGTGGGGGAATAAAATCCCGACCTGCTTATCCGGAGCACATGTGGGAATGTACCAAGTGCAATGATGTCAATTCTAGATTCATTCATTCCTTCTGTCAGAAAGTGGGGTAATAAAATCCTGACCTGCTTATCCGGAGCACATGTGGGAATGTACCAAGTGCAATGATGTCAATTCTAGATTCATTCATTCCTTCTGTTGGGAGGTGGGAGATAAAATCCAGACCTGCTTAGTCTGTGGTGACAGCACTAACCATGTGGCCCTAAATACTCATGCTCACATACACCCCCCCCCCCCCCCATCCCATCTACATCACAAAAGTGGTAAATACAAGCAGTAATGACAGACACTGTAGTGTGCACCCGATGAGATACAGTGCAATATGACAGGCAATAAATTCTGCAGTCTATTGTTTGTGTCTGTTCTTTGTTCAAATTTACAAAAGGGAAAAATTGCTTTAATAATCTGTGTTATTTTCATTTTTAAAATTTGTAATCATTGTTGTGAGCCATGGGAACTGTGACTATGCAGCGGCTAAACATTTTCCTGCCAGCCAGAACTTCTGGCATTTGAATCTATATGAGTGCACATTTTTATAATTGACCCAGGACTGCTAGGTCGACCCACTTGAAAACAGTACCAAGTCTCTTGAGAAGTAAAGCTGACAGTATGATGTTGCCCACATCAGGTGGCAGTTAACATCACTTTAGATCATTACGATCTGAGGAGAATTGCAGTGCGGAGAGTTACCAGGGGATCTGGCCAAGGCTCAACAAGGGAGAGCAAGACGGTTACTGGTACTATCAAAATTTGAACTCTTTGTTTGCTGCTGAAGATGGGGGTGGAGCGCGTATGCGAGTGTCCCGAATGCTGTAATGTTAATTCTCAATTCAACATGGCAAATGCTGATTAGTTAAAAAATATGAGCCTACCCTCATAAGCTGCCAGCATGAGAAGGGTTCTTAGTTTCTTTTTGTGTGTCCCATTTTCAGAGTGGCCCAGGCCCAGAAGGAAGTAGAGGTGCAAGGATTGAATGGGCACTTCAGGATAGGTTCCTTGTGGTCTCTGGGTTTGATAAGTAAGTGTAATCAATCTATTTATATAGCCGTAACCTTTTCACACTGCAGAAGCTTGAAAAACATATTAATTAATATAGTGGCCTCCTAAACACTTGGCAGACATACATAGAACCATCGGTATTTAATTACGCTTTTTAAGAACAGGTCACTGCAGAAATAGGTCAGCATTTACTGGGCTGTCACAACTGGATGTGACTAGATTTAGCCTTTTTGGGGCAATAGGGTTAATGTACATGCTGAAACTGAAACACCTAATGTTTCTTGGGAAGATGTAGAAGACTAAAGCTAAAGCCAGTAATTTATTAAAGAGAAAGTGATGAGATAGTTTGGCCATCTAATGATTATATCCTATTAACAGCTACCAAAGAGAGCCACATTCAAGAAATGTGATGAACAGTAAGCACAGAGAAGACTCCCCTCCCACACACACATGCACACACACAGACAGACAGACAGACAGAATAGTGGCATCAAGAACGATCTTAAAGTAATAAAGACCAACTTATATAACATTAAAAAGAGTACACAGGCAATCCTTACATTCCCCGCCCCCGGTCAACGCTTTGCTGAGGTAACTGGTTAAGGAGAAGAAAAAGTTGATGTAGATATTTGAACTCTGTTACTGAGTTAACAACTGAATCACAGCACTCGGGAATTCCCACAAGTGCTTCCCCCTATCCCCCTCCCAGCCGTACCAGTAGTAGTTTGATTATGTGTCCATATTGCCTTTTCATTGTGTGCTGGCCAGAATTATTGTACTAGCAGCAGTCTGATTGTATATTTGAATTAGCTTATTGCATTTCTCCTGAGTGTTGCATGTCAGTCAAATCCCTGGTCAGTGCCCGCTGCACCATTTGTTACTAATTCATTGAACGTGATTCACAAAGATGAAGCAGGGTTTGTGTCCATAATAAAATCCCTACAGAGGTCCACAGTTTTTAGTAATATAATTTATGTTCATTCCATTACAGTGTGTCATATATCTCAAACAATATCTAACATATTTTTGACCCTCTAATATAATATAATATAATATAATATAATATAATATAATATAATATAATATAATATAATATAATATAATATAATATAATATGATATAATATAATATAATATAATATAATATAATATAATATAATATAAAATAATATAACATAATATAATATAATTTGGAAAGAGCTGAGAGCCTGAAGACAGCATATCATAAACATCAGATGGGGACAGTCATAATTTTTTAGTCATGTTATACGTAGAGGGAAACGGGAACATTTTGTAAACACTGGAAAGGCTTGTGGAAAGGGAGGTAGACGAAGACAATGTGAGAAGATTCATGGTATCCTTTTGTGATGGCATTGAGAGGTATCAGCATTGTATCTAATGCTTTTGGAAAGGTTGTGGAGAGGCATAATATGCCCATGCCAGTCGCAAGGCACTTGATGCTGATGAGGATGAACACTTCACAGACCTGTCTATCATCACATTAACATTGTCTTCACTCTCAGCATACTGACTGCAAAGTGATAAATTGTTTTTTTTTTCTTTAAATTGCGCAGATCCTCACTCCAACAGTTACTAGTCTATCGCTCAGATGAGCTCAGAGTGCTCCATCGTGTAGACGTTCATGTTTCCCCAGCCATTTTGGTGTCTCATTATGATCCTGATACCTCAGTTCTATTCCTCTCAAGCAGGGTAAGTTATTTGATCAAACAACAGTATTTAGACATGAGTAAATGAACTCTTTAAGGCTGGGAAATCAGTATTTGCTGCTAGTGATGTTTTTGGCCACATTAAGTATCAAGATGACCTGAAGAGAGCAGTGATAGGAGATGCAGTTTCCAGAAAATGAGGCAGAGGCCGACCTCCACAAAGGGGGATACAAGACATTGAAGATGCATTGGCTGTGAAAGCGCATAGGGCTGGAGACTTGGTTGGAGACTGAGATACTTTCAGGTGTGCCATGAAAGAAGTGAGGTTCTGCAAAGAACCTGCTGATTGATGATTTCTAAGCATTCATGATGGGAACACTCCAGAATATTTTGTTGCACTGGCATGGATGGGGGTAAGCACACAGATCTGATCTATGATACTGGTGATCATGTGAGGTGGCAAGTCATGATAATGATGATAAATAGTTAAGTAATTTGTAATTATCTATAAATCAAAAAAGGGGAAGTACACAGATCTGATCTGTGATTCTGGTGATCATGTGAGAAAGCAAGCCATGATAATGATGATAAATAGTTAAGTCATTTGTAATTGTCTATAAATCAAAAAAGGGGAAGTACACAGATCTGATCTGTGATACTGGTGATCATGTGAGAAAGCAAGCCATGATGAGGATAAATAGTTCAGTCATTTGTAATTGTCTATAAGTAAAAAAAGGGGAGCCACTGTGGTGTAGTGGCAAGACTCTCGTCTGCAGATCCGAAGGTCATAGACTTTTTTTTTTTCAGTGACCTTGGTTCCCTGGTCGACCCAGTCTTAAATGGGTACCAAATAAAGTTCTGGGAAGTAAAGGTAACTGGTGTGATGTGGAGAGCATCACCTACTGAGTGCTGATTGGTCTTTAATCAAATAAAGGTCTAACTCTATATGCCCGCATGCTTGAAGGCGTGGAAAAGGATCCTGTTATTGAAACTTGAAAAAAAAAAGTTAAGGGAACCTTATTTTTGTACCATTGGTGCATCAAGTATATGGTTCTAGGTTATATTTAGTTTAAACAAATCACTCAGCACTTGTATGGTGATGTGGTCAACATCATGCCATCTGCTTTTGATTCCCAGGATATTTCCTATGAATTACTTTTGGATTGGGTTGACCCAGGTTAATTATAAAGAAGTCTGTTTTGATGTGAATTTGAACCTGAGCCCTTTGGGCAGGTAGGCAGTCATTTAGCTACTGTGTCCTACGGACATCCTCTATGGTGAATTAAAGATAGGTAAAAAATGTCAAGGCTGACCTCTACTATAATATAAGATGTGTGCAAGCGGTACATGAATGATACAGGTGTTGAAATGGACTCATGGGAACAAAATGCAATTGATCTTTCTGTGTAGAGGGAGCACATCAGGAAGGGAATGAGAATGAAGGAATAAATAATTGCAGAAAGGAGGACAGCTGAGCGTCTGAGAAGAAACACAGTAAACACTAATGTTGACAACAGTGGTCCTAAAATTCCATCCTATAATTGTGGAAGACTTTTCTTAATGTGGATGGATCTTGCTAGACACACTCACCATCACCATAGGCTGTGAGTTCAATGCCTCCTCATAGCGCAGTATAACACTATCATCTAAAAATATTGAAAGGTGCCAGTTAATCATCCAATTGTAAGTCTGATCTGTTATTTGTATGTGTCTTTCCAGGGAGACAGGATAATCTACACATTTGAAGTTGCTGAGGAGGAGCCCTACCTGTTTGAGTGTGCACCTTTTAAGCTAGAGTCGGTGCACCAAGGTGTGTCATACTTGCCAAAACACGTCTGTGATGTGAGAAAAGTGGAAGTGGCTCGAGCCTGGCGACTGACATCTAATAGCGTGGAGGCCTTGTCGTTCACTGTTCCTCGTGTGAAGGTAAAATTTTGTCATGCTAAATTTTTTTATTTTTTTAATAGCTTCCCTTCAACGTCTGTACACAGCATGCGGAAAACTAGCTTTCGTTTATTCGGGGCCTGGCCCAAAAGTATGCAGCTCTCTTTCCTGGCAGGCAACATTGAGCGACCAGTTTTTTGTTATCGGACGGCTTTTTTTGCTTTTTTCTCACTGCATATAATGCTATACAAAACAAAAACATCTAAGTTTTGTCACTCATGAACCATTGCGCGTTAAGCGGTGACAACATGAAAAATGAGAGGCGGTTAAACCATTGAAAACAAGGAATACATGACACCCCCATAACATAGGACAGCCGGTGGGAAAGGCCACGACATGAATGGGAGCCGCCACGAAATCCCGCGCCTGGTGAGATGCGGTGATGTTCGAGATATATACTGAATATAGTATCTTAACATAGCATTTAGGGGAGTTTCCTTTTGACCCCAAAGGCTTTTTTAAAGCAAGGTTGATGTCAAATTTTCCTGTAAGCCTCAGTGATATAGGTCACAGGGTCACAGCATGAGTGACTCCATCCATATTGTTTTTGTTTTTTCATGGCCCCCAGGAAATGTAATTTATTTAATGTTTCACTCTGTTCATGTTTATTGATTACTCCTTTATATATCCTAATATATTTTCAAAAAATAATTTTTAAAAGTAGATACATACATTTAAAAAAAATTATAAGTGTCCTGTGTAATATAGTTACTACTTTTTAAAGGAATTTTTCCTGAATTCCTATGGGTTCATGACCCTTGTTTTTTTTTTTTTTTTTTTTTTTTTTACATTTGCAGGGTTAAAGGGCAATTGGCACACTGTGTTTTAGTTTATAACTAGGCTGTAATATCTGCAACTTTTGGCCCATCACATCTGATTTCAGCATATCTTTTGCTAGTTGCCCTTTATGTTGAGGGGCAAAGGGGCAATGAGTCTATTCTTTCTCTTCCCCCCCCCCCCCCACCCCCACAGAATGGGCCCTAGAGCCTACACTGTGAATTAAACCGTCAAGATCCTTAGATTTTCTTGTCTGGAGGCAGTCTTCAGCAACATTATATTTATTCAAATTTCATTTCTGATCTAATACAAAAAGGGAAGGTAAATCACATGTATGCCCTATGTGAGTTCTAGGGCCCCTTTTATGGGAAAAAGAACAGACTTACTTCCCCCCAAATAAGTATGTCATAAAGAGGTGACTAATTGAGGGTTTGGTTTCGTATGCTCAGATCAGACCATCAGGTGGGTTGCCTCTATAAACTTGCATGTCAGCTGCAGGTCCTGCAAGGTTCCCCATAGCTTGCTCTGCGCACTTTGCTCTTGAGGCCAGATGTCTTTTCGAAGTTGCAGGTAAAGTGGGCAGGTCTGTAGAATGTGCTGAGGTGTTTGTGGTCCTGTCTGACAGGCACACTGTGGGGACTGCACAATCTTTATTTTATGCATGTGGTAGTTCAGCCTGCAGTGTCCTGTTCGTAGACGGAAAATTGTTGTATGTTGCTTTCTGTTGAGTCTGCTGATGGGGTCTTGTGGATGTTTACTGTTAGTTTGTTCTCTCCACAATCCTTGGTTTTTTCCTTTGATAAGTGTTTTGATTTCTGGTAATGACAATGAATGGGCGTGTTGTTTCTTCTTTGTTCCATTTTTTGCAAGTTTGTCTGCTAGCTCATTTCCTGGTATGCCGCAGTGAGCCGGAATCCACTGGAGAACGATTTGATTGTTTACTGTGAGTCTGTTAAGCTGACGGGTCAGTTCTCTTTCTATGTTGTCTCGTGGATCCCTATGAGTCGCCTGGAGGACTGACATGCAGTCACAAAGGAAAACAATTTTGCTGTTTTTAATTTTTCTTTCCTTGAGCACTTTGGCTAAATCAATAATTGCTTGCTGCTCTGCTCTGAAGTTTGTTGAGAGTCTTCCGGAGGCGCATGACGTTTCTACTGTGGTCCCATCTTGCAGCATGATGACCGATCCAGCTCCTCCATTTTTGTCTGCTCCCTCCAATGATCCATCGGTGTATACGTGTGTTCATTCGGGTTTTGGATAGCTGTTGCAGACATGTTCAAGGGTCTTTGCATGCAGTACTAGGTCACATTCTTTAGCCTTTCTGTCTATGCCTGGAATTGTTGTTGTGACTGTATATTTAGGCTGTAGGTCTATGTTGTATGCCTGGATCATTTCCCATGTTGAAGGATCTTTAGAAAGAATGTCACTGTTTTTTTTTGTAGTAGTTTTGATAAATGGTGAAAGCTTTGTCTTTTGAGTCGAATTTTTTGTTAAGTTATTTGCTATTCTGATGCATGGGGTGGTCATTCATGCGTTTAAACTTTTCTGTTAGGGTAAGCACCTTTTCTTCCCTTCGAAGGCTCATGCTCTGGAGGCCACAAGTTGCCTCCAGCTCATTAATTGGTGAGCTTCTCATACCTACAGTGGTGATTCTGAGACCAGTGTTCTGTATTTTATCCAGTTTGTGTAGGTTTGTTTTGGCTGCAGTGGAGTACGCTCCCATGCCATACTCCAGTTTTGGTCGTACGTATCCTGTGTATACTTGTCGTACAGTGTTGGCATCTGCACCCCAGCTTGTTCCAGTAAGTTTCTTCATAAGTCTGAGCCTCAGGGTAGCTTTCCTTTGGGTGTCTTCAATGTGGGGGCCCCAAGTTAGCCTTTTGTCAAATTTTACTCCCAAATATGTGGGGTTTTCCTCTTTTAGAAGGATGTTGCCGTCTAGGTACAGATCAACCTGTTCTGGCTTTGTGGAAAGAGAGAACAAAGTTGAGACGGTTTTGGTCTGATTTATTGTGACTCCCCAAGAGTCTGTCCATTTCTTCACTGTATTTATAGCTTCCTGCATTCTTGTTTTAGTTGTTCCTATATGTTCAGCTTGAGTCCATATAGCCAGGTCATCTGCATGTAGTGCCTTGTGAATGTGAGTCGTGAACTGTTTTGGGAGGTCATTGATGAGGGTTTGGTTTCATTGGATGCATTGGGCTGAAAGACTCATATGTCACAGCCTCACTGTAAACCACAACACAACATGTCAATCTTCCTTTTAAGTGTGGAGGCAGAAGAAGTATATTTAATCAAATCTCATTTCTCACCACCTCATGCTCAATCTTAATATGGACGCAGGTTGTTTTTTTTAAAGCCCCACCCCCGGCTGTTGTCAAGGGACCTAATATAAACTAATGGTTGGATGGGGTTTCTGGGCTTGTGCGCAGGGGATTTTCATCCGAATGATGGCACTTTATGTCACCTGGTAGTTATTAACTGTTGTGGGGACCTGATAAGGTTGGACATCATTCTCTCTCACTTGTACCCTCTACTTTCTGTTACAGCCAGAATTTTTCCAAGATGATCTGTTCCCTGATACTAGTGTCACATGGGAGCCTACTCTTACAGTGGAGCAGTGGCTGGCAGGAAATGACAAACTTCCTCGGAAGATTTCCTTGAAACCAGCAGACATGACAGCCCGTAAGTTTCGTTATGAAAATAGATGTAATAAAAGTGGTTAATATTTTGTAAAACTCATTGAATTGAATTATTCTTCCTCTTTTGCCATTTATTTCCAGCAGGAGCATTTTTTTAAACAATATATTTTTCAAAACATCATTTTCCCATAATGAATTTCAATAATGCAGCCACAAACATTACATTGCACATTTTATTGCCAGGGATATTTCACTGCATATCCATCAGCTTAATTACTACAGAGTTACATCCACATAAAATTTAGCACACACAAAAACGTAATAAATTTCTCTGAAATGCAAATGGTCTCTCATATTGTGTTAGTCTAGTTGCCAGAAGTCACAGTCCAGTGACTTACCCCGGTAACATTCCACTGAAATGCAAATGGTCTCTCTTGATACATCGTGTCAGTCTAGTTTGCCAAAAATATTTTGTATTCTTTTTTTTTTTTTTTTAGCCTTTTATCCTCCATTGGAGCATTTGTCATTGTTTTGAATAGCTCAGGTTTTGCATTTTTTCTTATAATGCACTTGTCCAAAGGTCATGGGATTATTTCACGACGATGTTGTTCAGTTACTGAGTGCAATTTTTACAGATGTCTGTGGGGATTGTCGGTGAAGCTATGAGGTTTGTGCTTTGTGCACATGCTCTCAGCAGGTAGCTAGCTGTTCTGCAGAGGGAGACATCTGACCATGAAGGCAAAAATGAAATCTCAGTCACTGCTATTAAATCTTGCTCCGGTGTTCATACCGGCTGCTACTCATTAGAAAATCATTTCATGCATCGTCTTAGAGGAATCAATAATCAGTACAACTTAATTTAATTTATTTACTTGTTCATTTATTTAACTTATTCATATTTCTCCTCATTTTTTTTATACTTTCTTACTTATTTCGCTTCGTATTATAGCCCTTCATTTTCATATTTTCTCCCATTGCCTACTTCTTGGTTGCATATTGACCTTAGTTTTTTGTATTAAAACTGTTGTCTTGTCTGTTGAGTTGTTCAGTCACAGTTTGTGCTGCATTTAGTTTCCTCTGATAAAGACTGTGGTCAAAATGTTTGGTTGTATTTATGTTCGTCTTTTCTGTTCCCTCTGTTGAGCTTTCTAGTCACATTTTGTGTTATATATAGCATTTCATGTCTGATAAAACCTGGCACAATGAAGTTGATCTTCTTGACTATAACCCTAACTTTATAGGCCCCCAACCAACTAATACTAATTCCCCATAACGTTTGCCATTTTGTGCATTTCCTTTCATGCTCCCCCGCATTATTAATCTCTGATCTGAAATCCTCACCTCCGTGTATTTTATGTCTACTTTTATTTCTTTTTTCTGTGGGTTCTAGTGAAAGGAAATTCTAGTTGTTATGCTGTTAAAAAAGTTTCTCAGTGTGTGTCATATCCAGAATCAGCACCTTTTCTTCACATCTTAAAATCACTAAAATTATGTTTTACATAGGTTTATATTTTCTGTGCACTCCCAAGTACATGGACAAACTACACACTTTTAATTTAGAAGATATAACCTTTGATTGGTGAGCTATTTTCCTATGTTTTCTTACACATTTAGGCTACATAACTCTTTAGGTCTGTTTATCCATCATGTATATCTCTTTACAGTCATAGGAGACACTGTTCTCAAAACCAACGGCACAACTCCATGGTTCCTGAGACTGATGGTTGCCTACAGATATCTCTTCATCTCAGAATCCTTTCTCATTGAGATGATACTTTCTATTTCAGATCAATACTCAGTTCACAGTAGGTGGCTAGATGCTCACCTGCTGACCTGAAGACTTTAGGTTCAAATCATCACAGAGTGGATTTGAAAACAAACACATTGACCCTGGTCAACCCAGCTAAACATGGATACCTGGAAAGTTCAGATGCAGGAAGTGTATTTGAAAACAAGTAAATTGACCCAGGTCAGCCCTGCTTAACATGGAATTTCCTGGAAAGTGAAGATGCACAGATGGGATTTGGGAACAAACACACTGTCCCAGGTCAACCCTGCTTAACCTGGATACCTGGAAAGTGAAGATGGCCAGTTGGCTGTTGACCACATCACTCATTCAGTGCTGATTGGTCTATAAAAATGAAGCTAACATCATATGCCTGATATGGAAATCAATCAACTATTCAGCAGGCCCTTTAGAGAATGTTGCTGTCTTCATGGCTGACCTGAAAGTCTCACTTTCTCTAGCCACTTCTCCAGCCCTGTGTGCTTTCATAGCCTATGCATCTTTAATGTCCTGTATCCACATTTGCTGTGGTTGACCTCTGCCTCATTTTTCTGGCAACTGCAGCCTCAATTACTGTTCTCTTCAGACCACCATGACGCCTGACATGTCCAAAATACCTAATCTTTTGGGAAAGGATGCTGTTTATGAGCCAGTTCTCCTCAATGTTCAGGTCATGCAGAATGTCAACATGTTTTCTTCTTCTTGGTCCACTGTATTGTAAGGATTTGTCTGTAGCAATTCACTTCAAAAGCTCTGATTTTCTTCTTAAAAAATTGAGTGAGAGTCTGTGACTCACATCCATAAGTTGCCAATGGAAAGATGCATGATCTCACAATTTATCCTTTAACTCGCTTACAGGTGCTGTGCCATATGTTCTGCGTGTTGTTTAGCTTCTGCACTGCTACAGCAAGTCGTTTTCTGGCTTTGATATGCTACTGTCATGATTATGGTTCTTTACAGATGTACTGCTCAACTTGCATTTATTTGATCCTACCCATCTAGTGATGTTCACTTGTGATGAGTTTATGCTTGTTTCTGTACAGTGAGTGTTGCTCCTGTTGAAGCACCAAAAGTGAAGAAGTTTGAGAGCTACAGTGCTGACACCTTCAAGACAGATGAACAGAGGAAAGAAGAAGTGAGTTTGAAATTTTCTTGAACATAATGTTTCTTATATCTGTTACTGGTTTGTGACAAGATTATGTCAAGAAACGTGCAGGAAATTACTGATTTTACAGAATGTTTTACTAGTTTGCTATAAATGTTAATTTACAGGAACATCTGGAAAAAAAATTATTACATAAAGTAAAACTGTGATTAACCATCAGGGTTGTTACAGATAATTGGATGACAGGATAACAAAATTCTCTTAATACTTATGTACAGTATCATGATTTTAATGCGAGCTTGGGATAAAAATGAAAATAAAATTATTTAAAAGTGAATAATACATACATTTATACATATGGTCTTAGATTTTACAAAACGATCAATATAACCTTCAATATAAAAGTAGTAATGTACAGAAGTGTATTGTTATACTATAAACCTACGTTACTTTAAAATAATCTGTCATTTCCTTCTGTATGTTTGAGTCTCAAGCTTTTTGTGGTGACTGAGACCAGTATATAAACAACAGCCTCTGGTTAGTTATGGGTTTGTGGTAAACTAGATCAAGATCAACTTCTCCGCCATCAGCAATTAGTCACTTCCATGATACTGTACAGTCACTTCTATGATACAGTACAGTAACTTTCATGATACTGTACAGTCACTTCTATGATACTGTATAGTCACTTCCATGATACTGTACAGTCACTTCCATGATACTGTAGTCACTTCCATAATACTGTACAGTCACTTCCACGATACAGTATAGTCACTTCCATGATACAGTACAGTCACTTCCATGATACTGTACAGTCACTTCCATGATACTGTACAGTTACTTCCATGATGCTGCACAGTCACTTCCATGATACTGTAGTCACTTCCACGATACTGTACAGTCACTTCCATGATACAGTACATTCACTTCCATGATATTGTACAGTCACTTTCACGATACTGTACAGTCACTTCCACAATACTGTACAGTCACTTCCACGATACACTACAGTCACTTCCACGATACACTAGTCACTTCCATGATACTCTACAGTCAATTCCATGATACTCTACAGTCAATTCCATGATACTGTACAGTCACTTCCACAATACTGTACAGTCACTTCCACGATACACTACAGTCACTTCCACGATACACTAGTCACTTCCATGATACTCTACAGTCACTTCCATGATACTCTACAGTCAATTCCATGATACTATAAGTCACTTCCACGATACTGTACAGTCACTTCGATGATACAGTACAGTCACTTTCATGATACTGTACAGTCACTTCCATGATACTGTACAGTCACTTTCAGCTTTTTACAATAGGGTGTAAAAGTAATCAGTGGACAATTTTAAAGATGTCTGTTTGTTGATGTTCAAGCATTTTTGGGGTTTAAAGACAATGATGGATAACAGAACTTGAGGCTTATATGTTAAAAAAAAAAGTAAAGGACCCTTTTCCACGCCTTTAGCCGTATAGGGCATATAGGCTATATTTTTATAGACCTATTGGCACAAGATGCGTGATATGGTCAGCATCACGCCGGCCGCCTTTACCTCCCGGAACTGCACTCGGTACCCACTGAAGGCTGGGTTGACCTGTGAGCCAAGTTCATTTTTGAAAAATAGTCCGGCTCCGCCAGGGAGCGAACCCACGACCTTCCGATCCACGGCAAGCATCTAGCCGCTCGGCCACGGCAACTAAGAGTTATATGAGTGACTGTTAATCAAAGATTTACTTAATCTTTTGCCAGTTTCTTATAAAAATTGTTAAAAGAGCTGGATTGAGGTTTGAACAACAGATCAACATCATGGCACACGGGTAGTAACCCATAAGTGCTCTGTTCTTCTTCTAACTCATGTCTGAGCCCGAAGAAGCTTAGCAAAGTGCACAGGCTCTGTAGCACCGGAGAGGATCCTGAAATACTTTGGGTAGATTTTTAACAAAGGAGCTGGAAAGTAATAAGATTACAGAATATCTTACTTCTGTGTTGTTATGTTCTTAGTATATTCAACCCTGTGAGCTTCAGTAGCAAAGCAACTAGATGCTCACCTGCCAGTCTGAAAGGCTTCGGTTCAAATTTGCATTAAGGTGGAGTTTCCTTTCGCTCCCTGGTCTGCCCAGCCTATTATGGGTAACAGGTAATATCCTGGGAAGTAAAGGTGGCCAGCATGATATTAAACACGCCACCTAGTGCTGAATGGTCTATACAAATATGAGTTTAACACAATATGCCCAATGCACCACTGGTCTGAAAATGGTTCTTTACTGTGTTTTTGTTTTTTGAATACAGCTTTCTTACAAAAGCATGGCATTGTGGTGCTGGGGTTTTTTTTTTTTGGTCCCTTGGAATTTGTATTTTCAGATTGATATTAGTTAGTTAGTTGCACTCCGGACATGTCCAAAGGTGCTCAGATCCTCCCCTCATTATGAACCCCAGCATCCAGTGGCTAATTGTACCAGTTCCATGTTGATTAACAAGTCCTCAGATTTTTTAGATTGATATTATGATTCGAGCAGCAGCTGGCCGAATGGTTAGAACGCTGGGCTCTCATGTGGAATATCCAGGTTTGAATCCTCAGTAAGGCTGGGGATATTTTCCGTCAGGGAGCAAAATAAAATCCCTACCTGCACAGTCATAGCGACAGCACTAGCCATGCGGCCGTAAATCCTCAGACTCAAAGACCCCCCGGCCTACACCACAAAAGTGGTATAATAAAGGCACTAATTGGCAGACATTATGATTGGTTGATTATTATTGTGTTACTTTCCACCAGCCCTATACAAATAGATATTATTATTATTGTTGTTGTTGTTGGCAGCTGTTGAGTGCAGTGGTTGGTAAACTGGAGATTTCAAGTGAGCCACTGCCACAAGACTTGACTGAAGGTGTCGAGGCTGATGAATGGGTAAATTACGTTGTTCTTCTGTGTTTGAATTATTTTCTAATTAATTTTTTTTTCTTGTTGTTCGCGCTCACCGGCTGTAAATCCTGGTGAAAAGTTCTGGTTGTTCATCCACTTCTTAACTTTAGTCTTGTTCCAGAACTTGAGTTTTGCATTCTTTCCTTTTACAGATCTGGCTTATTTGTATGCAGACTGTTGGTTCCTCACCTCTCAGGCAGATGCACTCTGACTCTCAAGAAAACACACTTGGCTGTAATGAGTCTTATTGGTAAAAATGTAAATAGTTTATGATGACTTTTGGGAGCCTCCATAGTGTAGCAGCTAGAAGACGCTCAACTGTGGCTTCAAAAGTTGTGGGTTCAAATTCGAACATGTCATTGCTTAGTATCTTGTCTTTTAAAAAATTACCCTCGCTACCAGGTCAACACAGCCTTAAACGAGTACTAGTTAAAAGTCTTTGAAAGTAAAGGCGGCTGGTGTGATGTGGATCATATCTCCCACAGAGTGCTGATTGGTCTATAAAATATAGGTCATGCATTAGTTCAACACCAAATGATGCAGCACCAGCCATGCAGTCTCCTTATTTGTTTCCCAGAACAACTGCAGGCTCCATAGAAATAATCCTAATGATTTTTTAATACCCAGGACCACTATAGCAATAATTATCCAATTTAGCTTTCCTATTTTTTATTTGTTGACTGGAAATCTGTAACGCGTAAAAACTTGTGATGACCCAGATGAAAAAGAACTGTGAATTGATTGGTTGAACCTGAAAGTATTCTCATAAACATTTTGAACAGTTTTACTTGTTAAATTACACAGATTTGAATGTCAAAGCACCTTCGGATAACTACGCGTTTTATTTTGGGTTTTATATTGATAGAACACAACTCTCTCAGTTGAAGAAACAAGAGAGAGCTCCAACAGCCAGCGACTCCCTTTTTGAAGATGAATTTAGCATGGATGAATTAGAACAAGCCCTGAAGAAATTAAAACCTAGAAAATCCCCAGGCCCAGATAAGATCCACAACGAAATGCTGCTACATCTTGGCCGGTCTTGGAGAGAAGTAGTTCTCAGGCTTATTAATAAAACTTGGATTTCAAGCAAACTTCCAAAGGCATGGAGGAATGCATATATCGTCCCCATTCTTAAAACCAAAAAGCCTCCAGACGACCCAAAAAGCTACCGCCTGATATCCTTAACATCATGCTTGGGCAAAGTTGCAGAAAGAATGATAAACAGGCGCTTGTATTGGTTCCTAGAGAGTTCTGGTGTTCTATGCCATGAACAGGCAGGCTTCAGAACCAAAAGCTGTACAGAAGACCAGCTGTTCAGACTGACACAAAGAATACATGATGGCTTCCAGAATAAGAAACACACAGTGGCAGTCTTTGTCGACCTCCAGCAGGCCTATGACAGAGTATGGAGAAAAGGTCTCCTGATGAAGATGATGAGCATAGGAATACATGGCAGATTGTATAACTGGGTGAAATACTTTCTGATAGATAGAAAAATCCAGACTAAGATGCACAACGCAATCTCTTCTAAAGAAGTCTTGGAGGAGGGCTTGCCACAAGGCTCATCATTGAGCTGTTCACTGTTCCTAATCTTTATCAATGACCTGCCAGAACAAATCAAGGCCGAAAAAGCCTTGTACGCTGATGACCTAGCAATATGGCAGAGTCATGAAAATGTGGAAAGTGGAGCCCTAAGACTAAATGGAGACCTTAGACGACTGCATGAGTACTGCCAAAGATGGAAACTCAAGGTTAACTGTGCAAAGACGGTCTAAACAGTCTTTACCAAAAGCCATCAAGTAGCAAGGAAGTATATTAACCTGAGGTTAGACAAACACCAAGTGATGAAAGAAGAGCATCCTACATACCTTGGAGTCACACTTGACCGGCAGCTGAGCCTCAAGAACCATTTTGAAAACGTCAGGAATAAGGCATTGAGGCGGTTACAGTTATTAAAGAGACTTGCAGGTACATCATGGGGATCAGACAAGGAAACTTATATCTAGGATATGTTCGCTCTGTGATAGAGTACAACAACTCACTGCTTACAACCTGCTCCAAAACTAACCTAGGGACTCTTGACAGAGCACAAAATAATGCCGTCCGATTAATCTGCGGAGCTATGCAGTCTACACCAACTGCTGCATGTGAAATCCATACAAATGTGGAACCCCTCGGGTTGCGGAGAGAAAAAGCCACTTTAGAAATTTATGAAAGAAGCGTTAGAAAGAATCGTAACCATCCTAATAGACACCTTGTAGAAAACTGGGAATACAAACAAAGAATAAAGCACAAATCGGTTTTACACTGTGTTAAAGAAATTCAGGACAGATACCACCTCCCAGAAAGACGTCAAGGCATTCAGAATGTTGCAAGAAACCTACCACCACATGCTCGCTTTAAAACTCCAGAAGTCCTAATTAAATTGGTAGGCGAGGAAACCAAACAGTCCGACCCAATCGCTCTTATGAACTCATCACTAAAGACCATTGATTCTTCTTCTTCTTCTTCTTTCGTTCGCATGAAATAAATTGTCTATATCTGCAAAGCTGTCTCTAGTATGAATTTCACTGTCTTTTGTAATTCACTAAGCGGCCCGTAAAGTTTGACTTCCACAAGTGTCTCTTTTGGCCAAAGGTTTTGCCTGAAAGCGTTGAATCTGGGACAGTCTTGAAGGATGTGATCTGTTGTTTCAGGTGCCAGTCCACAAGTACACATGGCTGATTGGCCAATTTGTTGTACATGTGGGAGCGAAGTCGATTGTGCCCTGTTCTAAGGCGAAGGATAATGACTTGCTCTGGTCTGTCCATAATATGGTAATCGTCTTGTGCCAGTTTTGGTGGCATTCTGATTGATTTGATCATTCTCTTCTTCTGTTGATAAGAGACTGGTATGTTAGGTTGTTCTTCAGTTGCACCTTCCTTAGCTAGTTTATCAGCTTTTTCGTTTCCGGGAACTCCACAGTGGGAAGGTATCCACTGCATTACTAATTTACAGCGGTTGCCTAGTTCGGATAATAGTGTCCGTATGCTTGGTAATTTTCCAGACAGGAGTGACTGAAGTACTGCTTTTGCATCTGTCAGGAATACCACTGGTTGTGAAGAATACCCTGTATTTAGTAGTTTCTCTACCGCTATCTTGATGGCTTGAACTTCTGCATCATAGTTGTGACAGTGCTTTCCCGTTGGTAATTTGGCTGTATCCCTGGTATTATTAGGATACTCAATGTATACTCCCGCACCTCCGTTTCTGACTGCGCTTTCTGCTGACCCATCTGTGTAAACACGGACCCAAAGGTTCTGCGGGTATTCATCATCAAGTAGACTGAGGGTGGCTGTTTTGCGCTGCACACTGTTTTGTTCTTCCTTGTCAAATACCCCTTTCACTTCAGTCTTGATGTGTATTGGAAACTTATACTCCTCTCTCCAGGGGTCCGTTCTGGGACAGCATTTAAGGATCTATCAGTTGCAGGTAAATCAGTGGTTTGTCTGCCGAGCCGTTTGGCCTGGTGGATAAAACTACTTCTCTTTAGTCGTCCCAAAGCTAAATTTTGGAATCTTTCATTCATAGGGTGACTGGGCATACTAAGAAACTTTTCTGCTTGTAAAAGCATCTTGGTGTCTCTGCGTTCACTCAGTGCTTGGGTCATCCCCATTTTCTCCATCACAGCTATAGGTGTTGATTTCATACTGCCTGTGGTAACTCTGAGTGCTTGATTTTGTACTTTGTCTAATTCTTGCAATGTGGTTTTTGATGCTGAACTCCATGCTGTTGATCCGTATTCAAGATACCATTGATTCTTATCCCCAAGAAAGGATACATGTTTATACTGATGGATCTGCATTTAAAGCTACCATTAAAGCAGGTTACGGAATCTACATAGGTTATCCCGATGGATCTGCTGAAGAGATTTTTGATGCATGCGGGGAATTCTGTTCAAATTATGAAGCTGAAATGATTGCACTGGAAACAGCAGTATACCACCTAAAGACTGTAATGGATGTTTACCCTTCAAAGGCCCAAAAAATTGTCATCTTCACAGATTCAATGTCTGCCCTTCAAGCTGTGGAGGGCAGTGAACGCTGCAGAACTGACATAGCCAAGATAATCCTGGATGCTGATCAGCTTATTACCTCATACAACATCAGAATAGTGATGCAGTGGATTCCAGCTCACCAGGTAATGACAGAGCTGACAGATTGGCAAAGAAAGGAGCAACACAAGAACAACCACCTGCAGCGACAACCCTACAGACAGCAAAAACACTTATAAGAGCTATAAACAAAGAGACTTGGTTGAACAGATAGGCCATGGAAGACACTGGAAGAGAGGTTTATAGACACATGGCTGGCCCTGATCCTAATGACAGCATTAACCATCTAACAAGAAGGGACCAGGCCACCATTTTCAGACTTAGAACGCAACATACTCCACTCAATGGACATCTAAACAGAATACAGCCACAACTCTCCCCAGAGTGCCAGCTATGTAACTACCCCTACGAAAGTGTTGAACAACATCTATTTGAGTGCCCAAAACTCAGCGAGACTAGAAGAATGCTACTCCCTCCGAGACCAGACAAGTGGAACACCTTGTACGGAGGAAAAGAACAGCTTGTGAAAACATGCAAATTTCACTACATGGCATTGGGCCAAAGGGCGAAAGCTCATGCGCCGCTGGATTGATAACAACACACACACATATGAATATATAATTTTTTTTTTTTAAGCAGTAAAGTTAACAGAGTGCTAGTTGATGATGATTCATTTATGTCTACAGAAGATAATAGCTTCCTGTGCCCTACCGCTCTCACAGCCAATGTCATTGTCAACCTTCTGATTATAACTCGTTATTATTATTTTATTTTTCAGGATGACTGAAAATATACAGAAACGCATAGCTTGAAGAGAGGAATTGAACTATAAATGTTGTGTTTATGCTCACAAAAGCTTATACCAAGTTCTAACCAGTTAAGGTTCCAGCATCTTCTGTTTTTAACTTGTTCTGTCTGTTGCAAATAACACACTATGTGTTGTGTGGTCAACTATTGTTTCTGTGTACCAAACAAAGCAGTTGTTATATCTTTTACTTTTGGTCTGAGTATACTACATAATTCTGGCTAGATATTGTAACTGCAGCACCATGTCTGTTTTAAACAAGGTGTGTGAATTTTGTCTGTTTTTTTTTTTTTTTTAAAGAAGGAAAACAAAGAACTCAGGCCTTTTTTTCATAGAGATTATTGTACTCGATAGACGTTTTTCTGAGACTGAAAGGGTTAAAAAGTGGAGCAAAAAATAAGAAACATGCTTTTTAAAAGTTTAGTTTTAACCAAGTTTCTTTAACTCGGCAGCTGGTCATCTCAGAACTTGTTTTGTTTTTGTAATCTGTTGTTGGCATTACATTCCTTTGAATTATTTGAATCATTTGTTAAAATAGTGCCTTTTCACATTTGAAGACATCAGGTTTAGGTTAACATCAGCAGATGTGATAAATTGCTTTGTACTGCTAATGTCCCTCAGAGATGTTTACTCTCTTGTTTGGAAGTTTGTTTTGCTCATTGTAACGTTTGCAGTTAAATTTTTACATGCTTCAGCAAGTTTAGGTGTGACAAGGACTATATTTTATATCTGAGCAATGTATTTTTAAATGACTCAAATTCACCAGTTGCGATCCATACAGTAGTTATAAAATTTTTAAAAGGATAATGTTTTTATGTTTATGCAAACTGTTGTTGAATTGTTAAACACTCTGCATTATTATTATTTCATTCCTCTTCATTCATATAGTGTTTTATTATAATGGATCGCAATTAACATATTGTTATACCACCTCATGTCATTATTTAGTATATATAAAATCTTTTTAATAGCAGCTCTAGTCGTGTAATTACATTTGGCATTTTCACCAAATATCTTTAAAGCTTTCAGTACCAATTAATGTTTTTATAAAGAGCTTTTACAAGAGGCATTCTTTTTCTCATTCACGGTTAATTTATTTGTATACTGTCTGCTGTTCTTTAAATTAAGGATGTCTTCATGTCACAGTAATGTCCTGGGAAGTAAAGGTAACCATCCTGATACTGAAATCATCATCCACTGAGGGCCGACTGGTCTAAAAATATAGGTCTAGCACTATACACTTTCAGCACTCTAAAGTCGTGAAAAGGGTCCTTTATTTTACTTTCATATCACAAGCTGTTTCTTTTATAGTTGAACACACAACTTCATATTTCATATCACTATCTTTATAAATCAGTGGAACTAAAGATCAAACTCTGCATTTGTGAAATAGAGCCGTGCGTCACATCTGTATGTTCCCACAGGAAAAACGTCTCTTCAAAATCTTTACTTCTATTTATTTGTTAGTGTACTGTAGGCTGTTAACCCTGCTGTCCTGAGAAAGCCAGCTTTCCAACTTCTGTGTGCTTTTGATATCCAGAGTCTTTGAGCAGTGGCCAGTATGCCTAATAAAAAAGCTTTGGTACAGATTACAGTTACATAGAGTGAAGACGTGGTTGGTACGATTAAATTAACCACACAAACAAACTGTTTGAGATGTTATGTGAGGTGATACATTCATTTTTTTTGGGGGGGGGGGGGGGGGGGGGGGGTCATTGTGTGCCAATAGACTTATGATGTCACCTTGCTCTCTGTGGCTTTGCCATCAAAACCCTTATTTTCATGGATAACAGGAAGGAAAAAAGTTATTTCTTTGCTCTATTTGTATTTATTGATTATTCCTTTCATACAAATTTTTTTTAACTACCTTTGTGCAAAATAATAACTAAGTATATAGAAAATCCATCTTTTTAGTGACTTGGAGCCAAGATGATGCAATAGCTAGTAGGTTTGCATGTTAGCCTAGTGGTTAAAGGTTTCAACCCCTAGATTTTTGTTTTAACTGACCATGACTCTACATTTCTTCTGTTTCTTCTTCTCTTCCTCTAGTTTCTTAGGGAAAGAGGTTTCAGAGAATTATAACGGTGCATATTTTTATAACAACAGTTTGAAGAGGTCATTTTTAAAGATTTTCTTACAGGACTAAAGGGTTAAAGTTGTTAAATCTCTGCATTATCACTGCCACTTATGAGCAGCTTCCATTTTTGTTAGTTATGGAGCTGTTATGTTAGACTAAGACATTAATACAATCTAGTATCCAAGAAAGGTGGATGATACACAAAACTCTCTCTTCAAGACTCGCTTCATCGCCTCTCTAGAGAGGGACAATTTTTAATATTCAGACTAAGGACAGGGCACAACAGACTTCGTCCACATATGTTCAGACTTTTCGGTGAAGAAAAGAAGATGTATCCCTGTAGCGTGGCACCAGCAAATGCTGAGTATGCTGCCAACAGAGACGCAATCTGGCCTATTCCAGCCACAATGAAGACAAAGCTGTGTGGTACACGAGAAGATATCGACTGCACGATAGCTTTCATGAAGGCTACCGGCCTCCTGGTATAAGTTTTCTGACAGAAGGATCGATGAAGAAGAAGAAGACTTCATAGGTCCTAGGTAGTTAGCGTCTTTTAGATAATATTTCTTAGGGCATGTGGTTCTGCACAATTGGTGGTAAACTGATGCGAAACAAGCTAGAGAGAGGTTATCAAGCCCTGAAGCCTGTCACAGTTAAGGGACAGGCAAGATGAACATAAAACCAGACTGCTACTAGTACCGTTGGAAGTGGATCAGAGCTGGCTGCTGAAGGTGGAGGGGGAGCACTTATGGGAATGTCGCGAGTGCTGTGATGTCAGTTCTTGACTCAACTTAACTCATATTTAAAGTATGTGACAGTTTTAATTTGTTCATAATTATTTGCATCTGAAATACTTCTGTTTTTAAAATGTCCCATATTATTGTTGAGATTTACTCTTGTATGTCTTGTTTAAGTAATCCGTTTGATACTACCATTAATATTGTTGACAAAAAAAGGTAAACATTCCAACATCATGTTGCCTTTCACCAATTTGTGTACAATCCTTTTTTTTTTGGGGGGGGGGGGGGGGGGGGGGGTGACTTGTTTGCTATGAAGCTGAAACTAAGATTAAGAAGATTACCAAGATAACAATCCTTCTTTTTGTGTGTCCCATTGTAAATGCACAGAAATAATTAATGCTTTGCTGTTTATGTTTGCATGTGTGTCTGTGTGTGTGTGTGTGCTCAGAAATGTGCAGCAAATACATCATAGAGATTTTCAAGTATTGTTGCTGTTTGGATTATTAATTGCTACATTTTTTCTGGGCCTTCTTGAAATACTCGCAGGTGTGAAATAAGATGTGTTGAAAGTAGTAAATACCCCATGAATAAATACCACCCTCATTATTTCCATGACTCCATGGGAGGGGGGGGGGGGTACTAAACCCACCTAGCAGCATTTCATAAAAGGCGACTAATTGTTTGTAGAAATTAGGTATGTTGGGGCCGAAAGGTGCAGATACCACAGGCTAAACAAAAACCACAACATAATAGGCAAACCAACCTAGTAAGAGCAAACGCTGAAAGGAAGACACACACACACACACACATAAAGTAGTAAATTGAGAAGAGGAGAAATACTGACTTTTTAAAAGATCTGAAGGAAGATTGATTAATAAAGAGCATCATGTCTCGGAATCTGAAATATTTTGGTAATATCAAGCGCCATGGCAGACTGGAAAAAAAATAATAGTAGAAGACATGGTAGCAGGATGGAGAGGCAGGGGCCGACCATCATGAAGATGGGCACAGAATATAAGTGACTCCTTAAATATGAAAGTACATGAGGCGGGAGAGTTGGCTAGAGACAAAAAAAATTTTCAGTCAGACCGTGAAGAGAGCAACCTTCTGCAAAGGACCTGCTATATAATAACGGGTAAATTAAGAAACGCAGAAGTAAAATAAATTGCAGAAAGTTGTATAAATGAATGAGTCAAGAATTCACATCAATCAATTTGTGACTTTTTCTTCTTTTTGTCCACCGGTTATAAACTCTGGCAGAAAGTTCCGGTTATTTTTCCACTTTTGACCTAAGTCTTGTTGGTGAACTTCAGTTTTGCATGCACATGCATTTTACAGATCTGGCTTACCTGTATGCAAACTGCTGGTTCCTGGCTCTTAGGAAGATGCACCCTAACTTCGAAGGAAACACCCCTGATTAGTCAACTTTGAGAAGCAGTGGGTCTGTTTTTTCTTTCCCTACAGCAGGGCCCCGGAACCCACACGGGGAGAATTTGGGACATTCCCAAACATGCTTTGTGAGTAGCCAATTATGGGTTCCCATATTTGTGGATATAATAGCAAATAGACTGAAATTTTTGGGGCATATTGAAAGAATGTCAGATGACAGAGAAGTAAAAACTGTATACACAAGGGAGATGAATAGTCGTAGACCACAAAGCAGACCAAGAAGAAGATGGGAATATAGTGTCCAGACAGACCTACAAACACTTGTCAATCAACTGGAAAGAGAAGGTCAATCAGAGAGATGAATGGAGGTAGGTAATATCTGATATCTGCAGCAATGAACCTCAAGGGCTCAGAATGCTAAAGAAGAAGAAATTTGTGGAACCAACTGCAGTATAATGTCAAATATGCCTGCATTTTCCCCTGCTTATTGAAGAAGGAAAAAGACAGCCAGGGAAGCCTTGAAAGATATATTTTTCAAAACTGACCATGGCTCTCAGGTGGCACCAGCCTAAAATAGGTACCAGGTATGTCCTGGGGAAATAAATGCTGCTGATGTAATGTTGACCACATCATCCATATGAGCCTGTGTTTGAAAAGGATCCTTCACTATAAAACTTGATGAGCTGAAGGCAGTCTTCTTTCGCTCACCTGAAATAAGTTGTCTGTTTCAGCAGTTTTGTCACTCATATAAATGTCACTGTCATTTTTAAAATATTGAGACATATTTCCCTGGCGTGTGTGCATGGCATTCTGATTGCTGTGGTGCTGCTCCCAGCTGGTTGCCTCTGACTTCAGCACATTGTTTTGCTAGGGTAGACTGATCATACTGGAGGAGCTGTCTGGTTTTACGGCACCAGATACTCTCATAGCCGCTTCTCCTGTTGATTAAAACAGTTCCGCCACGAGAAGGCCAAGACTTGGACTTTTGCTGTCAGAGGTAATGAATGCACGTGTCTTAGGGGTATTTGGTGAGAGTTGAGAGCTCATCCTCAATTCCAGTCCTCCAGCTATGATAGCAATTTGAAACCGCTGAAGTGACATAATAAAGTATCCCTTTGATTATGTTTTTTTTTTATATGTGTGTTCTGGCGGCCCATTGTGGGGAAAAATAACAGACCCACTGCTTTCCAAGCAAGGCTGTTGTAGGAATCCACTAATTAGGGACTTCCTTTGAAGTAGAATTGCATCCATCCGCATGGCAAAGAACAAACAGCTACACACAAATAAGCCAGCAAAATGGATGTACCCACAAAACTCAGGCCCTGGCACAAAGCTAAAGTCTAAATGGACGAACAACCAGGACTCTCTGCCTGAGCTTATAGTCGGTGAACAAAGAAGAAGATGGTTTTATCCATCTAAGGATTCTAGAGATAAAGGCAAGCATACGTGACGTATGTTGATATTTAAATATTTTAATGTAATTCACTTTGAAATGTTTAGAACATATATTTTGATATATTTATATAGTTTCATAGACATATGGAATACTCAAGCAACATACATACAATAAAGAAAAGGAGGGAAAAACAACTATCAAAAACAATGCAAGCCTCCAAACAAATACTCAGAATATTTGCTGTACTAACCGACTGAAGTCGGCTCTGTGGCTAAGTCGATGCGAACGCTTCGCTTCGTAATGCCGGGATGCGAGGTTTGATTCCAGCTGCAGGCAATGCGCCTTGCGTTGGTTTCGACAGTGGTATCAAGAAAGCCGACCGTCCAGAAAGCAATGGCAAACTACTGGACGTAAATTGCCTAGAGAAACAACACAGGGGCTGTTAGGGTTGGTTCTGCAACGCCCTGTAAAGGATACGCAACGAACTTTTAACCGACTAAAATGCAAACCACTGGATTTGTGTGAGACAAATACATCCAGTAACAGAATTAGACAGATATGAATAAGATGGGGAGGACAGAGTCAGGTGCAAGAGACAACCAAGAATAGACAGGCCTCAGATAGTTGAGAACCTATTCCATTGGAGGAATATTATAGAACAACAACTTAAAGTTCAGTGTGTATTCTGTCCCTATCTTCAGCAGCCAGCAAAGAGCTCCTATGGGGATGATGGTACCAGTAACAGTATGACTATACGTCCATCTTGCCTTTCCTCTGGTGTAGAGAGTTAGCTAGATAATGATCTGTTCATTCCTCTGCATTACTGACTTGCTCCCATAGGGCTTTGACCCTACAAATATGTATGTGCTGCATAGTGCATCAGCCTGTCAGGCAGTGGAGGTTGCACAGGCAGAGAAACAGAGACAGATTTAAAAGAACTGTATTGCTAATCGCTTCCACCTGTTGTCTGCACTGCTCAAGAACTTTCCGGGCTCATAATCATTTATCATTACTTCTTTGGATGAAAAATGGTCTTTATCACTTGTGATGGATGAACAACACAACATATATATATGTATTAATTCTCATAATTAGAGAACAGATAAAGAAAGTGCAAACGATTAAAGAAAACAATTTGGTCACATTAAATAACGCACTAATCAAATGTATAGCAAAAGAGAGGGCCAAAAAAGCTTAGAGTCATCAATGAATAAACAGACATAAAAATAGACGAGGATAAAGTCTGGCAGAATGCATGAGCATAATCATGGCTTAAGACAACAGATGTTGGGGATTCATTGCTGCCAACTGTTGCTGTTACATAATGTAATGATACAATGTTGATATAATTTTTCTTTTCTAGTGTTTAACATTCTTTAAAAATATTCCAGGGCCTCAGTGTGTTTTCAACATGGAACTCACGACCATTGTTCATCTTTCCAAGAATGAATCTGCAAAAATCCACTGAATAATCTAAATTTTTGGTTTTGTTCTTTATCTGCATATGTCCTCAGTGCTCAAAATAGCGAAATCTTTTGAAGAAAAAAAAAATCCCACATAACTACCCTCAGAGCCTCTCACGCCCAGGTGATCTGATTATCTATACAGATGATTTGGTGCTGAGAGGAAAGAGAAGTGCCTGGGGGTTCCTAGCTAAAGCCAATGGAAAATCTTTAGTGCACAACAACCTAGCATACGACACCACAACATCTAGCATGAGAATAGAGATGGTGGCGGTAACTGCAGCTCTCTGGTGGCTAGAGAACACATGTCATAATTGTAACAGACTCTGACAGCATATTGAGATAGGTGAAGACAGGGATGCTAGGAGCAGAGTGGCAAGCTTAACTTGCAAGGTCTTGGGCAGTGAGCATACTTTGGATCTTTTCTCCAGGCCATGCCGGCATGGTGGGTAATGAACAGGCAGACAGACCGGCTGGAACTGTACCAATGGGTCGTGAATTAATACATAATTAAGGCAGATGTGGTCAAGGCCCTTTGGGAACAAGCAGTGGAATCAGTAGAGAAAGAAGATTATGGCCTTGAGAGAATTAGGCACCTGGGTGTAACCAGAGGATCTGGCGGGAAAGGCAAGACAAACATATATTTAGATTGTGACCGGTACCATCAGTATTGGAACTCTGCACTGGCTGCTGAAGATGAGGACAGAGCACACATAGGAAAGCCCTGTTTGCTGTGATGTCAATTCTTGACTCAGCTCCTCTAAACCCTTCACCTATCCTATCTCCTTGGGCCAGTTCCTGTCTACCAATGGTTACCGCATGTTAACCAGTTCTTTATATTCAGTGAGGGTTAATATTAGCAACCATGGTTTTATTTGTCCATTGTATTCTCTTAAGAACATATGCTAATTTATTAAGAGTCGTTCCAAGTATACACGTACAGTATGTTTCACACTGGCCACAAGATAAAGGTAGTCCCAGTGAAGAATCTCCCATCAGAATATGTCATTCCTATAAATAAACAGAGAGGGGAACCTTTTGAGGCCGTTAAATATTATGAATTAATCAAGTAACAGAAAGTGTTGTGATCGACACTCATAGAAAGAAGTAGAAAGATAGAAGAACACACTAGACAACATAAAAATCGAAAGCTATAGTTACAGTGCCGGGAATTGAACCTGTCACCTCCAGACGGCGTCTGCGCCTCGCCATGAATACAAGTGCACTAAGATACATGGTCAACTAGGCACCCCCAAATAAAGGTGTCTTATTGGCCATGTCTATCGTAAAGCTTGAAATCCACAACTATGGAATACGGACAGAATTAATTTCAACCCATTTGAAATGGCACCATAGGTTACAACACTTTATGTTACTTGATTAATTCATCAGAATATGTAGTGTTAGGCCTTCACATACTCCAGTGTTTCCAATTTTGTGGTCCAGGGAACATATTTAAGGGATATCATTTACCAAAACGCAACTTCTGAAAGCCATCCTTTTTGTTTTTCTAATACTTAACATTTATAACACGTTTTCAGTATGTCTATTAAAAAGTATAGGGTCATGACAGACCTTTGAAAATAATAATTGTTTACAGGTTTTAACAAATTAGGAACCCCTGGTCTCAGCCACAAAAACTGCGGTGGGATGTCCAAACAACAAGAAAGTATTACAAAACAAAATCTTATCAAGAAATAACTGTAGTAAGATAAGACTAGGCACACACAGAAGCCAAGTCAAGACCATTCACATATCAAGTTGCATACCAGAAATTTTATCAGGGCCATGACCAAACAGAACAAACCTTTGAGGTCATATGGACCTGCTGCTACTAGTGGCTGGGTAGGCTTGAGAATCATGACAGAAAGGAAGGAAGAACCCTGATGCAAACTGAGTATATGGTGCCAGTCATACATTTTCACAGACCAATGAGTGATTTATATTGACAAAGAATGAAACGGTTCTGCCATCTTGTGAGAATGCAGCCAGACCAAATTGCATAGGACAGTTGTACAACAGAACATCTGGGATCAGCGCAAGAGGAAGATCAAGAAAGATATGGATAAATGTGTAGCTGAAACATGCGCCCCCCCCCCCCCTCCCCCCAAAAAAGATGAACAAATCCATCACCCAAGCCACCAGAGAAGCGCAAGACAAATACAGGAAAACATGACACTGGGCTACAACCTGGTATCAGAGAGATAATAAAAAATGAAGAATCAGCACTATGTGCTTGATGTTAATATCAATATATGTTACCTTTCACTAAAAACGTACTGGCTTTTATCTGCTGTAAATAGACTTTTGGTCTGTTGAAAAAGCTTGAGAACAATATAAGTAGAATGTCTTTGCACTGGAACCCACAAAGAATAGAAAATAGAGGCAGACCCAAAATAAAACAAAAATGCAGAGAAGGAATAATTAGATGAAGGAGGATATGGCGTGAGCAGGTGATATCAAAAGACAGGACAACTTGGCATAAGTTGGTTGAGGATCTATGTTCCCTTGACAGATAAAAGGCAGAAGAAAAGAGACAGACTTCTGCCAATAAATTACTTTCTTATATTATCTGTAGACAGATTTCCACTTACTAGTTACTATCTTATTCCCCTGTAAAAACAGATTTTCATTTACTAGTTACCTGTTAAATAGACTTCCACTTACTAGTTACTGTCTTGTATCCTCTGTAAAACAGATTTCTACTTACTAGTTACTGTCTTTTAGAGGTATAAATAGAATGCATGTTTTATAAGAAAAATAATATTAACAATCATAACCTCAAGATTATCACAAAACAAATAATTTTTTTTAAAAATCTCAAAGAAACACACACCAAAATACAATGCATCTTTTAAACCATATCTGACAATGTCCCACCACCTCTTCATACGATATAATGAACATTTAATATTTTTATACAGAGCCATGAGAATTTACAACAATACATGCAAAATAAAATGCTACTGCTAAAATTTGACATAAAATAAAAATTTAAACAATTCTGATGTTAAGTTACTCACTGACTGACTCAACTAATTAACTGCTGAGTCACACAGGTTGTCTGGTGAAGACAGGGATGCTTCGAGCAGAGAGGCAAGCTTCACTGGGAAGGTCACGGGCAGTGAGAATACTGTGGATCTTTTCTCTAGGCCATGCTGGCGTAGTGGGTAACGAACAGTCAGACAGATTGGCTGGATCTGCACCACAGGGTGGTGAATTGATACATGACAAGGTAGATGTGGTCAAGGCTCTTCGGTTACATGCAACGGAATCAGTAGAGAAACAAGAATATTATGGCCTGGAGAGAATGAGGCACCTGGGTGTAACCAGAGGGTCTGGCTGGCTCACTACACTTAGAGGAAAGGCAAGGCGGACATATAACCAGATTGTGGCTAACATCAGTATTGGAACTCTGCGCTGGCTGCTGAAGATGACAGAGCACGCATGGAAATGCCCTGAGTGCTGTGATGTCAATTTTCAACTCAGCTCATATAGCTTGTCTTTATAACTGGTAAAGGGCCCTTGAAACCTACTGGTGCATCGGGCATATGACCCCAGACTGACATATTTTACAGACCAATCAGTAATCGACGGTTGATGTGGTCAACATCACACAAGCTGCTGTAACTCCTAAGGAGATTTCCTGGGGCCAATATTAGGCTGGGTCAACCAGGCAACCCAAGGTCAATTATACAAAGCCATCATAATGTGGATTTAAATGTAAGCATCTAACTTCTGCTCTACCATATTTCCAATAACAATAGAAGAACAAGCAATGAACTGCTTATTATATATACATGGTGGGCTATACTGATGGGACAGTTTTACCATTTCTGTTCATTGCCTGTTCTACCATTTCCTGGGGCCAATATTAGGCTGGGTCACATTACTGTGAGCAATAACTGTTCTGGATGTTTTAGATATAGCTTAATAGGAAGTGTAAGGACAAAGAGTTACTGTTACATGTTTCTTTCATAGCCCACTACCATCAGTGAACTGAAGAACAACATCCGAAGAGGGATGGCGGCCATCCCAGCTGAAACTCCTCAAAACTATGCTGAACAAGACTGTTAGAGCCAAAGAATGTTCTCGTCAAGGTGGTGTCCATCTCAGGGATGTAATCTTTAAACACTGAATGTAGTGCAAAACTCCGGTCCTTTAGCAGGGTATTCCATATATTTGGCAATAAATGTTGCTTCCCACGTGCTTTAAATATGTTCCATCAATATGGCCCACACTGTATTTACAAGGTCATTGACATGGCCTTTTCATTAGAATTATTATACTTTCATAGCTAAAAACGGCATAGGAACAGCCTTTAATGATGAAACTAATACTAAAGAAAGTGAATGAAAAAATAAGCGTAAAAAACATACATTTAAAATACATTAATTTCTGCACAAAGAAATGCTGATAAATTATCCTTGCTTAGGAGTGAGTCACCTCTTCTAAGCGTGCAGCTACTGTAAACTCTGGAGAATAGTTCTCGCTGTTTAGCCACTTCTGGACTTAGTCCTGCTCCATAACTTGAATGTTGCGTGCACATCGTTTTAAACATCTGCTTATTTGTATGCAGACCACTGGTTACTCGCCTCTCAGGCAGACACGCTCTGACTTGCAGAGGGAAAAGCCCTAATTATGACATGCCTGATAGGGGTGCAATGGATCTATTCTTTCCCCCAAAATGGGGCCCCGGAACCCACAGTGGTTCTTGTAATCATATGGGAGAACTTATGAAATGTCACAAGTTTATCCATTACAAAAAGTGACTGATGTGGAAATGTCATGTAGCCTGTAGCCAAAAAAACTCTTTTTCTTCTTTATGTTCAGCGGCTGTAAACTCTGGCAGAAAGTTCTGGTTGTTCGTCCACTTCTGGACTCTAGTCCTCTTCCAGAACCTGCGTGTTACATGTATGTTTCTTTTACAGATCTGACTTATTTTCTGGTCCCTTGCCTCGAAGGTATATGCACTCTGCCTTCAAAGAAGTTCCCAATTAGTCAACGGCATACTTCTGGGTAGGAAGCAAGTCTATTCTTGTTTTCCCCACATTTTGCCACCTCAGAACTAAATAAATATTGGGGTTCTCTTTGGCCATGTGGTCTGCCTCATATTTCAAAGGTCATAAGTTCACGTGTGTGCAGCTGTTTTAGAGATTTACAGGTGTCATTTATGTAGCGGTCGAGTTCATGCTTTGTGCAGCACCCTTGGTGAGCAGCAAACCACTACAGAGAAAGACTGAGACACAAAGATAAAACACAGTGGAATGATGTCAACACCCTCATCTCTAAACTAAAAAAATGGAAACCTGATCAAATTTCTTTGAGTAAGATGGAAGTTAACCGTATGTTTCTAGTTTATACATTAATTTCATGTTTTGCCTTGGGATACTCTATATTAAATTGTGACTGGACACACTTCTCAACATTGTGGACCCCTAAATTTTACCCCAATAAACACTTTGTGACATCAACATTATAATCTATTGATTGCCAATCTAATGATTCCCCGGTTTATAGAGAATGCTTTTAAAGAGAAACTCTACAAGAGCGTAATGTGTCTATGGTTGAGGTTTTCTGAAAAGCAAAAAGCAGAACCTGATATCTCCCTCGATACCCGAAAATAGTAAAGAGGAAGTGAAAAAGAAAAAGATTGCTTCGTTTTTAATCAGATACTATGCTAATATCATCAGAATGAAAAGAATGTTCCAGTGAGAGACAACAAGTTCCAAGATTCACAATTTAAACTCCCCAAAAAACAGATTATACATTCTAATTAAAAATCATGCACTGTTTCCATGCCAGGATTTCTGCTATTGCCATTTTGCAGAAAATTAACTCTACAGAGCTCACTGACTGACTGCTTGTCCCCTCCTTGTCATGACTGACTACTTCCATCAATGACAAATTGTAGTTCTAGTGGCAACTATTGATGCTGGCGCCTCTATCAACTGCCTTATGCACTGACTGCTTGTGTGTCTGAACTAACAGCATACCTGTGACCAGCAGAGTTGCACACTAGTTGCCAAACTAAAAGAGCAAAATGCAGACACCCTAGATACCTTCAAGGAAGCAATAATTAGGGAACCTGTAAAGGTTCAGCAAGTAGTACCCTGGAGTACCCCACAGTCCTTCGTGGGCAGATATTTTAACTTCAAGATTTTCATAAAAACAAATTTCACAATGAAATAGTTGCATGCAAAGATTTTTTCAGGGGTGTGTGATGTGATTTTTTTAACCCTTTCATCCCTGTGGCCTGGGAAAAAATAATGCCAAAAACCGTAATTTTTTGTTGTTGCTTTTCCTGATTCCTGAAAAAATTACTTAAAAATACAACCCTTTTACATAGTTCACCAAAAATTCCACTTTTTGATATAAGCAAACAAAAATTAAGCACTGATGAAAAGAAGTGATCAGTAGAAAACGAATGCAGCAGAGAACCACATGGGTTAAATTTTCCTGAGATTAATGTAATGATGTGACTCATTTCTGACCCTGTGCCCCAGCCAATGGAAACCACTGTGACTAACAGGGAACCGTGACTTAGTCATTTCTACAAATAAAGCTAGCTTATCTGAAGAAAGCACCCACAATAGCTGTGCAGGTTAAGTGGCCTTTGTGGCAGCAAGGCACACACTAGAAGTGCCAGTTTGGGTGTCTCTAGGGGTGAAAGTTTTTAGCAATAAACAATGTTTATCTTAAGTTCAAGTTTAGACAGCATACAGAAGACTTTACTCAACTCTTTCAGGCCCAAGCAACGCTATGTGTTTTAAGGGAAGTTCTGATTCAACCAAACCATGCAAAATGCGTTGATTATGTGGCCCCTGCATATTGATTTGAATACGGCTCCGTATTCGCTTTTAATGTCTGGAAAGACCATTAAAATATTCAACCAAGTTTGCTGTAACGTTCTTGTTGGTTTACAAGCCTTTGTGTACAATTTTCAAATTCATTGCAAGCGCCATTTTCAGACAGGGAAATTTCAGCATTTGTTTTTGACTGATCATAAATACCATTGTTCAAAGCATAAGTGCAATTAGTAAAATGTATCTTTCTGCAAACTGAAACTCTAAAAATTTTTCAGTCAGGTGTTTTCAATTCTGATTACGACAACTTACAATTTTTCAGAAAGTGACTTGTACAGTGAATTTGCACCAGCGGCAGCTGTTAGAGAATCTAGCAGTTCTGATGAGGTAAACTCAAGAGGACCCATTTCATTTGCGAAGGATGTTATAGTCACCCATAATAATGGTCATTAATTTTGATAATAATTCTAAATCAACCATAAACCAAACCACTGGAATTTAAATTAGTGAAATACAACTCCTTTTCTTCACACAATCTAACACATTCGCATTACACAGCCAGTTTAATATGAATCTTTCCCACAGATGTCAAATTTAAAATATGCCCTAAGAAATCATCTAATTACCTATAATAAATTAATTTGTTAAAGACTTTTTGAATTTCACAAAACATTTACATCAAAACAACTTGTTGAATTTAACTCCTTGGGCACCAAGAAACACATCATGTGTCAAATTATAACTAAATTTAACTGTCCTCAGGTAACGAAAGAGTTAGTAAAGATAAACAGATGTCGGTGAGGGTAGCTCTACAATGAATTTCCTACTCGATCCCTGGGTATCAATCGGAGCTCAGATCCGTGCTTGAGGAAGACATTACCTGCACAAAGACACACAGTTTAATAAAGATTTTACAAATGTCAGTCAAATATATTTTACAGGACATTACAAACCAATATGAGCTTCTGTTGATTTTTGTTTTTACAAGGTCATTTTACATTCAATAGTTTATTATTGTTTGCTGAATGCTCCATGCTCATATTGTTCTCTCATAATCACGGATCAGGTGAGTGCTCTTGTCCTACCTCATCCAGGTGACCAAGCCATTCAAGTATTGAGCTCTGTCTTCCCTTTGGCTTTTTCTTCCACCAATCTTTCCAGTTGTCACAAAGGCGAATTTATTTGTATCAGTTTATGGGTCTGATCTGTCTTAAGGAGGACTGCCTTGTGTATGTTTCCATCTCCCTGTATGGGTTCTGGGAGGTGGGGGGGGGGGGGGCAGATCCACTGCCTCTCTAACAAGCATGTCATAGATGGTGACTAAAAAGGGTGTTTACTTCAAAGTAGGAGTGCATCTGCCAGAGAGGCAAGGAACTAGCAGTTTGCATATAAATAAGGCAAATTTGTAAACTGTTCTACATAGCTCTGACACCTGGAGTTCAACCTTCATAGATGCAGCCTTTTTATAAACTTTTGAGAAAAGCCTTATAAAAAATCTCTGGACCCATCAAAAGATGCCAAAAGCAGAAAAATGGAGAGAGAAACAACAATAAAATTTATAATCTGTTTAAATCATCACTTATAACTAGCATCACGTTGATTGTGGCATACAGAGGGAATGACAGATAGCAGAGGCACAGACTGAATCCATAAAACAGCTGAATCAGAGTAGACCACAAGGCAGACACCAAGAAGGTGGAGAGTTACAGGTAGACCAACAAACACTTGGAGTCACCAACTGGAAAGAGAAGGCGGGAGAGAGATGAATGGAGGCAGGTGATATATCCAGCAGTGAACTTTTAAGGGCTCATTATGCTGAAGAAGAAGTATTGGCTATCTCTACAAGCATACAACTGGACTGGAGTCTTCTTCTACTTCTTCTTCGTATTCGCCAGCCGTAAACTCCAGCGGAAAGTTCTGGTTGTTCATCCATCTCTGGACTCAAGTCTTGTTCTAGAACCTCAGTGTTGCATGCACATCCGTTGTACAGATCTGAGTTATTTGTTAAGTATCAACTGTGAGGTCAATGAAGATGGACACAGGACATGTAAAACATATCTCAGTGAATGGCTGTCACAGAGGCTGATCAATAATCCTGGTTACGGGTTTTATCATCACCTGTGTCAGGTATAGCCATTATCACAAAAACAACAGATTCAGTTTATCATCTGCATTCACAGCTAGGCTGTGATATCTGCCCCTTTTGCCAAACCAACCAAAATTCAACAAATTTCAAATTAGTCAGCTTTTATGACATGCTTATTAAGGGGGTATTTTTTCTCCCCAAAATAGACCCCCAAACCAAGTAGGGGACAGATTCTGTGAACTGTTTAATCATCATCCCTACAATCCAGTATTCTCTGAGAAAGACAGAGCCCATATGACTGTGACAGAAGTAGACTGGTGTCATTTTCAGCTGTCTACAAGCAGAAACAACAAAAAATGGTTTAAAACTGAAACATACCTGCACTCTGAGCTGGATTAATACCAATTCCATCGTTTGTGATGATAGCACTTGTTGCAACAGGAACTTTGAACTAAATGATGAAGATATTCAATAATGTACAATATTTCAGTTAGAAGATATGTGTACTTCAATACTATTTCTCCTTGGTTTTTATTTTTTTTTATTCTGGATGTAACTGCGGTGCATCTCTCCATAGCAGAGCTAAAGTATGTGTGCCTTCTAGACCCTTCTTCTGAGTGTTCAACAGCTGTAAACAGCAGAAAGTTCTGGACTTTGGTCTTATTCCCAAACCTGAATTTTGCATGCCAGATCTGGCTTATTTATTTGTATGCAGACTGCTGGTTCCTTGCATTTTTTAACTTTAAAAGAAACACCCCTAGTTAGTCACCTCCTACAGCATATTTATTAAGGGGACAGTGGGCTATTCTCCTGCGCCCCCCCCCCACCCCCCTCCCCCAAACTGGGGCCCTTGCCTGGAACCCACACAGGGAACCTTTTGGATAGAAAAAGGAAAAGACTTGCATAATAAAAGCATGTGAGTACATCTAGATTAGTCGTTTTTGACCTGTTTCTAAATATATGGCAAGACCCCACTCTAAACTTTTTTTTTTTTAATTCAATTAAAAAGAGGAGGACAAAAGTAAAAATCCCAAGCATTAATCATTTAAAAAAATTTAAGAAAACATCTATACAAATCAAAGAGTCAAAAATAAAATAATGCCTGGGGTTGTTGCTTTGAATAGGTTTTTTTTTTAATTTGTAATGTATTTTTATAATTAAACTTAAAAAAAATATTAGTATAACACATAACAAGTACAAATGAACTCAGTTTAAAACCACTTGATGCCCACCTTGAAACATTGCCATACCCCCCCCCCCTCCCCCAACCTTTTCGTCCTTGTTGAACAGGATGGATCTAAAGGGACTATGAGCAAGACAGTCCTACTGCATCCTGTTGTGCTCGAGGGCAGTTTCATTTTTTTTTAGGCCTGCAAGAAAAACACAACAAAACTAATAAACAGATTTTTAAAAAAAAAACTGCTATTACCTCCTCTGCTGCAAATTTTAAAACGGCTGTAAATGGCGCAGCATCAGGTACTGACAAGCTGTAATAAAAAAAAAGGAAGAAGGGTACATAAAGTAAAAGAAATATTCACTATCTGGGAAATGTCTCAAAAATCCCCCTACTTAATCACGCTAGCACAATTTTTAAAATAAGTTTTAAAATTTCAAACAAAATAAGATTTTATTTTAAAATCCAATGAATAATGTTTGCACTAAAACATGATTTTAAATAAAATTATTTATTTTATAGTTTAATGGACACAAGAGAATAAATAGTCTCTTTACAAAATTCACCTACAATTTTACATCATGACTAATAAAAAACTATGCTGGATCCCCGATAGTAATTTAAATTTAGTTACACAGTATATGTATATATAACTTTTTTTCAATGATAACCTTGACTCCCAGGTCAATGCAGCCTTCAATGGGTACAAGGTAGAGTCATAGGAAGTAGAGGTGGCCGGAGTGATGATGACCTAATCGACCAACATGTGCTGATTGGTCTATAAAATAAAGGTCTAGCCTTATATTCCCAATACACCTGAATACATGGAAAAGGGTCCTTTAATGTTTAAAGATAATGGCTTATATTTTTGAGAACTCAAGTCAAATATTTTGTATTGTTAGTTAGGTGCCACATGCGTTTGTTGGGTCAAGCCTAGTGCTACTGAAAAGTCAGATGATAATTCCTCAATTTGGAAGGTTATCTAAATAATTATGTTGATAAAAATATAGACTACCTATGGATTGACCATATATAAATTGTAATATAAACTAACCTATAGACTACCCGTCGGCTCTGTGGCTAAGTCGATGCGAACGCTTCGTAATGCCGGGATGCCAGGTTCGATCCCAGCTGTGGGCCACGCGCCTTGCGTTGGTTTTGACAGTGGTATCAAGAAAGCTGACAATCCAGAAAGCACTGGCAAACTATTGGATGTAAACTTGCCTAGAGAAACCACACAACAGCCAGGGGCTGTTGGGGTTAGTTTTGCAACGTCCTGTAAAGGATATGCAACTAACCTTTTTAAAAAAAAAACAGACTACCTATGGACTGACCATATATAAATTGTAACATAAACTAACCTATAGACTACCCACGGACTGACCATATATAAATTGTAACATAAACTAACCTATAGACTACCCACGGACTGACCATATATAAATTGTAACATAAACTAACCTATAGACTACCCACGGACTGACCATATATAAATTGTAACATAAACTAACCTATAGACTACCCACGGACTGACCATATATAAATTGTAACATAAACTAACCTATAGACTACCCACGGACTGACCATATATAAATTGTAACATAAACTAACCTATAGACTACCCACGGACTGACCATATATAAATTGTAACATAAACTAACCTATAGACTACCCACGGACTGACCATATATAAATTGTAACATAAACTAACCTATAGACTACCCACGGACTGACCATATATAAATTGTAACATAAACTAACCTATAGACTACCCACGGACTGACCATATATAAATTGTAACATAAACTAACCTATAGACTACCCACGGACTGACCATATATAAATTGTAACATAAACTAACCTATAGACTACCCATGGACTGACCATACATAAATTGCATCATAAACTAACCTATAGACTACCCAAAGACTGACCATATATAAATTATAATATAAACTAAGACAAGAAATTAACAACTGCTTAAATCAAACTATACCTTACCCTGCATATTGATGAGTAACATATTTAGTTATTTACACATTATTATATTTGATGTACTCACACTTTATACGGCAGTTTTGAGTCTGAGGTGAGGGTTATCTTGAAGGTAACTTTAGACCTAGAAATATAAACAGTGAATATTACACAAGACTCATTCAATAATCAGTTTAGCACTGAGCTGTTACCTATCATGAGATATACTCTGTGAGACTTCTGTTTTCAAGATGGTGACGTTTAACTCAATGAAGAGAACTGACTGGCCACATCAGATGGAGACAACCTAAATCTTATGGCCATGTCATGAGAAAACTAGAAGACAGCGTGCTGGTGGAAGAGTTGAAAGGGAGGGGGGAGGGGGGAAGAGGCACAGGAGACCAAGTGAGAAGGTGCTGTGCAGTTTTACAATATGATGTGGAAGATCATCTGTGTCAGAACTCACTGAAAGTACACGAGACAGAAGGTTGTGGACAGACATAACTACCAATGCCATACAGTATGGATTATAAGAAGAACAAGACATTTGGCTGTGTTATTGTTCACTGGCTGTGATTTTTCTTTTATGGTGGTTTTTTCCTCTTGTCAAGAACTGATTTTTTATGCATGTTTCCAACACACAAATACATTGTGTTTGGTGAGTGTGGGAGTAGCATGTATTGTGGCTGTGGTAAGTCAGACTGACAGGGAGTGCAGCCTTGACTGGCACGATGTGCTCACAATGTTTTAATTGTGGCAGTCCAATATCTGAGAATATTAACCTCTTGTCAACAGGGGACTGCAACTATCTAGACAGAAAACTAAAGCCATCCTCTTAAATGGAATGTGTCAACCAATTTATTCATTTTTTGGCAATGAAAATCCAGTGAATAAATAGGTGAGGAAAAGACACTAGCGATGAATATGACACACTGAGAAATATAACTAGAATGTCTTTGAACTGGAACCCACGAGATTAAAGGCAGCCCCCCCCCTCCCCGCCCCTCAAAAAATGGTGCTCTGTCACGGTGTTCCAAAAGTTTCTCTAGAACAAGATCTAATATACAGATTGTTTTCTATTTTATTTAAATGTTACTAAGTAGTTCATTTTCATTTGTGATTTATTTTGGATATATTTTATCGAATTTGACTGACTTTCTACCCCACCAGAACATCACACAAGCGATAAACACCCGACGACACAATGTGCCACCATGTGGGTGAGGATCACCGTGGAGAGGTCCCAGAAACCACGTTCAGCCATTAGGCTATATTTATGGCCGAGCTATATTGCGGCCCATGGCATGAGTCAGAGTAGGGCTTCAAATAACGAAAAATTGCATCCTAAAAAAGAGAGAATGATTTTGAAAAAAAAAAAGAGAGAGAGAGAATTCAATTTATCGAATCTTCCTTGAGCATGGTGATGGTGAGTGGGCAAGTTATTTTATTTCACTAATTTATCTAAACATGCATTCTGTTTACTTACTAATATTTAACTACTAACACAATTATGTGTTAGTAGCAGCATTCTAGTTCCTCAACAATCCCTGGCCACTTTGATGAATATGTGTACATTGTCCAGCAGATGAATTAGTATAGTATGTTTTAATGTGTTACACTTGTGACATTTTAAAATTGCATTACCACTACCTGGGCCTCTGATGCTAAACCGCCTAAGACTCAAAGAGTTGGTTATCCTCCGAATAACGGTCCTAAATTATCGAGCCAGAAAATATACCCTAATAGGGCCTCAGTCATGTGTCAATTGCACACTTCCATTGCCTTAAATTACACACTTCCGGTGACTTCCGCCACCGCCTAGAGTATCCCTCACGCAGCTCAGGTGGCGTGGACTGGGGCTAAACTAGATGGCTGGGACTCACGAGCAGCAGCTACCGCATCTCCTGCAGCTTCCTTTATTTTATTTGCTCGTGAGTCTTAGCCATCTAGTTTAGCCCCAATCCACGCTGCACGAGCGGCGTGGGGATACTCTCGGCAGTTGCGGAAGTCGCCGGGAGTTCGCAATTCGGCAGTGGCATTGTAGTCCTCGGAAGTGCACAATTGAGTGCCTGAGGCCCTGTTATTTTCCGGCTTGATAATTTATAACCATTATTCAGAGGATAGCCCAAAGAGTTAATGGCTCTCCTCCGAACTTCTACCCCTGCAGTATTGCGGCCTGAAATATCCGTTCGGGGAGCAGTCCAATTAAAAATACGGACTTGTCAGAGTTCCTGCCGAGGAACAAATTGCGGCAAAACTAGGAGTACCTTACAATGTCACGAGACGCAACATTGCAGAGATAGTAGCAGACGATAAAAGTGACCGGTGATAATGTTGAGCGTTTTCTGCAGATGATACTAGCAGACGATAAAGCGACCATTGACAATTTCGAGACATCACAGACGATGAAAGCAATATGGCGGGTAGACCACGCTCGCCCACGCAGATTAGCAATATTGTTTTTCTGATTGAGGATTTAGCAACGGTAGATGTCAGACTTGTCGGCATGCACAAAACGTGATTGAACTCACCGCGAGCGTATCCCCCGTGCCGCTATGCGCGGCGCGGATGGGGGGCTAAACTAGCAAAGTAATTTGAGGAAGTTGCAGGAGATGCGGTAGCTACCGCTCGTGAGTCCCAGCCATCTAGTTTCACCCCTATCCGCGCCACGGGGGAAAACAGTCGGCGGTGAGGCATAGTTACAGAAACACGTCCGCAAGTAACATATCGCTGAGACCCTGTTAGAGCATTTTGTCATTTTTCTGAGCCGATCCTAGATTTGCCACAATTTGTTCGACGGCAGAAAGTTCGACAATGGAAAGTGTCAACGGTAGCTATTATTATCGTCTGCTACTATCGTCGGCAGTGTTGCGCGCGTCTCTTAGAATTGTCAGGTAATCAGAAACAATAAGAAACAGGTCCGCAAGTAACATATCGCTGAGACCCTGTTAGAGCATTTGTTTCGTTATACGGAGCGGGCATATTTTTAATTGGACTGCGCCCCGAATGGATATTTCAGGCCGCAATACTGCGGGGGTAGAAGTTCGGAGGAGAGCCGAGTTAATTAGTAGGACCCAAAGTCAGCTGATAAGTAAAATAATTATGTGGAATCTACAGATTTGATTTTATGAAAGAATGACAATGATAAATAATAAATATAATGAAGATATTTTAATCTAAAAATATTTTTTTAAGATTTATCCATTTTACAAAATTGTTTGTCTTCATTTTACTCACACAAAAACAGACTCAGTCTCAGGACTGAAATTTTAACTAGCTGACTTCCCTTTAGTCTTTAGACTATCTAGGCAATATTGGGGCAACGTTCATATCTTTACTTGTATTTATGTAAAGCCAACGGTATATAATATAGTTTCAAGAAATATACAGTTCCTAATAATAAAGTATACAGCATAATTAAATAACACAGAGAAGTAGTCAAAACTGTAAAGTATATAAAATGAAACAAAATGTCTCACATGTTCGCTGTCTGCTGTTTACTTCAAGCGACACGCAATCCCGGAAGTAGTAGGGACTAATTTAAATCTTTCCCTCAGAAGAGTTCACGATATTTATGTGATAGCAGAATAGACCGAGAGATTAAAACAAGAGTACGACAAAAGATTATACAATTTATTGCCTGGCATATTTCGCTGTATCTCGTCAGATGTATACTAAAGTAACGATTGATTGAATCGAAGCAAGTAAATGAATCCCTCGAGCTGAAACACAAAATCGACTACACTCACACACTGTTTCACCAGGGTAACGAGCATTTCCTTTTATCTGCATAGTTCTGGACTAAACCAACTGATAGCTGACGCTTCTGCAAATCTCCGTAATATACGGTTGATCGAAGTAAAAATATTTCGAAATACCTCATCCTTGTTTACCATGTGCCCAGAATTGCTGATGATGGATTTTTTCGACCAGTCCCCCTGATTCGTTGTTGAGTTGTTCTGCATTGCTTTTGCCACTTATAGTGGAATATGTTCAGCAATCCGTTTCTTCAGTCTTCGATCAGTTCTGTCTACATATGCAGCATTACATGTGCATTTAAACTGGTAAATACAATTATATTTGGCTTACGTCGACACTGGTTGTTTTACTTGTGGCGTAGGAATTATGGTGGTTTTAAATCTGATAATCGGCATTGCCGCGTTAAAAAAATTGACTGACTGCTCTTTTGGGCGAAAAATTAGATGGAACTTTTTTTTTTCACCGACATTTTTGTGGTTATTGGTTTGGGCGGCTGGCAATGGCGCTTAATAAAACCAAATGGATATCCATTAGAAAGCAGTGTTTGTTTATACGTTTCAAATTCTGTTTGTAGCGTGTCTTCTTCTTTTCTTCCACCTTGTACCTCATGGAAGTGTCGGGGGGAGATGTAACATTCGTTGATGAGCGCTATCAAGAGCACTATTAAGACTGATGTTGATTTCTGTAAGGCTGTTCTTATTGCCATCACTCCATGTTTTCCGAGGTCTTCCACTCGCTCTGTACCCATTGTAGCGTTTTAGTGTGGCTCGCTGTGGAAGATAGTACCAGTGCATTTTTGTTAGGTGTCCAAACCATTTCATTTATTTTTCTGTAATGACTTGTAAGAATGGCTGTATTCCTAGCATTCGTCAGATTTTGTGATTTACTATTATGTCTTTCCTTTAAACTCCTGCAGCTCTTCTAAGGCATTTCATCTTTGTTGTCGCAATTTTACGTTCATTGGAGGATGTAAGTGTCCACGTTTGGCACTGAGAGCATAGTGTTGGCCAAAAAATAGTTCTGATAAGATTCACTTTAGTACTCAGGGGTATCTGCTTGTGTGTCAACAGGGGAGATAGTTGTCCATTACTTGATTAGCTTTGGCACATCTCGAGCTAATTTCCCTGTCCAGTTTTTCGTCGGATGTGGAAATTGCTCCCAAATACTTAAATTCATCTGTTTGTCTAAAATTGTTGTTTTTTACTTTTATTTCTAAATTGTATTTCTGTCTTCCTGTCACCATTGTCTCTGTCTTGCGCGGTTGAATAACGTCCGCAAAAAGCCACGCTTGTATTAAAAGTAAAAAAGTAAAGGACCCTTTTCCACGCCTTAGGCATATAGGGCTAGACATATATTTTTATATACCAATCGGCACTGGATGGGTGATGTGGTCAGCATTACGCCGGCCGCCTTTACTTTCCCGGGACTGCACCCGGTAAATAACAGGATGACTTTCTGTTTAAGGTGGTACAAAGAGGAGGACAGCTGTGCTTAGCACAGAGTGTCTATAACAGGTGCCGGTACTCGCCATATAGTTTCTATTATATTAAGCTAAATAAAGGATACCCTAAGCCACGCGCTGGTACTGCATGCCGTCAGAAAGGAAACAAAAAACGTCTGGTAATGATACAAAGAGGCCCATAAGTAACTTCAGTTGAAAAAGTTAGATCTTTGCTGAATCACACGGGTCAGGAGACCACGCAGACTGCTCTCCAGTGGATATCACGCCACTGCTACATTACAGGCAATGAAAGAGCAGATTCTACTTCTCTAGCTTTAGGGGTCTTTGAGATTCATAGGCGCAGATATCTCACGCTTCAGTTCCTCTATCTGACTGACGTTCTCTTTCCATTTGGTAGGCCTGCGTTTATTTTATCTCTTCGTTGTCATCTTGGTCTGTCTCCTGGGCTACTCCCATTCAACTTTTTTTGCGAACTTAGCATTTGTCTCTCTAGAATATGGAATTCCCTCTATATGCCTTAACCATCCGTCTATTAGTCCTCATGATGTCATTATTTAGTAGTGACTTAGCGGAGGACATGATGCTATTATTTAGTAGTGACTTAGCTTAGGATATGCTTTACGCCTCAGCCTTCACTGAGGCTTGTACCTTTCTCATAGAAAAACCAGGGGGCTGCGTGGTCTTGAGGGATTGTGTCCGCCTCGAGTGCTAGAGGTTCCAGGTTCAACCCCTGGTAAGGGCTGGGATTTTTCAAGTGCACTTGGACTTATAGTAATTCCCCCTGGTCTCTGGGTAGTGAGATCAGACGACTGAGCACGCATGGAAATGCCCAATGTGCAGTGACGTTGATTGTGATAACAGAAAATAACATAACATCTTGTAGAGAGTCGGCAGTCCGAAACCCAAGTTCAAGGTGTCTCCTTCGTGCCAAAGAACTGCATAGCTGTTGGGTGAACAGTCGTTAACGAAGGCAGGCAGGTCGTTGTAGGGGCGACGCTTGCTGGTGGATGTAATGTTCCAAGTCCCTTCCCCAGCTAATAGTAAGGGTACTGCTGGGGTGACCGTCTATTAACCCTCCCATAATATTTCAGGTCAAAATGGACACGGTCACTTCTTTTAGCCGTAATAATTTTTTTTTCATTTGCTTCTGCCAGACGGTGGCCGTTGCATTTTTGCTCCATTTGTAGAAGGATATAGTTTCGTTGCCCAGCTTCTGAGTTGAGTGCATGGCGTGACACTGTGAGCTGCTGATTTAATTTGAAATGTGATACACATTTTATGTGTTTTTCGTTGGCACAGGAGCGGAGCAACTATGGGTTGACCTGTTTGCTATGAAGCTGAAACTAAGATTACCAAATTACCAGGTTGCGCATGTAAAAACTCCCTCGGCAGTTAGAAATCGAAAAGAGTAGCCTAGCGGCGCTGCCCGGGCAAAATTTGGAGTTTAAAATCTACCCAAAGTGTTTCAGGATCCTCGCCGGTGCTACAGAGCCTGTGCACTGTGCTGAGCTTTTGCAGAGTCAGACTTTAATTAGAAGAAGAACGGAGCATGGATTACTACCAGTGGGCCATGATGTTGATCCTTAGTTCAAACTTCATAGAAAAACCAATGTCAGGGAAAATGAAAAGAAGAAGAAGATACAAAGAGGAAATACACCCCTCTACATATCTTTGTGACCCTTTGAAAATAACGATAGTTCGTTCAATAGTTCGTTCGTAAGTATTATACTACAAAGAGGAAAAGCACTAAATGAAAGGAAAGTCACTACATAACTTGTACACTTGTCGATGTATACGATGTTTACTGAAGTCAGGATTATCTTGGACCTCAAATTCTCAATGACACTGGGAGATAGACTTACTACTTTACCCCTACCTGATCAACGCTCTAATCTCTCTCTCACACACACACACACACACACAAACACACATGCACACACACATGCACACACACGTACACACACACACAACTGACGCAGGCATAAGTATGTCATACAAACGGGAGCCCAAAGTTGTCGTACCTAGCACATCGTGCCTCGTACCTTTTTCTCATGTCCCAACAATGGACTGATAGCTGCGTGATTTCGCAGCTCAGTATATTGTTAGATAGGCATTTCTATTTCATCGTATTTATACGGTGTGTGCTGCTACTATTCATTGGGAATGTTATTTTGTGTATATACAAGTAAACACTTTGAGTCGTTTTCTCGTTTTACTTTAGCTACCCTAATACGGGTAATTGACATTACGGGTCCTTTACGTTGCGTTACTTAATTAAGATTGCATTGTTAGCGAGATACTTTTCTCACACACCCAAATTAGACCACAAGTTGCTGTGTAACCGTAGGTCGTAACTGTATTATACCGTTGAATTGTAACTTGAAACTGTCCCACTGTGGGACGCAATTTTTCGTTATTTTACAGCTTGACTCCGGCTGTTGTCGGGGGGCCTGATATAACCTAACGGCTAAACGGGGTTTTTGCGACTTGCGCCCGGGTGATTCTCATCTGAATGGTGGCACTTTGTGTCACCGAGTGTTTATGCTGTCATGGTGAGGTAGAGCTTCATTCATTATACGGGTACAATTGTGACCGATACAATCAGTATTGGAACTCTGCGCTGGCTGCTGAAGATGAGGACGGAGCACACCTGGGAAAGCCCCGAGTGCTTTGATGTCAATTCTTGACTCAGCTCATGATCTGGGTGAATGGGGTATCTGGGATGTGTATCTGTTTGACTCTCATTCACGAGACGTTAATCTTACTGACTGCAATCCTAGAAGAAAGGGAAAAGGGGGGAGGGGATGGGGAATCACAATGTTTATGTGCTGTTTTTAATATTTATTTTATCGAGCGCTTTGTACTGTGATAATTACACTCGTTTGTTAGAAACCATTTGTGCGAAATTGATTATGACAGTTCGATACTTTATTTCTTGAAGGGTTAGTTTAGTTGCGTAACCTTTACATAACGTTGCAGAACCAACCCCGGCAGTCCCAGGCTGTTGTGTGGTTTCTCTAGGCAAATTTACGTCCAGTAGTTTGTTGTGAAGGGTAAATACACAGAATAACTGGTTATTTCGTACAGATTTACCCCTACCTGAGCAGCGCTTTAAACACAAACATACCCTTAAAAACAATTTTAAAAAAATAAAAAAATAATATATATATATATATATATATATATATATATATATATATATATATATATATATATATATATATATATATATATATAAGAGGTCTTGCTTTTTTGTATGCAGACCGTTGGTTTCCTATCTTTTCTTGTCTTTTTCTTTATATATATATATATATCCCACCATGCTCTGTGAGTCAGTTACAATCCCAGCATGTGATTGTAACAACCATTTTATTAAACCTGTATGAAACTAGAGGTTGTGCGGAGGCGCAGATAGATCATTACAGTCTAAGGAGAATGGCGCTGCGAGGAGTTACCAGGGGTTCTGGCCGACACTTAACACTCACGGCAAGGATGAGACGGATATACAATCAGACGGTTACTGGTACCATCGGAATCGGAACTCTTCGCTTGCTGCTGAAGATGGAGACTGAGCACTTGTGGGAGTGTCCCTAGTGCTGTGGTGTCGATTCTTAATTCTACATTCAACATTCAAACAAGAGGTCCAGATACAAATTTAAAAAAACTCTCGCCTCGAAGGGAATTCAAATACATTACCGCCAGGCAGCAGGCAGGGGTGCTAGCCACTGGGTCACTGAGGCTCCCATACGATAGTCAAAAAAGTACAGGACTATTTTGACGCCAGTGACACATCGGGCGCGAAGTGCAAGACATTCTAATAGACCACTCTGAACTTGGTGCGTGATGTGGTCAACACTTTGCCGATCGCCTTTACTTCCCATTACATTGCTTAGCGCCCATTTTAGGCTAGGTCAAAGCCATGGTCAACTTTGACAAATGAAATTTGACTCGATGTGATTTCTAACCCAGGACTTTTGTCCTAGCAGCTAGTAGCCATGTTACGCCGTGTTCTACAATGCAATGTTTATGTCAAAATCTTATTAGACATTTTGTTTACCAAAGGACGAAGTTCTTTTTCTGGGACTATTTTCATATTAATTTGTTTTAACCTTTATATTTTATCATCTAATATTATCCAAACTTTTGTTTTTCTTATAAAGTCTCTATTTTATATTTAATTGTACCACGTGGGTCGTCCATGGCACCTTTCCAACTTTCTAAACTATAGTGTTATATTATGCAATATATCGGCGACCAGGTCGCCTATTGTCTGGCCGGTAGACGACTTCGTCACCTGTCGGGACAGTATTTGGGTCTGTCTCCTTTGATCACATCAACACTACAAGAGTTCCTTTTAGAGCTACTTAGTAGCGAGCAACGCTAAGCCGTCTTATATGGTGTTCAAACCTAGTCACAATTATAACCTACAGCTCCCCCTTCATGGATGCTGGTGACGATTTTTTTTCTCCAAAGCGAGCCAAGCCAATGGGAATTGCAGGCATGACAATGGCGAGTGTAACCAGTGTTAAGAAAAGTCCTCTACAGTTAGAACATTCGATTGTCAGGACCGTGATTACCCACTGGTTTGCCCACTTGGAGAGAATGCGTTCAAATGCTATACAATTCAAGGCATATACCAAAAGAGGAGAGGAACTTAGAGCAAGAGGTAGACCAAGAACAACATGAAAGAATAACATCAGAGAAACTCTGCAGTACCACGATGAGTCTTTTGTCGAAACAGCCAGAAAAGCACGAATGCGGGACCTTATATCTCCCTCGACACCCGAAGCGGTAAAAGAGGACGTAAACAAGAAGAAGAAGATTGCAATTACATGTATACGGTGTGCTTCTTCTTAGAGGATCAGCTCTCTACCTTTCTGCATTCATTGTTTCCCCTTGTTTATGCCCCCCCCCCTCCCTTTTTTTTTTTTTTCAGGCAACATAGTATTTTGTTCCCGCTTGCCCGCGTCTTTATATTGTAGTAGAAGCCGACCTTAACATCATCTTCCTATATGTAATTCACCATAGATAATGTCCTTCCGTATTTAACATGCGTATAGTTTGTTAACGTGACAAATTGGCATATAGTTTTGCCCTCACTGGACAGCCTAGCTAAAAAAGACTTCGTGTGTTAGGCACAAACAGAATATGGGTAGAACTCACTTAGGTTATGTTTGTGCCTGCGCGTGTGTCTTTCTTCAACTTCTTGGGAAAAGTCGAGAGGAGTTGGTTCCAGAACCGAGCAGTGAGCAGTCCCGCCAGTCTAGCGCAGACGTGATTATGCGGGAAGATGCAGAAGAGATGTTTTACAGCATAGATTTGGAGAAATACGACGGTGAGTTCATTGTTGTCAGTTGTCTTTTTTTTTTTTACAAGCTTGTTCTTAGTCTTCTTCTACTTCAGTTCAGTAATGTAAGTATAATAGAGCACATTCCATCGTTTATAATTGAGACTTGGATATTGTAAACATTTTTTGTATGTTTATTAGGGGCACTGACTAAAGATACGACAGTGGCAGAGATAAAGATTTAAAAAAAAACGATATTAATTATAGGTTTTTAATTAGACCCCTATTTCCACTAGGCCTACATATTTGGCAGCTGTGGAGACCAAGATGAGGTAGAGGGCAGGAGAATAAGACTTTCTTTTACCATACCTGGTGTGTTGTACACACACACAGAGACACACACACGTGGTTTTACTGTGTCTTTTTACAACAGAGTTGCATTATTTGCGTCTTTTGGCCGACACAGCCACTGTTTCAGACATTGTTGACCCTGTTAGAGAGGTAAAGTTATCTACGATGAGTGATAACAATATTCAGAAAAATTTATACAGATAGCAGAGAAAATAATCAAGTGTAAGGATCCTTCTAACAGGTGAAGTACATTCATTAAAACCTATGCTTGTTCGTGGGAGTGAGAAAGCCATTGGTACGATACACAAATTTCCCATGTGGTTGCAGGGCCCCAAACTATTTAGATGCGTTTGTGTGTGTGCGAAAGTGGGAGGGGGTGGGGGTTGGGGGGGGGGAGGATGTACCTACTGCATGTCGTGAAAGACGAAGGGTTTATAGTTTGCTGAAATCAAATGTGTTGGACTGAAAGGAAAAGATATTGCAGCCTACTTGTACCTGTCTCTGAAGACATTAATATCCAAAGATATATTTTGTATTTCACGGAAACAAAAACAATGTATTACAGAGGTATATAAAATGTAATACAGTAATATACAATGTAATAGAGAGGTATATGTTGTATTTTACGGGGGAGGGGGTAGCAATGTATTACAATGGTATGTAGAATGTAATGCAAAGGTATATGTTGTGTTTCACGGAAACAAAAAATAATGTAACACAAAGGTTTTGAAGAGATTGAGGGTTGAAAAGAGAGTTGCTGAAAGAAATTAAATTGAAAAAAGTGAAATTTATAGGTCACATTATAAGACACATCATCATCATCATCATCATCATCATCACCATCATCAAGTACCTTTCCGAATGGCGTGGGCGATCATGCTTCCCCACAAATTGCAATCCGCAGCTGCGCATCAGTTCATGTGTTGACACCCCGCTATGCCATGGCAAAAGACTGTCAAGAATGATCTTGCTCTGTCTTCCTCTGCCTCTCTTTCCACAGATCTTTCCAATGGTCGCAGTATGTTCCATTTTCCCTCATCTCATAACATGACCAAAAAATTGTCACTGTTTCTTTCCGATGTTTGTGATAAGTTGTCTTCGAGCACCTGCCTCTTTCAAAACATCTGGGTTACTTTTCTTGGCTGTCCAGGGAATTCTTCTGTAAAAACACATCTCCAAGGCCTCCAGATATTGTTCGGCTAGTTTATTAGTTGTCCAGGATTCACAGCCGTATGTTAAAACCGGTTCTATATTCTTTTCCAATGACATGGATTTATTGCATAAAATGGTCATTTGATAAAAAACAGTTTTCGCTGACCTATTCCGTTCTTAATGTCTGTGATATATCCTCCATCGGCTGGTATCCGTGTGCCCAGATACTTAAATTACTGAACTTGTCCTAAAATAATGCCTTTGACTCTTAATTTGACATTTAGACACTATTGTTTACTTGAAAATCACCATTACTTCTGTCTTCCCATTATTCACTGTCATAAAAATCATACTGGAGGAAACACTTGAAGGTACACGAGCAAGAGGGAGATGATAGAAACTGTAGGATAACATCAACAGATGGACGAACAGCAATCTCATAAAGTGTACAAATATGACAAGCAACAGAGATTGTTTGAGATCCACTACTTACAATCTTCACTGTAGAAACAACACCAGATTAATAAATTTACTGCACATACTAAATGTTGGGAGCCGCCGTGGTGTGGCAGCTTGACGATTTCCTGCGGATCTGAAGGTTATGGGTTCAAATCCGAACGTCCCTGTGTGGGTTACGGGGCCTCGTTGTAGGGAAAACAAGAGTAGATGCACTGCCTCCCCAACTAGCCTGTCTTAAGAGTCGACTGACTGGGTAGGGGGCGGGGGTCTTCCGTTGAAGTCGAAGTGCGTCTGCCTGAGAGGCAAGGAACCAACAATCTGCACACAAATAAATTAGATCTGTAAAACAGGGTATCCAACTATAACAGCCTAGAATGTGTAACGGGGTGCTCTGGGATTTTTCGTTTCGATAGAATTGACAAGCGAGTCGCCGAAGCGTTGTTCAACCTTGAGATAGCAGGTCCAGGTGGGGAGATGGCAGAAACAGTTAGTCAGTCAATATATTACAAGTTCTCCTATATTTCATGGCCTTGATCGCAATCCTGATTCTGCAATGTGTAGGTTGTTTTTGGACTCTCATTAATTTGATACTCGCCATATATGCATACGTGGACCAATGCTGTTGGTGGACTGCGTTTATTTACTACGCGGTGAAACATGGCGGTCAGAAGACCACATTCCTGCAATAGTTAGTAGACATTCCATTGACGGGGAAAATACGTCATACAGATAATGGTAAAAGAATGGGTGGGAGTGGGGCGGGGAAGAACTCCAGGCATGTGAAAGAAGTGAACAAATAATATTTTTGTAATAAACGCCGTAACAAGACCGTGCCTGATTTACATTCATCTTCATCTTTCCTTCTTCTTCATGTTCACCAACTGTAAACTATGTCAGAAAGTTCTGGTTGTTCATCCACTTTCGGACTGTAGCCGTGTTTTAGAATCTGAGTGTTACGTGTGCCTCCGTTTTACAGAACTGACTCAACTGTATGCAGACTGTCGGTTCCTTGTCTCTCAGGCAGATGCACTCCGGCTTCGAAGGAAGCTCCCAATTAGTCGACTCTTACAACATGCTTTTGGGTAGGCAGTGCTTCTATTCTTGTTTTCCCTATAATAGGGCCCCGGAACCAACACCGGGTAAATTACATTATGAAAAGATATGTATCTGTGGTAGATGCATCTTTAACGTCACACTTCTCTTAGCCAACACTTATCAAAGGCTTCATACAGATGTGAGTCAATGCCATTTGTGCATGCACGTGTCCCAACATTGTGACAAACATGGTGGAAAACATCGTGACAACTAGAAAGATCAGTGGAAGGATGGGGTGGAGGCAGATCACGAGATGATGCTGGATGGGCTGAAACGATGGCATTGAGGGATATCACCAAGAGAGCTGTTTTCAGGCAACCAGGGATCGTTATTTGTGGAGATGCATGAGCGCCCACGCTGGTAGTCAGGGCACATGATGATTACGATGACGCGTCCCAATGTCGGACGCAATTGTTTGTTGTTTTAAATCCCCACCCTAACTGTTGCCGGGGGAGGGCTTACATAACCCAACCTATGAGCTGAACGGGGTTTCTAGCACCTCTCCCTGGGTGATCCTCGTCTGAATGGGGCACTTTGTGTCACCAGGTATAGATCGCTCTGTGTGATGTTCTGGTTGGGTTAAACGTCATCATCATCGCCAATGGCATTTCACAATCACTGTAAGAAATAAAGACTTTAAAATTAAATATCAAAGGACTTGTTCTTCAATAGGTGTCAGGCCGACTGATGTGCAGTGATGTTTCTCCGTAACTTTCGATCTCCACCGATTCGTGTATCTACACTATTCCATGACATGAAGAATCATGCCACTTACTTGACCAGCATGAGAAGATTCTATTCAGGACACGGTGTAATAAACTTAGCAAGCATTTGCACAGATGTCATCTGAATAGTTCACCACAGTGCCTGTGTCGGCTGGGTTTACAAGCCATAAAACAATTCTGCAAGACTATCCCTTGTACAGCCCATTAAGATTGGAATCCTGGTTACTCAAACCTGTATAGAAATAATCAAGCACTTCAAAGAAAAGTCTATGTTATCGCAGGAAGTCGTCTGTTCGTGTAAATCAAGTATGCGATCACAAGAAGAGGACATGACGAAAAATAGCTTGTATTTCTCACTTTTTTGTTGGCATGTCACCACCGTGTGTCAGAGGATCACTATGACGAATCAATGGCACGATAATTATAGAAATATTAAATATGGGACATTCACATATCCCCCCCCCCCCCCCCCCCCCCCACCCCCCCCCCCCCCCCCCCCCCCCTATTCTTGTCGTTCGCCGGCTGTGAACTGCCACGGAAAGTTCTGTATATTCCTTCACTTCAAGACTTCAGTTTCTTTTCTTTTCCCCAGAACATGAGCTGAGTTTCACAGATCTGGCTTAACTGTTTGCAGACTTTTAGTTCCTTGCCTTTGCGGTAGATGCACACTGACTTCTAAAAGACCCTTCTCTCCCCCCCCCCCCTCCCCGGTTTCGACGTTTACGACATGCTAGTTTGGTGGAGGGGGAGAAGCAATGGGTATATTCTCCACCCACCCCACGTCCACACACTGAACCTTATAATTCATCCCCCCCCCCCCTTTTCCACCCACTGAGACCCCAGAACCCACACGGATAACAGTTTAAAAACCAACAGAAACTAACACAAAGAACTGATTTCTCTTTGGACCATTTTTCACGCCTTTAGGCGTAGTAGGCATATAGGGCTAGACCTATGTTTTCAAGACTAATCGGCACTTGGTGGGTGATGTGGTCAGCATCACGCCGACCACCTTTACGTTCCAGCACTGCACCTGGTAACCATTCAAGGCTGGGTCCACCTGAAAGGCAAGGTCATTTTGAGGACTCTTTACACAGATAAAAAGAAGACAGTCCATATTCTTTGGGCAAGACAAGTGGCAAACTGCAGACCCTTGTGGTAGCACGAATGCTGGAGTAGACGAGATGCAGGAGGAGAACAAGAAAGAGTTTTGGGGGCAGCGAAGTGTCACAGAATGGAAGAACGTCAAATGAGAAACGGCTGAGCTTTACACGAGACAGAATGTGTGATCTTCTTCTTCTTCGTCGTCTTCTTCTTCTTCGCGTTTACCGGCTTTAAACTCCGACCGAAAGGTCTGGTTGTTTTTCAACTTCTGGACTATAGTCGTATTCCATAAACTGGGTGTTGCGTGAACATCCGTTTTACCGGTCTGATTCATCTTCATGCAAATTATTGGTTCTTTGACTCTCAGGCAGATGTACTCCGACTTCGAAGTTAGCTCCCATTTAGTCGACTCTTACGAAAAGCTTTTGGGCAGCAGTGGGTCTGTTCTTGATTCCCCCCCCCCCCCCCCCCCCCAATGGAGCCTCAGTACCCACACGGGGAAGGGAAAGTTGTCACCAAGATGAACAAAGCCACTTGGTTTGAACATGTAAAAAAAGAATAAGGTGCAATTCCCCAGTTATCCATGTTCGTTCCGAGACTGCTTTTGGGGGAGACGGGGTCTGAGCATAGATTCGCTGCCCAACTGCCCTACTAACAAGCATACCGTAAAAGTCGTCTAATTAGGGGTGTATTCTTCGAAGTCGGAGTGCATCTGTTTAAGAGACAAGAAACCAACAATCTGCATGCAAACAAGTCATATCTGTAAAGTGAATGTGCAAGCAAAACTCAAGTCCTAGAACAAAACCAAAGTCCAGAAGTGGACGAACAACCAGAAATTTTCCGCCGTATTTTGAAGCCGGTGAAAAGGAAGGAAAAGAAGAATGAGGTGTAGTGGCCTGGTCAATGATTGGTGCTACTTGTATCAGTTTAACCATAAATGCATTTAAATATATGCAAATATTTTCAAGAGACCAGAAGCCGTGTACAAAATCTGTGTCAGTGTGTTAGAGTTGCGTCACGGAATAATTTGACTGGGAGGGGCGTGTAATTATGTGTTGACAAGCACAGCGGTAGGCGGCTTGTTGAGGAAGAGAAGGGGGTGGGTGGGGGGGGGGGGACACGCCGTTACAAATCAATTCTCTTCAGATGAAGGAAAACGTGGAAACTAGCTTACACTAGCAATATATGTATATAAATATATATATATATATATATATATCGCACAGAGTGCGTTTTCTAGAAATAAAGGTGCCGATATTCAAAGTGTCTTAAAAGAAGTGTCTTTACTCATCAATAAGTCTGAAATAAAAATGTCTGAGCTGATTTGAGTCAAGAATGGACATCACAGCACTCGGGGCATTCCCATGCGTGCTCCGTCCTCATCTTTAGAGTTCCAATACTGATGGTGCCGGTCACAGTCTGGTTATATGTCCGTCCTGGTTATATGTCCGGCTACACCTAGGTGCCTCATTCTGTCTAGACCATAAACATCTTGTTTCTGTACTGATTCCGTTGCTTGTTCCCAAAGGACCTTGACCACATCTGCCTTGTCATGTATCAATTCACCACCCATTGTAACAGATCCAGCCAATCTGTCTGACTGTTCATTACCCACCATACTGGCATAGCCTGGAGAAAAAGACCTAAAGTATGCTCACTACCCGTGACCTTTCCAGCGAAAATTGTTGTCTATTGCGTCCCACTAGAAAAACGTCTCTCTCTCTCTCTCTCTCTCTCTCTCTCTATATATATATATATATATATATATATATATATATATATATATATATATATATATATACACACACACACACACAAGTGCACAAACTTTAGGTCTGTCTGGCTATCTGCCTGTCTGTCTCCCTGCCTGCCTCTCTCTCTCTCTCTCTGTGTGTCTCTCTGTCGCTCTCTCTCTCTATTTCTCTCTCTCTCTCTCTCTCTCTCGCAAAAGAAAGTTAAAACTTTTAAAGGTGTATATTTTCAAAACAGCTCCCTCAAATTCGATGATATTCTCAGGCGTTACTTCCTCAAAATTGCTAAAGCGGTTGAGAGTATTTGCTGTTTATGAGGCTAGAAGAATACATTTACACTTCAAATCACGTGGAGTGCATTTTCATTTATAATTCCTAGTTTTTAAATGTAGAAAAAAAAATGCAAACGTTTTGTTGCTTTATGTGAAGATTAGATCCATGTTCTACCTTTCCCCTTTCCCTACGTCTATCAGTACCGCCTCACTTACGTTTACAACGCGAATTTATTCAATGCTCAGTCCATTTATAACACTAATAATTGCCATAGGAAAGGAAATTCCTTCGCGGTTGGTACAGACTTCGCTAGTTACTTGAGAAATATAAAATGTAAACTTTTTTTTTACTAGAGAACACAAACACACACACACACACACAGAGAGAGAGAGAGAGAGAGAGAGAGAGAGAGAGAGAGAGACAGACAGACAGACAGACAGACAGACACAGAGAGAGAGAGAGAGAGAGAGAGAGAGAGAGAGAGAGACAGAGAGAGATACTAGGGGAAGTCATTTAGTAAAGGCAATTGTATTCCAGTCTACAGTCTGCATGGAACAATATGCAGAAAAAAAAAATATTATTTCAGGGCTCAGAATGATCTTCTTGCAATGTCCAAAGTGGATGTAGTGACGATTTAGCTCCTACAAGATGACCACAGCACTGTTAACATGAACCGTTGAAGAGCAGCGAGGTGTTATTGGCCACACTTGACTTCTCTTCCTTTTTTCGTGTAAAGAATTGTTTGTGTGTGTGTCTTGTTTTGCGCAATTGTGTCGTGTTTGTTTACAGCAGAATTGAGATATGTGCACCTTTTGTTCAACGCACCATACTTCCTCACTCATTTGATGACCAGCTCAGTCTTGCACTTTTTTAAAGCGTTATCTTCTTCTTCTTCTTCTTCTTCTTCTTCTTCTTCTTCTTCTTCTTCTTCTTCTTCTTCTTCTTCGCGTTTACCAGCTGTAAACTCTGCCAGAAAGTTATGGGTGTTCGTCCACTTCTGGACTGCAGCCTTGTTCCAGAACCTAAGTGTTGCGTGAACATCCGTTTTACATATCTGACTGTTGGTTTATGTCTCTCAGTCAGATGCACTCCGACTTCGAAGAGAGCACCCAATTACTCGACTCTTACGACATGCTTTTGGGTAGGCAGTGAGTCTGTTTTTGTTTTCCCTATAAAAGGAGCCTGAAACTCACTTAGGGATAAAGCTTTATAATCTTAGACTTCAAGCGGCTAGACGCTCGCCTGCAGATCGGAAGGTCGTAGGTTCGGGTCCCGACGGTGGCCGGATTTTTTTCTCAAAAAATAACCTTTGTTCCCAGGTCGACCCAGCCTTGAGTGGGTACCAGGTACATTCATGGGAAGTAAAGACGGTCGGCATGATGCTGACCACATCACCCACAAAGTACCATTTGGTCTATAATATACAGGTCTAGCCCCATATACCCAGTACGAATGTAGGCATGGAAAAGGGTCCTTTATTTTTACTTATAATTTCAGACTTAGAATCTCTTAAATTCCCCTCTTCCCCTCGCCAGTTGCACAGTCTGCCTTTTCAAATCGACAGCTACGTCACTCCCAAAACTGCTGAATTAACGAAGCAAAAACTGAAGCAATTTGGCGGCAAATACTAGAGGACACCGGAATGTCACATACAGTTGGAGGACAATTTCATACAAATTGATTACTACCGATACAGTACAAGGACCGGGCAGGCGTTAACTCGACCCCAGTTAGAGAGTTGAGCCGGAGGAGATATCTCACCGTGGCACGCGATGCACGCCGCATCCCGGGACAAACACTCGGCAATCAGATACGATATCTCCAGCAAGATCGTAGGCCGTCGCAAGGCTCCAGTTAGGGACCGTTTTTTTCATGTCAAAAACGGGCTCTGTTTTCGGAACCTAATGGAGATGACATTTTTGTTACTACGATTATTTGTAAAAACAAAACACATATCTGCAGAGTGAGTCAGAAATACTATTACTCTTTTGTGGTAAACACAATGTTACTATTCAACATTCCCGTGTGGGTTCCGGGGTTCCTTGTGGAGAAAACGAAAACAGACCCACTGTCTCCTCAATATGCATGTCGTAAGAGTCGACTAGTTGAGGGCTTCCTTTAAAGTCGGAGTGCATCTGCCTGAGAGGCAAGGAAGCAACAGTCTGCGATCAGATAAGCAAGATCTGTAAAAACGGATGCACGCGCGAAACTCGGGTCCTGGAACAAAGCCCAAGTCCAGAAATGGACGAACAACCAGGTCTTTCCGCTGGGGTTTACAGTTATTTAACAAAGTTTACTCAGGGGCCAACATTCCGAAAGTGCGAATCCTCAAGGGCCAAACCCGTAGAGTATAAAGGTAATTAGCGCAATACAACCAGCAATGATCCTCGGGCCACTTGCTATGTTTCCTCGCCCAGCTCCGACTCTACATTGTAGAGGGAAATGGCGGATGGTACATAATTAATCCTGTCTTTTCTTTCTTTACTCTAGACCCTTCTTGTCTTTCAGGTACTGAAGAGGCATTGGGTGCGAGCCTCGGCGTGTTTATGATTTTGTTTATTCAGCGGATCAACATCATGACTCACGGGTGTAACCCACAAGTTCTTCTTTCTACTTCTAACTCAAGCCTAAGTCTGAAGGATATCAGCGCAGTGCACGAACTCTGCTGCATCAGCGAGGATCCTGAAATACTTTGGGTAGATTTTTAACCTTAAATTTTGCCCGGGCTGCACCGTTAGGCTACTCTTTTCGATTTCCAACTCCCAGACTACTGGCTTTTTGGTTTGTGTCTCCGCTCAGGAGGGTTGTTTGAATCGGTGTTCTTCAAACTTTCTACCCCTGGGGACTGGTAAAATAGTAGACATGTTTTTGCGGACCGGTTGAAGGCTAAGTTAGTTAGTTGCGTATCCTTTACAGAGCGTTGCAGAACCAACCCCAGCATTTCGTGTAATTTGTTGTTGTTGCTGTTATAGTTTTTCTAGGCAAATTTTACGTTCAGTAGTTTGCCATTGCTTCATGAACGGTCAGCCCTCGGTACCGATGTAGAAACCAATGCAAGACAGATCGTCCACAGATAGGATGGAACCCGGCACCCCCGGCATTACGAAGCGCGTTCGCCTAAGCCGCAAACAAAGACGGCTAAGACAGAAACAAAGTGAAAAACGAAAAGTGCAATCCCCAGAATTGAGGTGCAACGCCTCACTTCTGGCTACCTTTGAGACTCTTCCACAATCCACATTCCTTGCTTTGTGCGTACATCCGTTTACAGATCTGACTTACTTGTACGCAGAATGAGTTCCTCGCCTTTCGGGCAGATGCACTTTGACACCCCCCCCCCTTCCAATTAGTCAGCTTTTACTACATGCTTGTTAGGAGGCAGTGAGTCTTTCCACCCTTAACCCCCCCCCCCCCCGAATGGGGCCCCAGAGCCCACATGCGGAGTCATAGGTCAATTAATGAACTGATTATATCAGTGTTTCTCAAACTTTGTACGCACGCGGCCCACTAAAACAGGAACAGTTGTTTCGCAGCTCACGTGACAGCTAACCAATCACGAAAACAAAACGAAATGTAGATATAAGTAATCTTGTTAAATTCGATGTCACAAAATTACAATGTTTAGCGAATGTGACATCTTTTGCTGCCAAGAGGTTCGAAGTCTCTGTAGTAGAACAGGGTACCTGTTTTATTTTCATCTTTGATGTAATAATCCCACAGAGTGCAATCTCGCCTAACTACCCTCTTCCGTTTCAAGATTCCACAAAATATGTGGTGGTTTGCAATGCCTAAGCTTACAGTGTTTTACAGACCATTACCGAGAAACCATAGAATGGACGCTGTCGTATCGTATCAAACAAAAATTCCAAGCTTAGTCCTTTTTAGCCGCCTGATGGCCTGCTTTATCAAGGACGGTTCCTTTGCTAGCTTATTTTAGTTATTTTCCTTTGTGGTGAGCAATTACACCTAAGTTTGTTCTTTTGTTTCCTAAGTTCTGGTTTTATGGGTCCTGGATCCTGTTTTAAGTTGGCTGTCCGCTAGCTGTTGCACTGTTCATCTGTGCGAGCACCAAGTCAGTCCTCAGTCACACCACCGCGAAGCAAACAGTTCCGCATATTGAATGTTCAACACAAGGCCCTAATCAGGACGACTGTCACAATCTACTTGTTGTGCGCAGCCGTTTTTTTTTTTTTTTTTTCAAATATGTAGAGGAGGTAACAAAGATATGCAAAAAAATTAGAACGCCCGAAGGTGCCAAGATATTTTATAGTTAGGTCGGAAGATGGAGAGAGACAGATAGCTTGCTAGGTTGAGAAAGAGGTCCCTGGTGCGTTGAACTTCTGGTGGAATGAGGCTCTGCGCAATGCCTGCCCTTCGTGCGTTTTGTTCCTGGGTTGATAGCTCGTGTTGTGGCAGGAATTGGTCTCGTTCCTTTTATCTGAAAATAGACTGATTTACATTTTAATGGACGCTGTCGGACTCGCAACGGCTATGGACGTCCCTGATTTACATTTTAATGGACGCTGTCGGACTCGCAACGCCTAAGCCACAGACGCCGCAAGGGGAAAACATAGGCACATTTTTAATCAGGTTGGTTGTACTATTAGCATATCGACTCTTCGCTGGCTTCCTAGGACTGAGACAGAACACGTATCGAAATGTCCCGAGTTCAAGGATATCAGTTCTTGATTGATTGATTCATTCATAACTTTCCCTTATCCGCTTGTGTTTGTATCGTATTTCAGGAGTAAAATGTCCGGATCCAATCCCCCCAGAAAATGGTGCAATAGTTGGCGAAGGCAACAAAGTGGGCTCTGTCGTGTATGTCGAATGTCGACTAGGCTACAGACTCGATGGACCTGCCGTGTTGGCATGCGTGCCTACCTCAGATGGAGCTGAGTGGGACTCCACCGACTCAAGACACTGTATAGGTCAGTCTTTCTATGAATGCAAATATATTTCTTCTGATCGTTCACCGGCTGTAAACTGCAATAGAAATTGCTGGTTGTCTTGAATTTTATCTTGTTCCAGAACTTGATTTCTGCATGACCATCTGCTTTATTTGTATACAGATTGTTGGTTACTCTTGGGAAACTGTACTATGACTTCGATGCTAACATCCCTATTAGTCGACTTCTATACTAAATGATTGTTTAGGGATCAGTAAGAAACGGAGGCAGACTAATAAAATGAGAAGAACTCCTCAGCGGAGCATGCGCAGCAGGGATCCACTGCCATCAGTAGAAAGATCCTTCGTCGACGATTGTTTCGGCCCATTACTTCCTATACAGTCTTAGAAGGTGAGGCGAGCTGGGTCATGACTCCAGGTCTTGATCTTTTCCTGCTGTACTTAAACGGACTCTCGGACAGGGACAAAACAATATGGTGACTTTGCAAAAAGTATTGTGAGATTTGCTGTTATGTTTGTCGCTGCGATAGCAAGTTAGCCGTCTACCTTCACGACCACAGTGACAAGCTTACGATTGGTTCATCGGGCAGATGTTAGACTCTGGCATAGAGAGGCACCGGCAGACACTTAACGATCACTTTGGCTTTAAGGGATAAGAAGCTCCTCTACACTGGGGACTAGGACTGTTCTACCGAGGCCCATCCACCACGACGTTCCGTCGAGAGCTAACTCTAAACCCTTTCTGCTGCTTCGCTCGGTTGTTTTAGTTACCGTTTACGCTCGTTTCCTCTCAAGCAAATCTGCTTAAACACATTAAAAGTGGAAGTTGAGCTAAGACCTCTTGCGCCTATCTCGACGGCAAAGATTTTTACTGTGTACGTTTCGTCTCTCCTCATACTGGCTACGAACTTATTGTTCTTATCGAGCTTTTACAGGTGATTTTCTTCTATCCGCGACTCGTACGACAGGGTCAGCTCTAAGACTAGACTAGAGAGAACCATATCGCTAATCCCACGCCTCCTGCGGCTTCCATCTGTTGCCCGCACTGCTTAAGAACTTTCCAGGCTCATATTGGACTAATCAGCTACCTTCGTACACATAATCATTGATCATTACTACTTTGGATAAATAATGATCTGCATCACTAGTGATAGACGAACAACAACGATAAAAACTGATCAAAACACCAAATTAAACTAAAAATAATGTGTTACTGTTGTGCAATGTAAATAATGATAAAGTTTCAAACAATAAGCATATATGACAATGGAACTGATTATAGTTTAAATAACCGTATCTTTTCTCTGTTGGTCCTGACTAGAACTGGGCGACAAAGACAACCATCACGAAACAGTCACGGTAAAGCCAGGAACCGAACCTGGAATTCAATCAAGCAGTCACGAGCAGATCCCAATGCCAGCATCTATCGACCCTGCACAGCACCTGCGGCTAGGAGCAAACAGCCACGACCACTTTATTAACCATGGTAAGGTATACATAGATTTTATGAGTATTACAAGTGTTAGCCTTAGTACTTGTCTGGTAACTCTGATGACAACCTGGACCGCCCGTAGGATCGGTCCATATCAGGACTACATAACAGGAAAAGAAGGACAACCAAACAAGGATAGAAACATAAATACAAACGACGCAATACCTCAGAAAAAATACCATCACATAAGAAATAAGGAGAACAACGTAAATCAGTAATAACATTTATACACAAGACACAGGAAAGTAGTGTATTGTGTGGTGTTAGGTAGCGGCTCGATGGTTTAAATGGTCCCAAAAGAGACGAAGGGGGGGGGGGGAGAGAGACACCACATAGTGCAAGTGTGTTGGGAAACGAACAGTCAGACAGAATGGCTGGTTCCTCACAACTTGGTTGTAAGCTGTAGCATGAGCAGTTACATGTTGTCAGGGCTCTTTAGGAGCGAGTGAACATTGCAGTGGCACAAACTGATTGATCATCACGGTCTCTAGAGAATTGTACAGACGGCATACTACCAGGGACCGAGACTCAGTATTCAGGGGAAGACATTCTATCAAACTGCTGCTGGTATTACTGGAGTTGGAACTCTGCGACTGCTGGTGATAAGGACGGGGCGCTTGCGGAAGTGTACCGATTGCTTTGTCAGTTCTTAACTCAGCTGCCATTGCGGGTGCTCTGGGTAAAACGTCTATGGAGGTTAAACAGGGTATCTGTCGTCCATAACGAGATTTCTTCAAATCTCAGGATGGTATGATAAACTTCTAAGTAGCAGCCAGGAGGAGACCAATTATGTACACGGCCCCAAAACGATGTTTCCCTTTGTGATTTTTTTTAAAAGAAAACATGACGCCAACAATATAGCACATAATGTAGTCGGACATATTTTCCTGCGACTCGTCAGGGGCTTTGCTACAGTTGACATTACCATAATTATGCAGAAGCACCTTCGACTCAAATCAGATTGTCCCTTGAAATTGTGGCAATAAAGTCTCAGCATGGGATCCACGATTAACCATGTGGTCATTTTGTTTACATAACGCGGGATATGCCCAACCTAAATGCGTCCGCATTGCATTCAGTACCTAAATATGATAAAATACTGCAGAATGCTCACACAGTCTTCCTTCTTCCTGTTTCAGATATGGAAGCAGATTCAGGTAGCAAAAACTCGATCCCCTTGCAGTGCTTGGATAAGCCAGAAGAAGGACCATGCAGAGCATCCTTCAAAAGGTACTACTTTAGCAAGACGACAATGGAATGCCACACGTTCATATATGGCGGTTGCCACGGAAACAAAAACAACTTCAACACAATGACAGACTGTAATCTCGCGTGTTTAGGACATCAATGAGTTTGTACCCATCCACTGACAACTTTAGCATAAACATCTTGTTGCATACCAAAGAATTGTTTGTTTAAGATGGCAACGACACTTCAGGAATTATGTGTATTATATTATTAATGTACACATTTGTTGTATTTTTTTGTGATTGTTTATTTTATGCATTATACTATTCATATAACCTTTAGCATTGTTTGCTCCTTTTCCACGCAGTATTTTAAAACGGTGTGAGTATGTATGTTTTCGGGGTCCTAACGGAGCAAGATGCGCAATCAAAGACTATCAATGTCTCTTAGCCTCCGTCGCCTTTATGTGGTTGATCCTGATACGGTGGAATGTTGGGAGATTCCAGTCGCCATCAGAAAACTGGATGGGACAACAGAAGCCACGCTGTGAGTGTGACGGGGAATGTTCCTCTAATTGTGCTCCACGAGATGTGTTGTTAACTGCACAGGCATGCAGGCAAGGGCGTATGGCTGCACTGGTTGGTTGCCTTATAGCTGGCGTGTGCACTTGGTTTGTCATGACTGCATGTATCAAATATGAATTGCAAGTCTAGTGACAGGCTTTGTATACTGGCACCTTTTATGCGTATGCAAGATGTTGGATGTGTCTGACTTTTCACATATTGTATGTTTCCGGAACTGAAACGGGTCAATTAAGTGGCGACACTCGCTGGAAACTTGAATATAAAGCCTTATACGTGTTGTCACTTTCAGAAAAAAACATTTTAAATGGGAAACAAGTGGATTGCAGAAACCCAAAGACGAAGGTTGAGAAGCCAAAGTGCTGGACCAATCACACCCATGGTACTGATAATCACACAGGATAAAGCAGAATGTACCCCCCCCCCCCCCCCCCCCCCCCGTGGGTTCCGGATCCCATTGGGGGAAAACAAGCGAAATCGGAGTGAATCTCTCTGAGAGAAAAGGAACCAACAGTCTACATATACATATTTTAGATCTGTTATATGGATGTGTCGGTTCTGTGGCTAAGTCGATGCGAACGCTTCACTTTGTAATGCAGGGATGCCAGGTTCGATCCCAGCTGCGGGCAATGCACATTGCGTTGGTTTCGACAGTCGTATCAAGACAGCCGACCGTCCAGAGGCAATGGCAAACTACTGGATGTAATTGCCTAGAGAAACCACACAACAGACAGGGGCTGTTAGGGTTGATTCTGCAACGTCATGTAAAGGATACGCAACTAACTTTTATATGGATGTGCATGCGAACAACCAGTACTTTCCACCGGAGCTTACAGCTCCTAACACAAATGGAAGAGTAGCCGAGCCTGCCAGTCCTATGATAGGTATAACATAACAATTATTGTTCATTACCCCGAGCTACTCAAGTCAACGTTCACTTTCTAGTCAGTTTAGACGAGAAAATGTTGCTTGCTATAAAGGTAATGTCGGGAGATGTGAACCAGCGTCATTGCACACGGTTATAAATCATAAATCTGCCACCAGTACGGACAGCTGATAAGAATTGTCCATTTATCCTAGAGTATCACTCTGTTGCCAGTTTCCTAGAGGCTGGGTGAACCCCGGGAGCCGCCCGGTTTCGAACACCGACCGTGGGCTGCAGCGAGTCGCAGCTGGATTTGAAAGCGAGCTTCTGTGAAATTCAAATTGTGTGCTAGAACTTGTGAGCCTCACCCGGGTCCAATTAGAGAAAGATTTCGCCTATTTTTGGAAGGGGGACTTTCCAAACAATAATTCCTCATTTAAATATCTTAGTGAGCTCTCATTCTTCTCATCAAAGTGAAGAGGTCAATGTCTATCTTCTTAAATGAGTTAGCACGTTGCACTGCAGTTGATAGCTAAGCTGTGATATCTGCACTCAACACATCCACTTTTTTGCAGTATCATAAAAAGTTGCCTCTTTTAACATGCTTATTAGGGGTCAGATGGGAAGGAACTTATTTGCTCCCCGCCCCACCCCCCTGCCCAGGAAAACAGAAATTCGATGGCAAAGAAACAGGCACAATCAAAAACATTGTTTCCAAGTGTAACTTGTCCCAGCATTTACTTGTTTTCTATACTTGTTTCCGTAGATTAGAAGATAGTGAATGCATTTAACAATTCCATGACCCTCGAGTACCATAGTACGATGCTGCAGCAAGCCTGTTCCTGTTTACACATTCTTCGCAACATGGAAGAGTTTGAGGTTTCGCCCTGTACCCACCTCAACAGACAGTACAAGTATGAACACCAGCTAAACTTTATTGTGAAGACGGAACACATTAAAGTCATTGTCGACAATCTTACATTCTGCCTTTGACCTCTAAACAGTACTATGTTTATACTACTGCAAAATGATCCTACATACACTTCATTGATACTTTGCTCCCATCCCATGTTGTAAAGTGCAAATTATGGATGTCACAGTCAGTCAGCATCCGTTGCTTTGCGAACACATAGATTTGGCAGACCACATTACATCAGTGGTTTTGAGAGCTGACCATTCAGAGAGCAGAGGCAAGCTAGCTCAATTTGTCTAGAAAACCACAAACATCCAAATATTCTTGGGTGGATTCTACAACCGACACACAGCTAGCTTGCTAGGTCTAGCCCTATATGCCTAAGGCAAGAGTAAATCTGCCGGAGGCAAGGGGGCAAATAATCTGCATACAAATAAGCCAGATCTGTGAAATGAACGTGCATGCAAAGTTCTGAAACAAGACCAGTAGTGGATGAACAACCAGAACATTCTGCAGAAGACTAACAAGAAGAATTGCTACCCATCTGTTCCAGCATGGCAGAGTCAGGAATTTACACCTGAGGCCTGGTTTACTCACATACTGCCTGCAGCAGAACTTGAATCCAAGTACGAGAAGGTTGTGGTAGTAATACTCATCTGCTTAGCAATGTGGTTGTAGCAGTAATTATTTTAAATATAACCTGTGTCCTTTCCAAGTTACAACTGTTACTTATTTTCATATAATAGATACTTTTTTTTAAATGTAATATTGTTCAGCCGTTTAATGGTGCTTTTGATTTTATAACAATTTCTGCTGTCAATGATTATATCTTAACTCACTGGCACCAGTATAAATGTATTTCATAAGGTTCGGTTTTTTGGCGATATGAATCAATTATACAGCTGGTAATATCCATGATTACCATCAGTTTTTTCCCCATCATAGTTTAAGTGACTAACTGCATTGTGCCTGTTTATAATAGCCTCCAAATTAGTACCTTTAACTTTCAGCCTTTGTTATCCAGGTTAGCTTCTCGTTTACTTCTGTGGGGTATTTTTACGTGAGGTGACCATCTCCTGGTAATGTCCTTAGATAGCCATCGTGGACATTATTACTGTGCTTAGTCGACCCTCAAGGAAAGGCAAATCATGGACATTCCCGACATTCAAGGAGGCTCCCATAAAAAAAAAAACACAGCTAATACAGTGCGCTTTGTTAGTGGGTTCACTCAAGAAATTGTCATGTCCTACACAAAACTGCGTACCCTCTCCATCCATACATACTCCACTCATTACAGGCTGTATCCTTTATGGATCTCCAGGAAGCAGTCAGCAGACATGAGACTCCCTGCCTAGGCATTTGTTGACTGGCTTAGCCTTTCCAGTGATCTTGATCTACCTTGTATAACTAAAGAATATCACCCCCTTATACGGTACACGCCTGATAAGGATTACTCACCTGGTACCCATGAAATTGCCTCTAATCCCAAATGCTACTTATACAGAAGAATTCAAGCAGGGAAAATAGCCAAGGGTGGTTAACAAACTGTTCTTCACTTCCATAAGCCTCCCTCATCCAGATCAGTGTTAGTTATTCTGCCACTCTAAAGCACTCCCAAGATTTGTCCCAGAAACCACTGTTTAGGTTACAAATTTTCTAACTTAGCTTAAGTAGACGGGGTGGGTTTTCCCCAACTGCTGAGGGGTTTAGGGCAATGTTTTCCCAGTGCCTCATCAATGACTTAATAAACAGTATTGTCTGCACAGCATATTTTGCTGTTATTTAGAAAATACAGAAGCAATTGCTGGACAATGTGGACAGCTTAAAAATGGTGGTTAGTCCAAGAGTAGCACAGTAAAGTGCACAAACTGCCTCTTCTCGGTTGTAGCTACATCTATTGAATCAAATCTTTATACATTTCTGACTGAAAAATATTGCGTGAGTGTTACAATTTTTCATCGTTTATTCAAACATTTGTATTTTTTAAAAATAAATACCCAACTGTACTAAGTTGTACCGTGTCGGCTATGCAGAATTTTGATAAAAAAAATTGTGAAAAAAACTTCCAACAGCGTGCACACCCCCAACGTAAAAATGCATATGGCGGCTGTCAAATTTACCAATGCTGCCAGCCCCACGCCAAACTTGCCAATCACTTAGTGCTAATGTGTAATCGCAAAAGATTGTACCCTCAAAAGTACTTGTCATTCCAAACATAAACACACAAAATGTTATAATATATTAGCTGGTTCAGTTTGCTTCTATAGTAGTGTTTGCCTAATTAAAAAAATGTAACGCAAAGAAAATGTCTGAAACCATCATCACACAAGCCTGTTGCGCTCTACATCCACTTTCACAATACATTTTTTTTAAATGTACATGCATAGCAGCTTTGTCTTTCCCTCACTCGATATATTCTGTATGGCAGACCCTACCAGTAGCTAGGCTACCAAACATTTTCGAGGTCACCGGAAGCCAATCTACTATTTTATGGTAGTGTAGATGTTATATTTACAAAGAAGTCAAAAATGAGAAAGAAAACAACAGATTATTTTACTAAATTTATTACAATTTAGGCAATAATTTCGTACGGAATTGGTGCGAGAAACTCAGGCTTGATAAGCTTTGTGCTCACAAAGTGGGCTTTTCTTGGCTGTGCAGGCTGTGGGGAAAAAAAGTGTACAACTATACATTTCCAGAAATCTGTTATGGCAATTTTAAAATGATTATTATTTTAAAAGTAACTCATTATATTTACAAAACAGTTATATTATACAGACCGCCTTCTCCATCTTGCTTTTTTAAAATTTAGTTCCGTTTTATGTTCAAACACTATTCTCCAATATATGTAACACTAACTTAAAAAAAATACGTATCTAATTAAACGTTAAAAATTAAATTTCCAGTAGAATTGTATACAGCTACTATGATAAACCACTATACTTTAGAAACATTAGGGATCGGTAGTCAAAGAAGAGGACAAAGAAGAGCCTGGAATGACAATATCCAGAAATTGACAGGACTAAGTTATCATACATTTATTAATTCAGCGAAAGACAAAGAAAGATGGTGGATTTTATGTGATAGTGCTTTATCTTCATGGCCCTAACAGTCCAAGGGTTGTTGTGTTCACCAGCTTAAAAGAGACGAATGGCGGCAGTTGATATCTGCAGCAATGAACTTCGAGGGCTGAAGATAGAATGATGAATACAAGGTGTTGGACTCTGCTCGGACTAAGAAAATGCAAGAGAGATTTTTCGCCTGTGTCAATTTTGAGGCTTAACTGAACTGTGACCGTTTACAGTTGGGCTTAGATGGATACACCTTTTCAGCCAACACATCTGACTTCAGCAGGCATTTGCCGAATGGCTTAGCCCTACCAAATAAGAGAAATTGAGTAAGCAACTGGGTGGTTTTTGTGTAAGGTGGCCTAGAATACTTTTAAACTGTTATTTCCCAGGCAGAAATCAGATTAACATAACTCACCACTCTTTTGGTAGATGCCTTGACACCCTTCTCCTTTGCCTCTCTTTTCAGAGCTTCGTTTCTCTTGACACGTTTCAGGAAGTCTAGACGGCAGTTGCTCTGCTTAATGTGTTCAATCCTCACATTGATTTTCTTAGGGATGATGCGGTTGCTGCAAATTAAAAAAAAAATACAGAGTGTTACAAAACCACAAACATAAGCTCTAAAATACAAATGACCATTATTAGAAGATTTGAGATTTTTAACAACGGATCAACATCATGGCAGGTGGGTGTAACCTATAAGTGCTTCTAACTCTAGTCTTTGTAAAAGCTCAGCATAGTGGACAGACACAGTAGCATAGACGAGGATCCTGAAATACTTTGGGTGGATTTTTAACTCCAAATTGTGCCTTCGATTTCAACTGCCAAGGAATTTGTGTGTGCACAACAATGCACAAAGGAGTCCGATTTCGCTACCCAGGTACCAGAGGAATTACTAGAAGTCCAAGTCCACATGAAAAAATCTCCCAGGAATCTACCAGGAATTAAACCCGGAACCTCTAGCACTCGAGGCGCCATGCCTCAAACTATGCACCCCCCCCCCCATATATTTTTTTTAATAATAGGGCATATGACAATAAATACCTAATCAAGAAATGAATTTTCGGAGTGCATAAAACCTCTACCTGAGGGTCCAATTTTAGGGAAAAACAAAAACAGACTGACCAATTATCGTTTTTGTGTGTGTGCAAAGTCTGAGTGCATCTGCCTGAAAGGTGAGGAACCCGGGAACTCATGTTCTGGAACAGAAGTGGATGAACAACCAGAACTGTCCACTAGAGTTTACAGCTGGTGAATAAAGAAGCAGGCAAATCCAAGGTCCTCATCAGAAAGGCTGAACATGTGTTTTAAGTATCTTGTTGATTTATATCTAACTGAACCATCCTCTGATACTGAGAGAATTAAAGGAGCAGTTGGTGCAGTGTGGTTTTCATAAAGGCTGTGATATTTGTAACTTTCTCTGACTTAAATGTATTGCATTTTAAACAAATCAGTTACGCCATAAATCTCTAATTATGACCCTCCAGTTAATATTTTTAATATTTCTCGTCAAAATATCTGTTGTCTAAAATGTTTTACACTTGACTGATCTCTGTCAATCTTAATGTTTGACAGATGAGTTATGTGCTTATGGGAATTTAATCACAAATGGAACCAGCAAATGTTGAAATCTGCTCATGCACAGACACTCTAGCATAGCATGAGGTGTCTACAGTCGAGGTGACTAGAATTTTATATTAAAACACCTGCTGAAGAAAACATATTCAGTGCTAGCTAACTCACGCTTAATTTCTGTGTTTACCTTTAAATAAGTGTTTAGCAAAGCTTGTTGTATTGTTTGCAGCTAGACTGCAATATTTAGGCTATTGAGTCCAAAACGTCTAAATTTCAGCTAAGCAATACCTTAATTATTCAGTCCGGGTAGTTGGTGTACATTTCCCACCCAAGATTCCGTATGGAGATGATTTACATGATCAACTTTTTGAAGTCCTTATGATCAATCTAGCTGTTACACTTGTCCCTCACCCCAACTCTCACCTATATCCACCACTGTTATGAAACATCTAACATTTATGAATTTAATGTTATGTAATACTAGTTGAAACTGAAAGGGTTAACATTGTTGATTCACACAGCTGTCATATGACAAATGCGACTAGCGTACAAAATCCTTCCTAACTTTGATCACCTACCCAACTTGTTTGTTGACCTCAACACCAACAGCATGAGGGGTCACATTAAAGATCCGGCCTGTCTTTCCGTGGTAGAACTTGTGTGGCATACCTTTTTGAATGGCACCGTCACCCTAAACAACACAATTAAAATGTTATAATTTGAAATCAAATGTCAGCTACTCTGGCTGTGTTTTAAGTACTAACATACTCAAAGTCAGAATAGGAAATAATTAGATAATAGGTGAACGTTCAAATGCCCCTACATTGTCGTGAAGTGATCAAGTCCACCCCTGCACATTCGACTTCGTGACGTTAGCGTCCATAGCAGGCAGGTCACATTTCAAATATAGACCCATCCTGTGGGTATATAGTCCATCATATCTAATTAAACATGTATCTAGCGTAATAGGTATTTTTTTATGCTCTCGGTCTCTTGTGAAGTCTTTATTTTCAAACTTACAGTTGTGGGATAGATATTTTCTAGATTAATATTCAGATTCCGAGAAGCCTTTTTACTCCTCGGCGCACTGATTTGAGAGCTTATTTTTCTGAGGCGACGCTAAGTCGTCCCGCTTCATTCTCTGCCAGACTTTCAGGGTGATCAGAAGATGTTACCTTCGGGCTTAAATTTTGTCTTGAACAAAGTACCAGTTTAATCTTTGGAGGAATCCTGAGCTTGGGTAAGAGTCTATGAGTACCATGATATATATCTATAAAGTTAACCCGCTGCTGGAGGAAAGATTCAGCTATAAGACAGCCCAGAACGAGATCGTTCTTGGTGTCCAAGAACTCACGGCTACTTAAACCAAACCTTTTCATTCGCAAGCTGAGTGTTTGTGCCCTACCTAACCCAATATTGATGTAAATGTTTCAATCTAGCAAGCTATTTGTTCTCTAACTAACTAGTTGGGAAATCAGGTCGAGATTCAGCCGGCAGATTTAATTGGGTCAGCGTACAGCGAGGGACACGCAGTGACGTCGGAGGTTATTATAGCAGACACTAACAACACGGACGACTTATGTCAGGCAGTGGAGGATATAATATATACATGTGTGAGAGAGAGATGGTCTGTGTGACTACAAGTGCAGATGTGAATGTGGAGGGATGATGTCTTTGTATAAAAGTCTATATGTCTCCACTGTGGGACTCTTTAACTGACTGGCCAACAGAGATACATAGAGATTTGAACTGTCTCATTATCCTTAGAGCTGTCCTCTGAGTGATTACTAATGTGGATGTCAATAAAATGAGCTAGGCATGTGACCCCTAAGATAACTGCTAATTCTGAGTTCCTTCTTGATACAGGATGATATCTCCTTGGAGGTCAGGCAGTGAATTGTTGGTCCACAGAACTAGCAACAGGAAAGTCATCTATGTCTATGCCAGTGGTGGGCATCAGATTGCAAGCCACCCTTTGTCATCCATCAAATAGAATCCTCCAGTTGGTCTACAGACAACATTATGGGTGTTGTACCTTCACCAACATTTTATCCAGGAGCTTGTTTGTACCTTCCGTGATTGACTTTGTGTCAGAGTATCCTATCCAGGAGCTTGTTGGGCTCTAGTGTGTCAGAGTATCCTAAAGATAAGGAAAAAATAAGGAAAAATAACAAACAGTGCCACACGCAGAAAAAAAATCAGCAAAAGGTAAAAAAGGGAAAGCATTACAAGGAAAGGGCAATCAAATTATCATATATTTTAGTGTCAGCTGAAGTCTTACCTTGATGTCGACTATATCTCCACGTTTGTAGATTGCCATATAACGTGACAGCTTAGTGACACCTTTCGTTCTGAATTTGCGAGAGAACATGTACCGCGTGCCGCGGCGATAACCTTTGGGATTCGTCATCTTTGTTTACTGTAGACCAAAAAAAATACCAAACTATAAGTATATATTGACTAAAAGGAATATTACCATCATACTAAATAAAGCAACTGTACATGATGCCCTACTGGGTACACAGTGCTAGACCTACATTTTATAAACCAATCAGCACTCACTAGTGAGTCAGCTCTTCTCCACATGATGGGTCTGAACGGACGTGTCTGAAAATATGCCCTAACAGGGCCTTAGTCGTTTGTAAATTGTAGATTCCTTTCCAGCAAGTAAAAAAGTAAAGATTCCTTTTCACGCTTTAGGAGCATTGAAGATACGAGAAAAGCATCTCATTTTTTTTACACAACAAATTTTCCAGCGAGTACACCGCTGAAAAAGTAGGATTACTTTTTGGTAATAATTCTATTGCGCACAAATTATCATGGAATTATTTCCATGGCAGGCAGACCCAGCTCCAACACTGGGTCCTAGGTGTAAACTCTCCCCTGGATCCTAGGTTTCACTTCTCCCCTGGGTCTTAGGTTTTACTTCTTGCATTGCTGCCTATCCTTGGTGTATACTGTATTCCGAGTACTTATAGGACAGACATCCTAATTTTAATTTCTTTTAGACGTGATCGTTCAGACCCATCATTTGGAGGAGATCCTGGTAGGCTTTGATTTCCAGGATTGTACCTGGTGCTCGTTTTAGGTTGGGTTGGCCTAAAAAAAAATATAATTAGAATTGAATTTTGACCCACAACATTTAGGAAATAAAAAATGAGCATTCACAGTATATAACTGAGCTGTGAAACAATGTGCAAATGAATTTGCCATTGCGGCGCATTGCAGTACGTTGTCACCTTTTTGTTTCTCCAGATGACAATTATATTGTGTTTCTGCGAGCCAAACTCACTAAAGCAAGCATGTCATATAAGGCAACTAACGGGGGGGGGGGGGGGGGGGGGGGGGGGGGGGTGATTTTGGTCCCAGTGCATCTGCTTGACATGTGAGAAGTCAATAGTCTGCATACAAATAAGTCAGATCTTTAAAATGGGCACAAACTCAAAACTCACCTTGTGGAACAACTCCCAGAAGTGGACACACAACTGAATTTTTTGCTAGAGTTTTCAGTTGGGGAAGAAGAAAATACTGTTACTGTGCTTAAACCAGGCCTGGGAATTTTAGGACTAGCATGACCCACTCATGAAACGAAAGATCCATGACAATTACAGCATAGGATTATGTATCAGGGCTATTTTACATGGTTTTTGGTTCTCCGAATTTCTACCCTATTTTATGGCAGACCCTCAGTCGTGTGTGAAATGCAGACTTCCTGCGATGAACAAATCGCAGTAAAACTAGGATTACTTGACATTGTCACGGCACGCAACACTGCAGACAATAGCGACCGTTGACAATTTTGAGAATTTCCGCAGACGATACTAGTGACCATTGATAATTTTGAGCATTTCTGCAGACGATACTAGTGACCATTGACAATTTTGAGACATGCAACATTACAGACAATATGGAGATGGCAGGGAGACCAAGCGCTCCAATGGTATTTTTCCGATTAAACCCACTACTGAGTGTATACCATGCGTGGCGCAGATAGGGATATAAACTAGATGCCTGGGACTCACTAGCAAATAAATTAAAGGAAGTTGCAGGAGATGAGGTATTTGCTGCTCGTGAGTCTCCTCCCCCCTCCCATCTGCGCCACGCATAAAGACGCGCGGGTTACTGTAGGCAATGCGGCATAGTCGCAGAAACAGGTTTGCAATTAGCATTTCACTGGGACCCTGTTAGAGCATTTGTTTCGTTTTGCAAAGTCAATCCTAGTTTTGCTGCGATTTGTTCCTCGGCAGGAACTCCACTTTTTGCATAGGAGTGAGGCCCTTTTATGGTATTTCTTTGACCGCCATAATCAAATGTGGGGTAGACATCTGGAGGAGAGCCAAGTCTTTTTGATGGGTCTAATGTTGAAAACGAAGCGATAAATTCATGAACTTGCCAAATTAAAGTTTTACACTGGAAAAAAAATTAAAACAAAGAAAGATTGAAAACCGTTCCTGACGTAATAGCTATGATTACAAAGTACTTTTGCTGCATAATTTTCTGTAAAACACCTCAGATTACAATTCAAAATTTAAACTATTGCTTTTAAGACTAGTCGATTCCACGCTACATTCCCCTTTCAGCCCCATACCGTTTATCGATAACACCTGAAGATGCTGTCTGTGGTTGATATTTAATGGCAATACTATTAGAGAAACTATTTATCAATTTTAGCACTATAAAACAAATATTTAAATAGGGGAATATTTCCTTTTAACTGCCAATTCTATAGGTAAATTAATCAGAAACCGAACTCACATGTTCTCGTCTCCTCTCACTCCCTGAGTAAAAAACTGAAAGGACCGGATCCGACTTCCGGTGATTGAGCAAATGTGTAACCGGATTCCTCAGCGGAATAAATATGTAAATACTTATGTTAAATAATAATTTAGTCCAAAGTAAGTATAGTTGTTATACAATTCTTTATCTCCATCTTAAGAGTAATTCAGTGAGCGTATGCAGAGTGAGTTTTGAAAGAATGTTAATTTATCAGATTAATATCAATATTCGAATGATTTTCAGATGTTTATCAGAAATGGATACGTTAAATTGCTCAGTATAGTGTCATAAATGTTAGCATCATTATCAAAATTATCAACAATCTCAACATCGGACGCCCATTTATTATTTTTATTTTAAAGCCCATCTTCGGCTGTCGCCTGGACTCTTAGCTGAAGCGAGGTTTCTGGGACTTATGCCCTGGGGGATTCTCATCCGAATGGTGGCACTTGGTGTTAACTACTCGTTGTGCCTCATGGTGGCGTTGAACGTCACTCACCCACTCATCAACATAATCATATAATTAATTTAATACGGTTAACTTATACATACACACACACACCTAAATGATTATTGTTAATAATTTCACACTAAGCTTTTTCTTTTTATTTACTCTACTCCTGGAATACCTCGCAGCGTCTGGACAGTAAGAGGTCTCTGGAACAGGCCCTTCGGTTCGTATAAAGTACTTTTCAGTGTCTGATATTTCTGCGGTCATGTTCTGCGTGGTCGGCCTCTGTGCTGTTCCCGCTGTATCTGTATAACATTGCTCTCTGTGATGCCATGTCTGATGTCCATCTTGTTATATAACCAAGCCATTTGATGTGTTGTCTACCTATAAACTGGAATACTAGTTCTGTGCTGAACCAGACTGAAAAAAGTAAAAATGTACTCTTGTTTTGTGAGCCAGTGAACGCCGTGATTACGTCAAAATATACCGCGCGAGTTCCTGGCTTCAATGTATTGTTGCCCTCCCTAGACGTAGCCATAGCAACCTCTATCTTGTGACAAATGCATCTAGAACCGGGGCTCTCAAACTAGCTATAGCAACCTCTATCTTGTGACAAATGCATCTAGAACAGGGGTTCTAAAACTGCTGGTCGCGACCCTTTTTGGGGGGTCAAACGACACTTTCGCCTAAAACCATCAGAAAACACATATTCATTAAAGTTGTGACGGAAAAAATTGCTTGGAGGTTGCAACAACATAGGGGAACTGTATTAAAGGATGGCCACAACATGAAGGAACTGTATTAATGGATCGCCACAACATGAAGGAACTGTATTAAAGGATGGCCACAACATGAAGGAACTGTATTAAAAGATCGCCACAACATGAAGGAGATGTATTTAAGGGTGGCGGCATTCAGAAGTTTGGGAGCCACTGTTCTAGAATGACACACTTGAGAAACTAGACCGCTCACGAGATAACAGAGAGAAATTAATCCAGTGAATTATTCCAGGTAGAAACTTTGTTTACAAAAACCGTCCCCTTTCATCGTAGTTAAAAAAAAATCTTTGAATATTCGAATAATTTTCAGATGTTTATCAGTAAACAAGATGTTTGAATAAATTTTACATTTAGTCCCTGGAACTGTCAACCACGAAGACCGACGAGACACAATTAAGACTGCGTCATTGTTTACATTAAGTATTCTACAGATAGTGAGTGAAGCATCGATTGCTCATTTCTGGGTTTTCTTCTGTTAACGTGAATATATTATTAATTCGTAGCAACTCAAGCACAGTTGTCCCGTGCTGCAGTTGATACTAACTGCAGTTCTAAAGGTCCGGAGAATAGTGGGTACACATACAATCAATCGATTTGCTGTATATATATTCAGTTGTTTGATTGTGGCGCTTTGTGCAAATTACAATTTTGTGCACGCTGTATTTTTTTTAAAACCAGACTGTAAGATGTATTTGTCTGCAAAATTGAACTTGCCCTAATTGGTAATCGATACGTTGGTGGTCAGCGTGATAAGACTGTGCATATTTGTTAGTCTTCTGTGCAGTTTTATGTACACGTGTCTCCATGTTTTGATAGTTTCACATACGTACACATGTGTCTACGTCTTGATATGGCACTCATATGTGTCAGTGCTCCAATGTTAATATTATAATGATATTTGTTAGTGCTCCGACATCTCAGTAGGGTACATACATAAGATGCCGAGGTAAGTGGTTGTGAACGAGCAGGTCAAGGCCGTCTCCATCTGACGTCAGATGGAGACGGTTATGAGCAGGCCAATGGCAAGTATTGAATCAACGCATGCGGGAAAATAAATAGTAGCGTTGTTAGTTTCAGGACGAAATTTTTTGTCATTTGAAGCCCTACTCTGGCTTTTGCCAGGGGCCGCAATATAGGCAGGCCATAAATATGGCCAGATGTCTGAACGCGGTTTCTGGGACCTCTCCACGACGATCCTCATCCGCATGGTGGCACTTTGTGTCATCGGGTGTTTATCGCTTGTGTGATGTCCTGGTGGGGTAGAAAGTCAGTCAAATTCAAAAACTGTTTTCAGTACTTTTTGGCAAAATTAAAATTCTCAAAATTTTAAAACAATAAATGGTAGCCGAAAGGACGTTGTGTATGGAAGCTCGCTCTCCTTCGAGATACGCCTAGCCAGATCAAAGGGAGACAGAACAAACAGGAAACACCAAGAAAGAAGAAGGAAGACATGCACCAGTGACAACAGGACGAGCGGTTTGATACGGAGGGAAGCATCAAGCCCAGAAATGGCACAAACACTAAAATTCAGTCACGAAAGTGACGCAAATAACCCAGACCACAAATGTAGGCGGAGACTGTTAGTAGCCTAGGCTTGCTAGCAGCAATCTGAACGGGGTCGAGCTTTTCTTTTTTTTTTCTCAAAAGGACTTGGACTTGGACTCATGAATGCTACACAGACTAGACTGATGAATAAGGACGAATCTCTGACGCTAACGCAATCACATGAGCTGGGAGTGAAGCACGTCTTACTGTCTTCGAGGTCAAGATAAAAGACTGCCAACAAACTTCTCAGAGTGACTTTACTTCCCATTCATGAATTGTCGTGTCCCATGGCGTGTCCTATGTTTCGGGGAGGGGTGGGTGTCACGCTTAATTTTTCTTAACGGATGGCGATATCGCATGTTGTAAATTCCAGGATGCAGAACTCCTTCTAACCCCAACCCCTCTGCGTCCCACAAGAGACTGCAGCCTACGTCCCAAGAGTGCATGCAGCCTAGGTCGCACAACTTTATGCAGCGTATTTATAGGCTGCATGCAATCGTGGGACGTAGGCTGCACTCTCTGGTGGTACGTAGGGGGGTTGGCGTTAGGGCCAGTTCTGCATATTTTGGGACCGTATCGCCGTCTGGACAGTAAGCATGACACCCTCGCAGCATAGTACAAGCCCAGCGACACAGCAGTTCATGAATGGGGAGGGAAGTCTTTCTGTTTCTGGGCCCGAAAACACGAGTTAAATATATATGTATATATATATATATATATATATATATATATTATATATATATATATATATATATATATATATATATATATATGTATGTATGTATGTATATATATATATATATATATATATATATATATATATATATATATATATATATATATATGCCATTTTGTCACTACCACAGTAATTGCACTCGGGGTGGCCAGCATCCTCGCACCCCCTTGCCTACGCCCCTGCTGCTTGTTCACATTTTCCCACCGCAGTAGAGGCCGACCTCATGATAGTTTGTGACGTTGTAGAAATCCCCCGCCATCGATTTTTGCCCATGCGGGTACCAACTATAAATACACTGGTAGGTAATGTACGAGAGACATAAAAGCCTCGGATATAAGAAAACAAGAGACAGGAAGACAGACGCCTTTGATGTGAGATAGTCCCCCAGGCACAGTCTGAAAATAATTGAAATGAACATTCAACAAACATAGGTGCAAATGAAACAACTGTGAAATAGACGGCACTATCCTAGTTTAAGAGCACCAGATCTGACCGATTTAGGGTAAACATCTCTAAACAATTTAGTTAACATAAATTATCAAGTATACAAGAAAAGATATGTGATAGCACGATCACAGTAAACAACGCGGGTTACTGATATCAAAGTGAACTAAATTTTTTTCTTGTCGCACTGTGAGTGGCTCTCGTAGTAGCCTGTTTAAACAATTGTCTGAATTTAGTCCACAAAAATGGAATAATTCTCTTTCGCCAAGTTATACCGACGAGAAGAGGTCGACCCCTGCGAACGTGGATACAAGACATTGAAGATACATTGTCTATGAAAGCACATAGGGCTGGAGGACTGGATAGAGAAAGAGACTTTCATGCTTGCCGTGTCCAGAGAGACGTTCAATAAATAATCAACCGTATGATGACGATGGTTTCGAACCTGGCTTCATAAAAATTAGTCCCGAACAATTTACATGACTTTCTGGGTATTTCCTGTGGAGGAAGAGCAGCAAGGAAGAGAACAAGCCACCCCTCTTCAAATGTTGGAGTTTATAATTTGCGAAGATTTAAGACCCGACACCCTAACGACAATACCTGCTGTGGAACTATTAGGTTTTGTTTTTGCATAAATATTGTACAGGTAAGATAACGTTTGTTTTCATCATCTCTTCGCTGTGCCTCGTTTGATCTGCGTTTACTTTCATTTATGTGTTTTTATCGCCAACCCCTCCACCATTTCAGGATTGCAGTCTGTACGATTAACATCTCAATAATGAGAAACAAACCGATACAAATCTTGGAAACTGTTCAGCAGTATGGCCATATTTATATTTATATAGGGGCGTTACAAAACGGTAAAAAGGTGACCTGTAGTTAATCCCCCGTGAGACTACAAAACACCATAAATCAGGGATGGTCAAGTAAAATTGTCCGCAGGGGTTTACAGCGGATTAAAGCAAGCAAACAAACGCCTAAGATGTCACAGTGGAAGTGTGTGTGTAAGTGTGTGGGTGTAAGTGTGTGTGTGTCATTGGGGCCAGAACCTGGTCGCTCAAGCACCTTTACCCCCCCCCCCCCACTTCCCACCACCCCTATTTCTGTTAAGGGAGAAGTGCCCCGATGTCGATGCTTTGCTAAAAAAATCGTCACGTTCTACCAGCATCCCTGAAGGGGGAGCTTTAGGTTATAATTGTGTCAAGGTTATGTGCGCCTAATAAAATGGCTTAGCATCGCACGCCACCAAGAATCCTGAAAAGGACTTCCGCAGTTTTTGATGCGATCAAAAGAGAGAGATCGAAATACTGTCCTGACCAGGGACAAAGCGGTCTACCGGCGAGCCAGTGCGCAACCCGGTCATCATACAAAGACATTTTTATTTTTTTCAAGAATTTAATATATTTTTTTTAAAGTTAGTTGTCCATCCTTTACATGTCGGTGCAGAACCAACCCAGCATTGTTGGCTTTAGCTGACTGGCTTCACAGTCGATACCGTTGTCGAAATCAGAGCAAAGCTGGCTGCTGCTAAATCGCCCGCAACTGGAATCAAACCGGAACCGCCTCGGAATTACAAAGCGCGTTCTTAAAGCCTAAGCCACAAACGCCGACATTTCATTTAACTTCAATTATATTTTTGTGTTTTAAGTTTCTTCATAGAGCACATAATAATATTTGTTAATATTGCAAATTAAACAAGACCTAATAACAACAACAATAATAATGATAAAATATTAACAATAATAACTATTATTTCGCAATTAAGCCCTTCTCCCAACCTCAGTAATTTCTCTGTGGCAGCGTTCCTGTTGTGTATATGTGTATGTGTTTATGCATGTAGTGTATGCGTCAGGGGGTGAAAAAAGAAGGGGAGGCGGGGGGAAAGGGGGGGGGGGGGTTGTAAGCTATTTCTAGTGCGCTATGTGAGTTAATTGTTTTTGTTTTGTTGATATTCTCAACATTTCTTTGAACAGAGACGACGATGAGGGCTAACCTTCTAGGAATGGTTATGTTATTTCCAATAGCTATGAAAGTAGATACGGCATCATCGTCATCATCTGCGCTAAATTCCACCACTAACAAAACCCTAGCTGATTCTTTTGTGGCAGTCAAAAATATGCTGACTGGCCGTCTCAAATCCCGGTTCAGTGTCCCCCCAAGATACTACAGACAACCTCCCAGTGTTCAGCTGACATACACGCCGTTTCAGATTATCTTAGTGGATGAGATTTTTCAGAGTATCACCGTGTCTTCTACGATAACTTTGACATGGATAGATTACAATGTTGGCTGGGACCCGAAACAGTTTCACGGCATCCAGAAGATCGATATGCCGACCAATCTCTTCTGGACTCCAACCGTGCTGATTCCCAAGGCAACACAGCGGTCAGGGGTACAGTTAAAGATGCCACCATCCCTAGAAACATCATATGAAGGATATGTTAAAGCGTTTATACCAGGATTTACTTATACGCTGTGTAACTTGAACATGGCGAAATTCCCATTTGATACTCACAACTGTACCATCGTTTTTGTCGACAGAGATCAGTACAACATTACAGCGGATACAATGTCCATTGAAAAAAGAAATGATCTTGGCACTAATGTAGCGTGGATTTTACTGGACTACGGTTGTAGCTCTACAAAAGTACATAGTCGCATGCCACGTTTTTATTATGTTACCTGCTTTGTGCAAGTACGCCGGCGTAGTGAATTTTACGTCGCCAATCTATTGACACCCATAGTTCTATCGTCTGTGATGACACTAATGGTGTTTTGGATTCCAGCGGAAACGGAGGAAAAGATTTCATTTCTGGTGTCGATGTTTACATCAGCTTCTGTGTTCTTGAACTATATGATCGACATGATCCCTCGAAGTGTGGAAGTCCTTCCCCAGCTTAACATTCTCGTGTTTGCAATTCAAGTTCAGATTATTTTAGCCACAGCGGCAACAGCTTTCGTGTTAAGACGATACAAAAAGGAACAGCAGATTGAAAAACAACGTAAAATACTGGAACTACTAGGACAGAGAGAAAGGCATAAAACATTGCCCACGCAAAACAATGAACGGATTGACCCAAGAACACAAGGTTCATGTCAGTCGTGGCGTAGAAACATAGTTCATCCTGAACCAACAGGGACCAGTAATGTTCCACAGTTATCTGATCCCAGGGCCAAGACAACAAGACAACTTAACAACGTCTTTATTTCAGACATAGCTGATCCACTGGTTTATGTTAATCGTAACAGGGATAAATTTTCAGCGAATGAAGTCCACAAGGTAGTTAGAGAAAACAGCAAGCAAAGCAGAAGTCAAATTCTGACATACAAACAGTTGGATACTTTGTTTTTTATAATTGTTCTAGCACTGACGCTTGCTGTTTATCTGCTGGTCTTTTTAAGGTCATAAAAAGTAGTTTCTAAACTACATTACCATAGAAACATTCTAAGAATGTGAAGACCATGAAAACTGACACCCATTGTTTTTTTTTCCATGCCGTTGCTTGGCAATTTGTCTCCCCAAGGACCCAATTAGCCACATCCAGGAGGGCAGATCATGAAAACCCGGTCCAGCCGACTCCTTTACATTCTTCTATCCTGTATCTGCAAATGAGGGCATAGGTTGCCTTAACCCAGTTCACACCAAGGCATCATATCCTGTGCTATCTCTTACAGTTTAGTGCCCCCCCCCCTTTTTTAATTTTGTTGGCTTGATCCCTAGCTAGTTCCCATCACTTATTAGTGTGTGTGTTCTTTCTTTTTTTTTTTTGACGCGCCTCTAATCCCTTAACACCGTGGGTCACAGTGTAAAGGCATTTTAGGGTTCTTTATTAATATCCTACCCCCAAATGACGTCACAGGACAGTCCAACATTTTAGAGGGTGGTAAGACTGGGTTTTCCGGCATTCTGATGCTTTTAACAACCCCAAAACATCTGGAAATGGCTCTAACCCCAACTCACCTATGTCCCAAGAGGGAGTGCAGCCTAGGTCCCACGACTGCATGCAGCCTATCTACCATCCCCATAAATATTAAACTTTCCCGTGACCTGTGGATTTCCCCTTTTTGGAGTAGGATAATAATAAAGCACCCATTTTAGTTATATTATTCTCCAGTTTTCTAAACGCGTGTCCTTTCAAACCGTCACCTTGTTAAGACGCTACAAGTAAGGAGCTCTAATGATTATACGAAGTAATATAATGAATTTCCATGCTGCCCTGAGTAGGCGAGGGATGATTACTCGATCAGTCAGTCAGATGACGGGCCCCCAAGTTTGTCTGCAATGGATCCCCGACACGTTGTCTTACATCATGTATGTACACTATCCCAGACAATTGTTTGTCCATCTCTTGGTATTAGCCTCTCCTTTATATCTTAATCTGGCTCGCCTGTTTTCAACATTTCCCTCTTGTATGGGTTTATAAGGGGTAATAGCTTTAATATGGCTTAAATATTTCCCGTGCCTCTTTTTAATGTTCTTTAGCAACTTATTCCATTCCACTGTATTCAGAACCTCTGGATTTGATTGTCTTTTTGTTTGGTTTCTATCAAATTAGATATCTTTTTCTGTTTGAAGTTTGAAGTTTAAAGAACGGATTAACATCATGGCGCACGGGTAGTAACCCATAAGTGCTCCGTTCTTCTTCTTACTCAAGTCTGAGTCCGAAGAGGCTCAGCACAGTGCACAGGCTCTGTTGCACCCGCGAGGATCCTGAAATACTTTGGGTAGATTTGTAACTCTAAATTTTGCCTAGGCAGCGCCGTTAGGCCACTTTTTTCGATTTTCAAATGCCAATGGATTTTTTTTTTTAACCTACGCAACAAATTCACACGGGCTTGCAATCTTAACACCCAGAGACCAGGTGGAACTAACAGAAGTCCAAGTCCACGTGAAAAAATCAACAGACACAAATAACAGATTGTACCATTTATTGTCTGGCATAGTTCTCTAATCTCATCAGGTACCTGCTATAGAATTATTTTTGAATTTTTCTGTTTGCTGAAATGTAATGTGTTGGAACAAAAGGTACAGATATCACAGCCTTGCTGTAAACTACAGAGTGTATCTTGACTTCTTTTGAGAAAAAAAAAAGCGTCACGTTCAACCAACATCCTCAGAGGGGGAGCTTTTGGTTATAATTGTGACTAAGTTATTTGCGCCACAAAAAATGGCATAGCATTGCTCGCCACCAAGCAGCCATGAAAAGGACTCTTGTAGTGTTGATGTGATTAAAAAAAAAAGACAGACCAAAATACCGTACCGACCCATGGGCGCCCGCAGAAAATTTTCTAGGGGGGCAGGGCAAAATATTTTTAGTATTGTTTTAATGTAGTTTTAATTTACTGTACCGTATTTGTATGGTGAACGAACGGACAGGACACTGTAGTAATGAAGGGCATACTGTATCAACAAATTTTTTATTAACACAATATATGTATATAACAAAAAATATTACAACGTAAATTTACAATAACATTTATTCTTTAAACAAGAACTGGAGTCATCTGTTATCGCTACAAAACATATCTACAATTTTGTCCATAAAGTCTTTTTTGTTGCAGTTCACTTTGTCTCCGTGTACGCTTAACATGCACAATCCAGACAGACGTTCATCTGACATTGTAGATCTAAGCCATGTTTTTACACGACGTAATGTGCTGAACGATCGCTCCACCGTACATGTTGTTGCTGGTAATGTTAGCAAAACTAGTAAGGCATACCTGACACTCGGATAAAACTTTGTAAAAGGTAACAAGTCGATTAAATCTTGGCTACTTTTGTATTCTCGCGTTTTCCAAAAATCAAACCAACTCAAGGCTTCAGTTTCAAAATTATCAATGTGGTATACCTGGTAAATAGTAGACACTATATCCTTAAACTGTTGACGATTCAGTTTGCACAATTTCGAAGGATGAAGCAACGCTAAGTTAAATTGTGCACTGTTGGCTTCACAAAATCAACTCTCCATTGAGTTAATTAGAGAATCTAAGTATGGAATGTAAACTGTTTGTCTGAAGTACTCTTCAACACTTATGGTTCCCGGATTACTTCGATGCTTTTGTCTTCCACACTGTCTTGGGATAATCAGTTCAATATCCACTTTCTGTGCGAGTTGTACTGTTTTCTCAAAAATATTCATGAAATAGTTATCGGAATCACCTCGGTAAAGTTTTACTACACTGAGCAGGTTTTGAACCTGCAGTTGGACTTCTGGAAGATCAACTTGAACAGCTTGAAGAGCCTGAGTAACTGGTTCCAGTATGGCAGAGTACTGCGAAATAATATTGAGACAAAATAAAAACGTGCTGGACTTTGATGAACAATGTAAGTGATATGCAGCCTGTCGTGTATTTCCACTTGCATGCAAGAAGAAGAAGAAGAAGAAAAAGAAGAAGAAGAAGAAGAAGACTACATAAATACAATGCGAAATCAGGACAACGAACGCAACTAGCAAAAGACAGAAAACTACATCCAACTCCCTTCTGCAACACCTTATGGCAGTGCTATTCAACTTAATTTACTCAGAGGCCGAAATGTTGAAAATGGCGCGAGCTACCAGTTGAAGAGCCCTGCCTTACGGCATAAACTGTCGGACAAAGATGAAGAAATTTGAATTGTTACTCTACACAGTCTTCATTCTCTGTCTCTCCCTCTCTCACAAGAATAATAAAGAACTCTCAAACAACAGTCAACAAAAATGTGTTTTTATTTAAAAAAAAAAAAAAAAATCTCATACCAGAAAATGAGTAGCATATTTAAATACAGAACATGGAATTTACATCAGTTTCATTTACAATTCTACTGTGGGGCCTTGAATATAGCCGGGGCATAAATATGGCCTTTAAACCACGACACTGGGCTGCAACCCGGTAAAAGTGAAGAAGACAATAGATAGATAGATAAATATGGCCTAGCCTTTAGGAAATGGGTACCAGAGTGACACTCTGGGGTAAATGGAGGAACGTCGCTGAAGCTACAGAGTTACGAGAGGACGGCGACACAGGCGGACAGTTTCTTATCATATGTCCGTACTGGTGGCAGAGAACTTATGGTTTATTACCGTGTGCAATGACGCTAGTTCACATCTCCTGACGTTACCTTTTTTGATACTAAATGTATCAAGACAATTAAAATTAATCAAAATTATTTGTCAGTTCATGATGAGTGACTTTGTATATATAACAATTCAACTGTTACTTTATAGTCACTGCATTCTGAAAAACTAATACCCAGTGATCGTCGTCTTCTTTTGCAGTTTCACTTATCCCAGGTTGTAACCAAGTTTTCTGGGTTGTTTCGTAACAAAACACCCCAGATGACGTCTCGGGGACAGTCCGATATTTTATGGGGTGGTAAGACCGGGTTTCCCGGCTTTGTGGTGCTTTTAACTACCCCAAAACAACTATAACTGGACCTAACCCCAACCCACCTACGTCCAACGAGAGAGCGCTGCTTAGGTCCCACGACTGCATGCAGCCTATCTACCACACCCTGAAATATTGGACTCTATTCGGGGTGAATAAAAACGAAAGCACCGTTTTGTGTATCTGCCCTGTGCTTCTCAGGTGGTAGATTTGTTAATCTGTTCATAGGTTTTATCATTTATCTATCCCTTTCTTGGTTTTCACCTCACTTTGCTCCCTCACGTTCTGCTGAAAAAAGTCTCATTTGAAGTCTGGTCTGGCTGCATTCTCATTAGATGGCCGAATCATTTCATTCTTTGTCTGTATGTAATACAGAAATGGTCTTATTCCAACTTTCTCTCTGATGCTGGTATTCGTAACCCTGTCCCTTCTTGTGTTGTCAACTCTTTCAGTTCCAAAAATTACTACAAAGTGTGTTCAATTTCTAACGGGGTTCACTTTAGAGTACCAATCTTTCAATCTTAATGAAGTAGAATAGTACAGTTATGTGATAGAACAGAACAAGTTAAGAGGAACAATAGAGGACGATGAGTTAACATAACAAAAGACCAAGTTAAAGGAAGTTAGAAACCTATACCGTACAAGGAGTAAGCAAGCAACGTAGGGCGAGGTCCTTGGTACTGAAACAGTTAATCATCCCAGTTGTCAAAGAGACATTATTCAGATAAGAATCTAGAAAAAGTAACAGAAAAAATGAGGGGGGGGGGGGGGAGGGGGAGGAAGACAAAGTTAATCTTTCAATATACAATCTTGAAAAAAAGGAAGGGGGGGGGGGGGGGGGGGAACCTGAGTGTTAATCTTTCAGTGTGCAATCTGGCAAAGGGGTTGGGGGTGGGGGGGATAGCACCTGAGTGTTAATCTTTCAATATACAAACTTAAAAGGACGGGGGGAAAGGTGGGAGGTGTGGGAGACAACTCTTCAACCAGGAAAACAAAAGACATTTAATCCATCACTATCATCAAGTAAGCATTATCATGTACACATACATTATCACACCATTGTCAAGACATTCGGCTATACAATATACAGGGCGAGTTATTCAGCACAAAGGAATGTGGAAAACAGGGGTGACAGCAGTCAAGCTAATATCAAGAAGGAACTTAATACAATCTATGATTCGAAAGCTTAACGCAGGGAAGTGACATGATATACACAAACACAATTACATCTTTCAACAGGCCTTTATGAAGACAAAAGTTCACATTTGTTGCATATTCTTTGCAACAAGCATGTTAGACTGGTGGCCTGCACGCCGCATGCGACCTTGTGCAAGCACAACTGTGGTCCGCACAAAGGAAATATTCTGCAACATTTAAAAAAAAAAAAGACTTTAGTTATATGTCATATGTGGCCCTCAAGACAACACAAATGCGACCCTCGGTTTGACATATCTGCTTTACAGGAAATATTAATCAAGTAACAGAAAGTGTATTGATCGGCACTCATAGAAAGAAGTCCGTATTCCATGGTTGTGGATTTCAAGTTGTACGATAGTCATGGCCAATGAGACACCTTAATCTGGGGGTGCCTAGTTGACCATGTTCTTAGTGCACTAGTATTCATTGTGAGGCGCAGACGCCGTCTGGAGGTGACAGGTTCAATTCCCGGCACAGTAGCTATAGCTTTCGATTTTTATGTTGTCTAGTGTGTTCTTCTATCTGTCTACTTATTTCTATGATCAATACACTTTCATTTACTTGATTAATTCATAATATTTAACGGCCTCAAAGGACCCCCCCCCCCCCCCCTCTGTTTATTTACAGGACATAGCAGAACCAACCTCAGCTTGTTTTGGCTGTTTGTGATTTCACTAACACAAAAATCGTTAAATTCAGTAGTCTGCAAATGCACCTAAACGGCTGTTTCAAATCACGGAATGGAAGAACAACTGTGTCAGAACTGATTGAAAGTAAACAAGACAGAAGGTTGTGGATAGACATGTCTACCAAGCCACATGTCATGGACTATAAGAAAATCTGCATTCCCAGTTGTTTGTTTTTAAAATTCTGATGTATGTTCAATGAAAGTGTCATTTAGTTGTAAATGTGTCGCCTCCGCCTTCTCTCTCTCTCTCCCCCTTCCTCCCTACATTGAGCTTTGTAGTCACAGAAGGATTACGGAAACAATGATGTTCAGGAGAAACCCTAACGACAATGATGTTCAGGAGAAACCCTAAGTTGAACGTTGAAAGGAAAAGCCAAAGGTGCTGAACTAGATTCTATTTATGATATCGAAGTGATTGGACAGGATAGAATCCAATGGAGAAATGGAATGAGAGCTCTGTGATGGCACAACAGTACAACGAACAAATGTGCTGAGCGTTTGTGTGTGTGTGTGTGTGTGTGTGTGTGTGTGTGTGTGTGTGTGCTGTCTCCACAGTGGAGATTGGCTGCACTGTACCAACTAATACATTTCGCAGATCCTGTTACCTAACAGGAAGGAGGGGCAGGGGCCGACCAACAAGAAGATGGGCACAGGATATAAGTGACTCCTCGAGTATGAAAGTACGTGAGGCGGGAAAGCAGGCGAGAGACCGAGTTTCTTTCAGGCAGACCGTGATGAGAGCGACGTTCTGCAAAGGACCTGCTACCTGATGATGATGATGTTGCCTAACAGAACATATAATTCATGTTCAAGCTCTTTATGTGCTTTGATGAAAGGTTCCTAAAATATTCCGTAAATGTCTTTCTCTGCATCCTTTTTAAAAATTAATCTTACCATCTATTTAAGTAGGTTTTACTTTATCTAACTCATAATGTATCTAATGTATCTCTCTGTGTGGGTTCCTGGATCCCCATTGTGACAAGAATATACCCACTGCCTCCCCAAACAAGCATTTCGTAAGAATTGCCTTTTTTGGGCTCCCTTCGAAATAGTTGTGCAACTGCATGACACGCAAGGAACCAAAACTCTGCATAAAAGTAAGACATATCTGTAAAACGGATGTGCACGCAACACTCAGGTTCTGGAACAAGACTAATATCCAGAGGTAGACAAGCAACAAGAACTTTCTGCCGGAGTTTACAGGCAGGGAATTCATAGAAGACGAAGAAAAAGACAAGGTATCTAATAAATGTTTATTGCCTGGTCTTGATGTTTGTGATAAACTGAAAAGGGTTTTTACTCTCAGAATATCTATTTTCAGGTCATCCCGCCCATTTGGGTTTAGGTTAGTTGCGTATGCTTTACAGGACGTTGTAGAACCAACCCCAAAAGCCCCTGGCAGTTGTGTGGTTTTTCTAGGCAAATTTACGTCCAGTTGTTTGCCATTGCTTTCTGGACTGTCGGCTTTCTTGATACCACTGTCGAAACCAACGCAAAGCGCATGGCCCGCAGCTGGGATCGAACCCGGCATCCCGAAGCTCGTTTGCATCGACTTAGCCACAGAGCCGACCCATTTGGGTTTAGGGACAAATGAAAAAGACTTAATGCCCCTTAAAAAGCAAGTTGTAAAAGGTGATTAAATAGGGGTTTAATGAAACTGGATGTATTGGGTTCAAATGTGCAGATATTACAGCCCAGCTGCAAGTCCCAATACAACTTACCAGGAGCCCTTCAGTGGACAAATGCAGATGATAAGTCAAAGAAGGACATCCAATTATTTAAAAAAATTACAATTAAAAAATAAATTAATTGATATCTTTCATATATTATGTGGCTGTAAGAAAATGAGAGATAAGAACAAAATATCGTTACCACGAACCGATAGATTCCATCACAAGTGTAGTAACTATAGCTTTTGATTCTGTCATTATCCGGAGGTGTCAGGTTCAATCCCTGGTGTGGTAACTAGAGTTTCATTTTTATGTTTTTTAGTGTTTTCTTCAGTGACGTCTGTGGCTTAAGCGTTGCGAACGCGCTTCATAATGCCGGTGTGCCGGATTCCATCCAAGCTGCGGACTCTGCGCCTTGCGTTGGTTTCGACAGTGGTATCAAGAAGCCGACAGCCCAGAAAGCAATGGCAAACAACTGGACGTATATTTGCCTAGAAAAACCACAACAGTCCAAAAATGCTGGGGGTTATTTTGCAATTTCCTGTAAAGCATACGCAGCTAATTGGTGCCAATTTCAGTAGGCTCAGGGGTTTCCCCAGAAATTTATTATTGTGGGCAGACATGACTGACTATCTACCCCATGAACTAAACAAAGTGTGCCAGGTTAAATAAATGTGTCTCCCCATGAGGAACAGAGATCAAAAGGAGGATAGCCAAAGAAATTCAAAGATTAAACAGCATTAAAAGTCTATGGTTAAGCACCAGCAAGGAAATCCTATTTAAAATTTGAGAGCATGCATTTTCCCTGTAGCAACATACTGATGCCAGTGGTGGACTATCTCCAAGCCCGTAGGAAACAAAAATAGGGGCTTCTGAGCTGAAATACTGCAGAAAGATTCTCAGAATATCACGGACAAAGAAGAGAAGAAATATTGACATTTTGAAAGATCTGAACATCAAGATTGGCAAATAAACAGCATCTTGTCTCCAAAGCTAAAATATCTTGGTCATATCAAGCGGCATGGCGGATTGGAAAAAATAATAGCAGAAGGCATAGTATCAGGAAGGCGGGTAGGGACCGACCAACATGAAGATGGGCACAGGATATAAGTAACACCGTGAATGTAAAAGTGCACTACTCTAGTACTATTACTAAAAGTGCACAAGGTGGGAGAGCTCGTGAGAGACCGAGTTTCTTTGAGGTAGGCCGTGATGAGAGCGACGTTCTGCAAAGCTCTTGCTACATGATGATGATGATGACGATGTGGGTTTCGGTGCTCTATTTAGGGAAAAATAAAGCCTTACTGCCCCTCTAACAAGCATGTCGTACAAGTCAACTAATTAGGGGTGTTTCCTTTGAAGTCAAGTGCGTCTGCCTGGCTGTCATGTAACCAACAGTCTGCTTATGAACAAGCCAGATATGTAAAACAGATGTGCACAGAAAACTCAAGTTCTGGATTAAGACTAAAGTTCAGAAGTGGCTAAAGGTGCAGAACTTTCTGCCAAAGTTCACAGCTGGTGAACGTGAAGAAGAAATAAGTTTTCCTATGCCTGTCATGTAAGTCTTTTTCTATCCATTTCCATGTGTTAGGGAAGCCTAACTGTTACACATCTATACTAAATAAAGTAAAGATCCCTTTTCACACCTTTGGGTGCATCGGGCATTTGGAAAGAGCACCCATATTTTTACAGACCAATCGGCACCAGGTGTGTAATGTGGTCAGCATTACGCCGGCCGTCTTTACTTCCCCAGGACATACATCCTGGTACCCATTTTAGGCTGGGTCGACCCGCGACGCCCCGTACCATGACAAAAATCCACGCTGCCAGCAGTGGGTTTCGATCGCGGTACGTTGGAATTACGAGTCGGACTATGCCACGGCGCTGCAATTTCTACTACTGAATACTGTTTAAAACAAAAAATAAAAATTGGATGTAGCTGTTATTTGACTGATGCTCGGAAAATATAAATTCACGTAATGCAATGGTGCGATAACAATACTTTCCATATTTCATAGTTATTGGTTGAGGTGTATCACCTGGTCAGTGGTTATTCTGTTGCCTCATGTGTGTCTATCAATATATGTTAATTTATTCACTAAGAGTAAATTCTTTTGGAGTGAGCAAGGCAGACCAAGTGCAGGATCATGTTGTGTGGGCAAACGCACTGCTTCGACTACGCTATGGAGAAGAGCGTCATCTAAGGCAGTAAGTAATTTTCAATTGAGTAGGCAAGCTGTGTGTTGGGGCGGGGTATTAAGCAATTTTAAATGAGATCAAAGCCACATAGTTTCCGATACTTCTGGTATAAAGAGTATCAGTTGCTGAAAGATGTCCTAGAGATAACCAGCAGAGCGAACCTGCATCTGAAGAGACAACATCCAGAATGATGCTGGGGCCAGTCTGTGAGATCATCAATGGAAACTGCCAGTATTGCCTTTATTTACAATTTTTGAATCCAAAATTTAATTTTACGGTCATAAAAACCAATTGTCACCATTATTAAGACATCCAAGCATAACTATGAGTGCAAAAAGAGAGATTATTAATAGCATATTCATTCCAACATTGAGCTACCAGTGCCAAACGTGGACACTATCTAAAGCCCATACACGCAAAATCACCACCTGCGAGATGAGGTGCCTGAGAAAAGCAGCCAACCTAACCATATGAGATCGAGTGAATAATGAAACTATCAGGCAAATTGTTGGAACGACACCCTGTACTAGATTCATCGAGAAACAGCAGATCAAATACCATCACAAGCACTACATCTCAGAAGATCAACTACAAGAGCAAGAGGATGGCTGCGGGAAAACATGGATCGACAACATTAAAGACACTCTACGCCTTCACGGCATGACAATAGCCAGTGGCAACCAACGTGCACTGGATCGGAAATTATTCCTCCCCACGACGCTTAACGGCAGAAGTGGTTTATGATGATGATGATGATGAAAAACCAAAACAGCACTGCCAGCTTGGCGGGGACAGTGGTCCCTGTTGTGCTTTATCCAACTCCAGACCAAAAATAACAGATATCATTAGGACCAAACAGTGTCAACTATCACACTGATATCTGAACACTAAATTACTCGTTGTTGGTGATTGTTTCCTTTGTTTTTGACACTTCGACTGATGTGGATGGTTCTTAGCATTTTTCTTTTTGGCGGCGTCCGTGGCTAAGGCGTTGCGAGTCCGACTCGTGAGCCAGTATACCGCAATCGAAACCCACTGCAGGCTGCGTGGATTGTTGTCGTGGTATGGGACGTCGCAGGTCGACCCAGCCTAAAATGGGTACCAGGATGGGCTGTCCTAGGAAAGTAAAGACAGACGGCGTAATGCTGACCACATTACCCACAGAGTGCTGATGGTCTGTAAAAATATGGGACGCTCTGCCCATATGCCCGATACGCCTAAAGGCGTAAAAAGGGATCTTTACTTTTTTTTTTTTACTTCTTAAATACTTTTTTTCTCCAAGTGGGTTCCGGGACCACATTGAGGGGGAAAACAATAGACCCCTTCCCAACAAGCATGTCGTAAGAGTCGACTACTTGGAGGCTTCCTCTGAAGTTGGAGTGCATCGGCCAAGGAACCAACAATCTGCGTACAATTAAGTCAGATCTGTTGGAACAGATATGCACACAACACTCAGGTTCTGGAACAAGGCTAAAATCTACAGGTGGACAAACAACCAGAACTCTCTGCTGAAGGTTACAGCCAGTGACTGCGAAGAAGAAATCATTTTTTTTGTTAAACTGGGGGAATGGGGTGTGTTTTGCTATATGCTAAAGGGGGAGGTGGTGCACAGCACTTGAAAACTACTGAATCTGAGCCTCGAGCATCTGCCAGAACCTCTTGTCACTCCCCCCTGCATCAATCTCACCAGACTGTGGTGATCCATCTGCTCTTCCTAACTTTTCAAGCTCTCCCACAAGGTACTAACCTCATCTGCCTTATCATGCATCAGTATTCCACCAAGTTGTGCACAGCCAGCCAGTCTGTCCGCCTGTTCATTTCCCAACACACCAGCATTTCTGGAGAAAAAATCCAGACAATACTCCTTATCTGTGTCCTCCGCAATGAAACATGCCAATCTGCATGAAGCATGCTTGTTCAATCATATTTAATCAAACCAATTAGAATGCCACCAAAACCGGCACAAGACGAAATCTATATTATGGACAAGGCCAGAGTAAGTTATTATTCTATGCCTTAGAACAGGCCACAATCAACTTCACAGCCGCATGCACACAACATTTAAGATTGGCAAATCAGCTATGTGCACATGTGGACTGGCACTTGAGACAAAAGATCACATTCTCCATGACTGTCCTGAATACATTTCCAGGCAAAACCTTCTGGCCTAGAGAGACACTTGTGGAAGCTAAACTTTACAGGCCACTAAGTGAATTACAAAAGACAGTGAAATTCATACTAAAGCCAGCATTGCAGATATAGATAATTTGTTTCAAGTGAATGAAAGAAGAAGAAGAAAGAGAATTTCAAACATATTAAAAGACAATACTCTTATAAAAGCTATACTGGAGGGACAATTTGAAGGCAAACAAGCAAGTGGTAGAAAGCGATACAAGAGGAAGGATAATATTAAAAGGTGGGGAAATAGCAGTCAGAGTGTAAATACGGGGCAAAAGACAGCATGCTGGAGATCCAGTGCAGCCAACTTTCAGGGCAGAGACAGTACCTGACTGATTTCTCTCCCCCAGCAACCTTGCATCTTTCTCTCACAGCGGTACATAGCCAAATCACAGAAAAATAACTGCCAGTGACACAGAACTTCTGTTTGCTCTAGTTTTCTCCTACAAAACCAACAAGGCTTTGTCTTTTCTGCCATACAAACGGACGTAACTACAAATAATCAAAACCAACATAACTTTGTCCCTTCTCCCATACAAACGCACGTAACTACATGTAATCACTACACAGCAGAAACAAATCATAAACAACACACATGTAAATAATTACAACACCTCATAAATGTAAAACCTTTTCTCTATACATATTTTATTTTAAACTGTAGCTATCCCCCCGTCAATCAAGAGGTAACAGCAATGACATACTAAACACAACAAAATGCCTTTCAGGCAGATAAGCACACAGCTGCTATTTTTTTTGTTTGAGATAAGAGTAGTTTTAATAACTTGACTTTATTGCTACCTTTGTAATTAAAATTATAACTGAGGCAGCCCGTGTGGGTTCCGGTTTCTTTTTGGGTTGGGGAAGGGAGTAACCCCCCCCCCCCCCCCCTAACAAGCATATGGTAGAAAGTGCCTAAGGAGGAGTTTGCTGAAAGTGAATGTGATGTGCGAAGAGGTGCAGACATTGCAGCATAGCTGTAAACCACAATATGTGCGCCAACCAACCTGTTTAGAGTGGAAACAAAAGGAGTGGGGGATAAATTAGACAAAAATGGCTAAGTTTCCAGGCTCCTGATCTGAAGACCCAAGTTTAAATCAACATTAACTCTTTTGGTACAATACAAACCATCATATGTTCATTAGGTAGTCAAAAACGGTGTATATTCTTTTCTCTGTCATAGATATTTGTTACATTTACTAACTGCAACAAGATTACATTATGGGATATACTGAGGAGAGGATCCATACACTTTTGGACTATGCCAGTGTTCCCAAAACTTCTTTTTTAGTCGCGGCACCTTTTTTCAATCAGAATCTGTCCATGGTGCCCTAACCTAAGGTAAAGTATGATTAAGTCAGCAATAAAAACTAACCATAATAAAAAAAAATCTAGACAATGTTAGCTTCTCACGTTTTTTTGTTTAGTTGGGCCAAATGTCTTTGCTTAATTAACTGAAAATTTTACAATATTTCGAGGCGCCCCTGTGAAGAGGTTGAGGCTCCCCGGGGCACAGTCTGGGAATCATAGGACTATGCAATTCCTCATGGAGACACTTAAGACGAGTGATTTTGTGTATTCTTGTTTATGGCACTGTACAGTATATTCAGGCAATGTGCTGATGAAGCCTCTCTATCCACAACGTTCACTTTTAGTTTGTGTTGGTGATAATGCAAAGCTTACTGGTTCTACTTTTCGTCTGCTTTGATATCTTTTCATGATGCTCAGTGAGGATGATTTGCTGACTGACTACTGCAACATAACTGTTTAGTACAGAAGTCCACTGGGCGTGGAGTCACCTTCATTTTTATACGACGGCATGCGGGTGTCGATGGAAATTAAAGAGCTGATAGGTTGGCAGGATCCACTATCACTACCGACGGTTAACCTATGGATATTATTAATGCCCTTCAGAAAATGGGAAGGGTGGATATCACTTACCAGAATGACTGACTTGGGAGTTAAGATTGGTGTAGCTAAAAACGAGACGCAGACCAGAGGACTTGTTAATCAACATAGAACTGGTACTATTAGCCACCGGACTCTGGAGTTCATACTGAGGGGAGGATCTGAGCATCTATGGACATGTCTGGAGCGCAATGATGACGACCCAACTAACTGTTCAGTTTTATGCTTTTTGATGCAGTAATTAATTTTAACATGTTTGGGCTCTAACATAGGCTACTTGTAAACAAAACGTCTTAGCATGGAAGCAATTAAAGTAATCACTGATCAGTAATGAAAGTGGTTAGATAACACTTGTTTTATCTAGTAAATGTAAAATATTTAAAAAAACGAAACCTGGCTTGCAGAAAATTTGTCAACTGCTCTTGGGCAGTAGCCTTCAATTCCATCTCTATTAACTCTTCTAAGTCTAAGGTGAACATTTGGTTAACACGAACATAATTTTGGTCCCACCAGGGTTGTATTATTTATAATACATCTATTAGTCCAGGGCCCCAGTGTGGGGAAAACAAGAAGGGACCCTTCCCCCCCCCCCCCAAACAAGCATGTCTTAGGAGTCAACTAATTGAAGAATCCTTCAAAGTCAGAGTGCATCTGCCCGAGCGGCACGGAACAACCAAGTGCACACAAATAAACCAGTAAAATGGATGTACATGCAAAACTCAGGCCCTGGTACAAAGCCAAAGTCCAAATTGATGAACAACCAGAATTTTCTTCCAGTGAAAAAACAAAATGAAGAAGGTTGGCACATATTTTGTTGACACAAACTCGTGATTTTTTGGGTCTGTAGGAATTTGTAACAAGATTTTACTGTATTTACATATACCTCACAATTGGGAGATAGGGTAGCACACTTGCCTATTGATTTTGTAGCCAGATGTTTAAATCTCATTCTTCTTCTTCAACATTTGCAGCCCTTGAGGTTCACTGATGCAGACCACCCATTTCAATTCATCTGATCATCCTTTTTCCAGTCGGTGACTTCACGTATTTAAAAGCCTCTTGTGGAGGGCAATGTAGAAATAAAACTGACTGGTTCTTCAAGTCTGAATAATCCTAAAATGGGTACCAGGAAATGCTCTGGGAAGTAAAGACTGACCCACTGAACGCTGTCTATAAAGATAATAGGGACTAGTGCCATATAGTGAATACATTTTATGGTTTGAAAATCGCTATTGTTCTATTATTTGTAGATAATAAGTCAATTAAAACTGTCAGTTAAGTCAACAGATCATTCTCACTGCACATCAAATCATTCAGTGCATAACTAAAAGGATCGCACCCTCCGCTGAGTAAATCCCACGTGTAACAACCGACGCACACCAGTTCTGTACCGGCTTCCTGCACAGTGCTCTTGTCTGGCCACACCTCTTTTAACCTGCTGTTCTCTGCAGTCTGATCATGTCTGCAGGTTCATAATCATTTGGCTATTGCAAACATCTCGCTTCTTAAGAGCATTCATTATGAGCCTGGTCCTTAGCACATCCACCCTCCACCGCAGCCTTACCTGCAAGCCCACCAGTCAATAAAATATACATGAATGCAAGTAGGAACATTTTATAACTTTTGGTCAGAGCTTACAAGCACAAAGGTGGTAACACCACGTGGATTCTGTGGCCTAACTGTTGGTGGAAAAAAACTATACGGCCACCGCCCCTAACAAGCATGTCCTAAAAGGCAACTAATTAGGACCATGCTGAAACTGTATGTGCTGGGCTGAAAGACGCAGATATTCCAGCCTAGCTGTAAACCACAACACAACATGCTAATCCCCTCATTAAGGACAAACTCAGAGGAAATACTGGTTTCTTCTGATTAAGTAACTTGGTCCTAAACCGGGTAACAATTATTTCCTCAAAATTTGGTGTAAAAAAAAAAAAAAAAGTACAACTGCTCATTCAAAAGTTTAGAAATAGTACACACTGTACAGTACATTTAATCTCAATGTTAAACAAACAGAAACAGCCACAATCACACTCTGGTGGAGAGCAGTGAGACATAAAACAAATAAGTAACATCAAATGTGCCAGAGGTAGACAAGACAAACTGTGGACAGAAAAGGAAATGTCTTTGAAAAATCTGTACATATTCAACTCTTTAAGCACAGAATCCCCGCGTGGGTTTTGGGGCCCCAATGTGGGGGAAACAAGAAGAGACCCACTGCCTCCCCAACAAGCATGAGAGGCGAGGAACAAACAGTCTGCATACAAGTCAGATCTGTAAAACAAATGTACACACCACTCAGGTTCTGGAACAAAACTAATGTCCAGAGGTGGATGAACAAACTTTACAGCCGGTGATCGTGAAGAAGAAGAAGAAGAAGAAGAACCCAAAAATTCATGTTTCTGGCCCGTTGAAGAATTCAAGAATATTTTTTGGCTGTTTGATATCAGACAGTCATTTCATTAACCTCTGCATCAGAATGCTCAATTTAAATACAAGATGGCTGTGTCTATCTCCATGACAGACTGACTGTATATGTGAGCAGGCAGGGGTGTGCGTACATGAATAAACGATGGTGTATGTACATACATATACACATACATATGTACATATGTGCATTTGCTTAATTTTTTCTCTTACTCTTTGATACAACGCACACTGGTGCAATAAAATATCGTGTTTCTAGATGGAATACACTTGTGGTGTGAGGGACAGGAAGGCTTGAAAGGGCCCAATGTAAGACAGGCATGCCCAATCTGCGACCCTTTAAAAATCAATTTTGGTTTGCTATTTCAGAGCTTACTATTAAGTGCCTTGAAGCAAAAGCTTCATAATGGACAGGCAGTTAAAGTAAAGGATGCTTTGTACTGAAACAGTTAACACAATTCTGTCAGGAATCTGTCTAGAAGGGTGACCTTGACAAACTATCAAAACACCCAAACATGAAATGTTAAAGTTAGTCAAATATCCCTTTCAAGATGCTGCAAGCCAAACCAACCCCCTCCCCAGCTTTCTAAACATCACTATGCCTGAAATTATTGCAAAGTAGCCTGCTGTCAAATCTCCTGCAGTTTAAATGAACCCAACATGCCAGAATTATTAAACTGCCTTCATGATAACCTATAAGCCCCAGATGCTGGCAAATATTTAACAACCACCAGTCACTGCGGGACTTTAGTTGTATCCCTAAATAGGATCCCACCATGCTAGCAAGGCTATGTCTGGTTTGAATTAAGCATTGTTTACTTTAAAGTTTCTCCCTCAAAGTTGGAATGCATTAGCTGAAGAGGCGAGGAACCAACAGCCTGCTTATATAAAAAAGTCACATCTCTATAATGAATCTTCTTTGGTCGTCACACTGATACCAGGTTGTAGTCCAGTGTCGTGGTTTTCAGTATTTGTCATGCGCTTCTCAGGTGGCTTGAGTGATGGATTTGTTCATCTTTTTGCAGGTTTCAGCTCCACAGTTCGTCCATATCTTTCTTGGTCTTCCTCTCGCCTTCCTCCCAGATGTTCTACTGTAAAGTCTCATATGCAGTCTGGTCTGGCTGCATTCTCACTAGATGGGTGAACCAATTCATTCTTTGCCTGTCAATATAATTCAGACATGGTTTTATTCCAATTTTCTCTATATTTTTCTGGTATTCGTAACCCTGTCTTGTCCAGTGTTGTTAGTGACCTAGCAAAACATTTCACATGTTGTTATTTTCTGCTCTAGTGCCTTGAATGAATGCGCATGCAAAACTCTTAGAATAAGACCTATGTCCAGAAGTGGCTGAAAACCAGGATCTTCCCCTGCTTCTCCAACAATCATGTCATAAGAGTGGACTGATTGGGGGCTTCCTTTGAAGTCAGAGTACATCTGCTCAAGAGGCAAGGAACCAAGTGGAACCAAGTCTGCAATAAAAAAAAAAGTCAGATCTGTAAATTGGGTGTATCTGCAGCACCCAGCCTATAATCTGAACAAGACTAACGTGGAGAGGTGGCCAAACAACCAGAACTTTTTGCTGCAGTTTACAGCTGGTGAATGTGAACAACAAAATCCAGTGAACTTGAAGAAGACTTGTAAATTTTTAGTAATAAAGGCAAACCAAATAAAATTTTACCAACAACCTCAACAAAGATTAAAGAGTCAGATGTAGTGAGCTCACATAGTTAAGAACAATGGATGGGTCTTGCAGACCATGCCACATGTGCTAGCGATGCACTAAGAAAACTCCAGAGAATATATTCAGGACTGTCCTGAACTTATTATATGGAGCAGATCTGGATCACAGGAGCCACCATACAAGACAACTATGGTGCAACTCTGCAGATCTCAAGGCATAATATGTTTGTATGTAACCCATCTGGAACAGAAGTTCAGGAAACATAACCCATCTGGAACAGAAGTTCAGGAAACATAACCCATCTGGAACAGAAGTTCAGGAAACATAACCCATCTGGAGCAGAAGCATCACATGCAGGCCTTGCTATGTGCTACGTAAATGATGGTATTTAAAACCTCAGATATTCCATCTATCCATCGCTTGCGTTTTCGATCTCTTGGTGTGCTTCCATGATGTCAAACTGACAGGACTCTCCATGGTTTTATGTATCAGTCAGATTGCTACTCTTTTAGTCTTAATAGCTCATGACATGTCAGTGACTATCCCTTAAAAAAAAACCACATAAGTGCAATAAGTCTTCTCTTTAAAAAAAATTATGTTTTCTTTAGCACACTACAAAAATCTGGCTTAATTAGCGTCCAATTCTAGTGTATAGTTAGCTAGTTTAAAAGTAATTTATTTACTGTAGTTTTCCCATATACCTGCAAAACAGCCAAACACTGAAAGATTTAAACAGAATAAGTATGTTTATCTACTAAAGCTTCATGTTGCACACATCTGACTTTTTTTCTCTTCAATATTTAAAGGACAAAAAGTTTGCCCCTGACAGTAACTTTCTGAGCGGCTCACAAAGAATCATAAGACAGACTAACGATAGAAAGTCTGCCATGAACTTTCTGAGCGGCTCACAAAGAATCACAAGACAGACTAAAGATAGAAAGTCTGCCCTGAACTTTCAGAGCGGATCACAAAGAATCACAAGACAGACTAACGATAGAAAGTCTGCCCTGAACTTTCAGAGCGGATCACAAAGAATCACAAGACAGACTAAAGATAGAAAGTCTGCCATGAACTTTCTGAGCTGCTCACAAAGAATCACAAGACAGACTAACGATAGAAAGTCTGCCCTGAACTTTCAGAGCGGATCACAAAGAATCACAAGACAGACTAAAGATAGAAAGTCTGCCATGAACTTTCTGAGCAGATCACAAAGAATCACAAGACAGACTAAAGATAGAAAGTCTGCCATGAACTTTCTGAGCAGATCACAAAGAATCACAAGACAGACTAAAGATAGAAAGTCTGCCATGAACTTTCTGAGCGGCTCACAAAGAATCACAAGACAGACTAACGATAGAAAGTCTGCCCTGAACTTTTAGAGCGGATCACAAAGAATCACAAGACAGACTAAAGATAGAAAGTCTGCCATGAACTTTCTGAGCGGCTCACAACGAATCACAAGACAGACTAACGATAGAAAGTCTGCCCTGAACTTTCAGAGCGGATCACAAAGAATCACAAGACAGACTAAAGATAGAAAGTCTGCCATGAACTTTCTGAGCAGATCACAAAGAATCACAAGACAGACTAAAGATAGAAAGTCTGCCCTGAACTTTCAGGGCGGATCACAAAGAATCACAAGACAGACTAAAGATAGAAAGTCTGCCCTGAACTTTCTAAGCGGCTCACAAAGAATCATAAGACAGACTAAAGATAGAAAGTCTGCCCTGAACTTTCTGAGCGGCTCAGAAAGAATCACAAGACAGACTAACGATAGAAAGTCTGCCCTAAACTTTCTGAGCGGATCACAAAGAATCACAAGACAGACTAAAGATAGAAAGTCTGCCCTAAACTTTCAAAGAGATCACAAAGAATCACAAGACAGACTAATGATAGAAAGTCTGCCCTGAACTTTCTGAGCGGTTCACAAAGAATCACAAGACAGACTAAAGATAAAGTCTGCCGCAAATTTTCTGAGTGGCTCACAAATGAAAAGACAAAGACACAAGACGACATTTAAAATACAGTGTTCCTACATCTCTTAAAAATGACTTGCCATATTCATCCCTACACCCACATTTCTGCAGAACCAAATTAAAAAACACACAATATGGTATGTTTCTAAAAAACAGGGAAAACTCAACAGGAACTACAGCTTTAAAAGCAACCAGGCAAAGAATGTATTCAAATTTACCATGGACACATACAATAAAAGTCGACTGATTCAGGACTGGCTGAAATTGGATGTGTTCTGCCAAAAGGTAGGTATCTGTAAAACACAACATAATGTGCCAAATGAAAATCCCCCTTTAATAATGAAAGTAGAAGCAGAAGAAAAACATAATCCAAATTCAGCTATTTACACGCTCTCTCTAATATTCTACTTAAATTGCGAGGGGAACAAGTATACATTTATTGTGGGCCACAAATGCAGTCGGCATCAATCAAGGCAGCACAAGGATATCCCAGGCTGTGAAGACACTGCATGCAACTCTAGCAAAGGATAGAAAGCATAAAGCCAGACACAAACACAATTCCATGACACAACTCTCTGAAATCAGGATATTGTGTACAGTCTTCAAGGTAGCACCTGTTTTGGGGTTTAACATATGTACAATAACAGTGAATTTACTCAGCATACACAGACAGACAGACAGACGAACGAGAAACTTAACAGAAGAAGGAGAGAATAAAAAACAAGAGACAGAAAAGGAAGAGAGTCAAAGAAAGATAAGGAACAGTCGAACATAAACGGCAGGAAGAGAGAGAGAGAGAGAGAGAGAGAGAGAGAAAGAGAGAGCAAAAGAGACAGACAAAAAAGGAAGTGAGAAGCAGAAAAGAGAGGGAAAAGTGAGAAAAGAGAAAGACAAACGGGAAAGAGGGAGAGAGACAGCGACAGAGAGAAAGGGAAGAGAGGCAGAGCGAAATGGAAGCGAGAGAGAGGTTCATATGTAAACTATGAAAATCAAGCTGACACACCACTTTGCAATCAAATATGATTCCACCAGTAAAACAGCAATCAAGAGTTCAAATACGAGAGTGTTCAGGCAGAGACTGAAACAGCAACTTTAGATGAGCATTAACTAAAGTCACAAGACCAGAAACTAAAACATTACAAAATGTAAATACAGTTCAGGAAAGGAAGGAGAAAACCTGCAATCTGGGGAGGGACAGTTTTACATGAGCTTTTTTTTGTTGCTGGCCATTTAACCTTAAAAAATGCAACTGTTAACGAAAATAAAGTCCAGGTTAAATTTGAACATTGATGTTCTGTTTTGTCGATAAATGAACACCCTTAAAATGACACGCTTCACAATCCTGAAGAATGTCTCCTCTCCAGCTGCTGTTCAGAGTAGTTTTTCCTATCCTTGTCTTCCACATCGAAATCTAGCACCATCAGTTTGGTCTCTTCTGTTCCGTTTCGGCTTCCGACTGCACACACTAGCCTGGTATTTGAACAGCGCAGACGCCAAACTACCCCGCCGCTGCCACCACTTTCCAGTGTCACTAGGTTTCGTAGAAACTCCCCAGTCTTGAGGTCCCAGATTTTCACAGTGCCATCATCCGAGGAAGTAATCACAAACTTCTTGCTGAACTGCAAGCAGGTGACAGCACTCTGATGTTTATTTGGTCCTGAAGAAATGATCAAATCAAAGAATTAAAATGCAAAGTTATTATTATAATAAAGCTAAGAATCAAATGCACCAGTGTGTTTCAATGGTTCTGCTTCTTTGTGTTCATACTGGAAGAGAGGTTTATAGACACATGGCTAGCCCTGATCCTAATTGACAGCATTAACCATTTAAGGGGTCACGACAGGAAAATTTTTTTTTTTTTTTACTTACAATGTTAGACCAATTATTTTATAATAGTCATTTGTAGGGATGTATGTTAATACATTTGTAGACTTCAAGTGTAAAAAAAACATGGTTGCCATTTTGATGAAAAAAAACATGTACTTAGACAGCTAAAATTTCAAAAACAAACAGAGGTATTGAGAAACAGATGATTGATTCATAAACTTTAAACCTATGTTCAGGGTCAGGTCTAGTTTTATATTTACTTCAAAGATGTTTTGAAACATTTTTGTTAGAATATTAAAATTTAGGTATGATGAAAAAAGAAAAAAATGTCGCTGTTTAAGATAAAAAAATTTTTTTTTTTTTAAAATTACTTAATAAACTGTGATTTCAAATAGACCTGACCCTATATTATTGTATTAATAGTATCCACACCAAATTTCACGTCTCTAGTCCTTATATTAGCTGCGATTTTAGAAGATCCCACACACAACAAACAGAAAAAAAGAATTGTTAGAAAAGTGACTTTTAAACTTTTTTTTATCCTAAAAAAGTGCATGGGTTTGTGTCTTTAGTATTACCTTTTCAAAGCTAAATTGTTTACCAACGACACAAATTTTGTCTGTAATCTATTCTACGAATGCCGAACATTACAAAAATGAACATATTAAAAAAATTATATTTTTGTCATAAATTAGAAAAAAATGCTGTGTAGTGACTCGTTAACAAGAAGGGACCAGGTCACCATCTTCAGACTCAGGACACAACATTATCCACTTAATGGACACCTAAACAGAATACAGCCACAACACTACTTAGAGTGCCAGCTATATAACTACCTCTACGAAACTGTTGACCATCATCTCTTTGAGTGCCCAAAACTCAACGAGACTAGAAGAATGCTACTCCCTCCGAGACCAGACAGGTTGAACACCTTGTATGGAGGAAAAGAACAGCTTGTAAAAACATGTAAATTCCACTACATTGCATTGGGCCAAAGCTCATGTGCCGCTGGATCAATAACAACAACTTTGTGTTCATCAGTGTTTTAGGTATTTCACACATTCCAACCAGATGGCCAGACAAAACTTGATAGCAGGGCTCCACTTATTTACAGCAATCTATTCCTTCAAAGTTGTAGTACATCTGCTGGTGAGGCAGGGAAGGGCAAACAAATAAGCCAGTAAAATGGATGTATTCGCAAAACTCAGGTCCAGGTAAAAGCCAAAAGTAAAAACAGCCAAACTACTGGGACCTACCGCCGGAATTCACAACCAGTGAAAGAAAGAAGAAAAAAAGCAATTTCATCACTGTGGGCACCGTATAAAACTAATACCAAAGTTTAGCCTGTGCAATAAATGCCTGCAGAAGTCAGATGTATTGGCTGAAAGGTGCAAATATCACAGCCATGATGTAAACATGCACAATACAATTATATCCTCAGAAGAAGGGGAAGAAGACTCTGCGTTAGTTTCATATAATCTCAGGGGGAAAAAAGCTATACATTCTCACTGTACATCATAGATATATGGCTCTCACCAGCCTACTTATGGCTTCTACAGATGAGTGACCAGAAACCACACAGTAGAAAAGTCACTGAAACTCATCAGATCCTCTCAGTCACAGATTAATGACGAGTATCGAATATATGTAATAACTTGACAAATGGGTTTACTTCTCAAGTGGGTTCCGGAAAACACACACACACACACAGATAAAACCGTTTCCCTAAGAAGCACGTCATACAAGGCAATTAATAAGGGGAGTTTCCTTTGAAGTCGGAGTGCATATGCCTAACAGGTGAGGAAACACAGGTATGCTTACAAAAAAGCCAGATTTATAAAATGGATGTGCCTACAATACTCCACTTCTGGAACAAGACCAAAGTCTTAAAGTGGACAAACAATCTATGATGTGGGCTCCGAAAAAAACAGACCCACCACTTCCCTTAGAAGCATGTCATACAAGGACATTAATTAGGGGAGTTTCCTTCGTAGTCGGAGTGCATATGCCTGACAGGAGAGAAATCAACAGTCTGCATACAAATAAGTTAGATATGTAAAATGGATGTGCCCACAAAAGTCAACTTCTGGAATAAGACCAAAGTCCAGAAGTGGACAAACAACCAGAATTTCCCCCCAGAATTTACAGCTGGTGAACCCAAAGAAAAAGAAGAGCCCTACTCTAAACTAGACAAACAGAAACACCAGTTTGCACTCACCTTGTAATGTCTGCAGACACTGCCCAGTTGTGATGTCCCAAACTTTCACTGTCGAGTCAGCATTACCAGACACCAGGATGTTATTTTTCAGCTCCAGACCACTGGTCAAGGACTGGTGACCGATGAGTGTTTGGAGGCAGTTGCCAGACTCCACATCCCAGACACGAATGGATGTGTCAAGGGAACCACTGACCACATGGACACCATCAAACTGAAATTGGTGATCAATAAAGCATGAGAGTTTGTACACTGATTTCTACACAAATGGGCTCCAACGGCTCTAGGGGGGGGGGGGGGGGGGGGGGGTGCAAGAATAGACACACAGCCTCCTTAACTAGCAAGTTGTCTGAGGTCACTTATTCGAGGATACTTTCGCAGTCAGAGTGCATCTACCTGGGAGGCAAAGAACCAACAGTCTCCATACAAATAAAACCAACAGTCATCATACAAATAAATCAGATCTGGAAAATGAATGTGCACGCAACACTCAAGTTCTGGGACAAGACTACAGTTTAGAAATGGACGAACAACCAGAACTTTCCACCGGAGTTTACAGCCGGTGAACGAGAAGCAAAAGTAGTATACTCATTTTTTTTTGGGTATTGCTGTTTCTGTCACTATTATTTTTACAACTTTTAAACATAATAAAAAATGAAAAATATGCTTTAAACCCACCACCTAGAGTATAAAAATTAAAACATTTTTCTCGAATGCCGAATCGGTACAGTTGTGAGCATCTGAAACACTAAGAACTCAAAAATTACTTCCCTGAATACTGTGCGGTGAGGCCCTAATCTCTTCTTAGCGTGAAACTTGCATTGGTGTTCAGAAAGGTTTTGTTGTTAGAATCAAACCATTACCCTTGGATGCTGAATCATAATTTGTTAGTTGCATATCCTTTACAGTATGTTGCAGATTTAACCCCAGCATTCTTTTGTGCTGTTGAAATTGTTCTAGGCCAATTTTATTTTAAGTAGTTTACCATTACCACTGAACAGTCAGTTCTCGGTGCCACTGTCGAAAACAATGCAAGACAAACTGTCCACAGCTGGAATCGAACCCGGGATTACAAAGCGCACTCCCAAGGCCTAAGCCACAGACAGTACTGGGAACCCTAGAGCTCGAAGATAATTAAATTGTCAAACGCATTCATTAACCTCTAAACTAAGCATAAAATATGTTCTGCAAGCGTAAACTGCATTAACAGAGACAGAAACTTACCTGTAAGGAATAAACTCTGTTGGAATGCCCTTGTAGAGTGTGCAAGCATGCCTCAGTTTCTGGGTCCCATACCCGCACTGTGTAGTCGTAAGCTCCACTGACAACACGCCTGCCATCAAACTGTACACACCTCACAGCAGCCACATGCCCCATAAGAATATGCTTACATGCACCCGTTTCTATGTCCCAAACTCGCAGAGTAGCATCCCTGGAACCACTTACAACTCTGAAAAACAATAATAAAGATAAAAGCGTTGAGGACTGATGGTAAAAAAAAAAAAGCAAATAGTTCAATACTTGAATGGAGGTGCAAAAACTGTAATTATCACTTCTGTGGTGTAAGGGAAAAAAAGAGTGTCACTGAGCCTGAGGATTTAAGGCTGCATGGCTTGTGATGTCACCATGGACTTCCACTGACAGAAAAAATCTACAACTTTGTGGAAGATTTCAATTCAGGTCTCCCGATGAGAACCCAGCTTTCTTATTCTTAACAGTTCGGCCAGCAGTTCAAGACAAGTGACTTGATTCTGGTGACCGTGCCAGATGATGAAACATGACAGCCTACACTTATCAGAATGGCACACAATAATGATGATGATTTGCTGTAGATCATTATTATGTGGGATCTCAAGCATCTCTGACAATTATGTCTCTCCACAACCTGCAATCTCCAACAACGTGTATCAGCGCATGTGCTGACTCCCTTCCGTACCATGACAAAGATTTGTCTTGCTGTCTTTCTCTATCTTTTCCCATAAATCTTTGGAGCTGTAATAACATGCTTCAGTTTTTCTCTTTTCCCAACATAGCCCAAAAACAATCTGATGTTTGTGATAAATTATCTTCATGTCTTAGCATTTTTCAAAGAATGATTTTGGCTGTAAAAGGAATTTTAAGCCATCTTCTGTAAAACCAAAATTTAGACCTGGCTCTAGATAATTGTGAAGAACTTTCTTTCACAGCTATGTCAGTGTTCATCTAGCCCACTGGCTCGCCGGTAGACAACTTTGTCACAGCTATGTCAGTGTTCATCTCGCCCACTGGCTCGCCGGTAGACAACTTTGTCACAGCTATGTCAGTGTTCATCTCGCCCACTGGCTCGCCGGTAGACAACTTTGTCACAGCTATGTCAGTGTTCATCTCGCCCACTGGCTCGCCGGTAGACAACTTTGTCACCAGCTGGGATAGTATTTGAGTATGCCTTTTCTGATGGCATTAACACTACAGGAGCCATTTTCAGGGCTGAGCCATTTTAAATAGCGCATAAAACCTAGTCAAAACTATAACTTGAAGTTACCCCTTTGGGGATGCTGGTTCAATTTGACGATTATTGATGTTTTTTCCCCTCAGCAAAGCACCTGCCACCTCTTTCCCAGCTAAAAGGACACGCTGCACAGAATATTTATGAAAATCGGTCTCATAATAAAATAAACCTAAATCGCTGTGTGGGTTCCAGGGCTCCATTTTAGTAACAAACAGAACCACTGGCCCTCACCTAACAAGCATGTCATAAAATAGGAACTAATTAGACATTAGCTGAAATCTGATGTATTGGGCCTCAATGAGCACTAATGAAACCTTCACCACCATGTCTCACAACTTATTTAGGAAAACAAACTTTATCCCTCTATATCCATTGGAGCACTGGCTCTCAACCAACTCACATCAAGGCGTCCTCTCTCTGTCATCAGCTGATTCTAAGAGTGTTATACAGCCATCTTGATATTCCTATCGACTTATTTTCCTTTCTTCATTCTTCTTTTTGTAACATTTATTCTAACTTGACAAGATTCGCCAGAATATGCTAGTCAATAAATTAGTTGTTTCTCCCCACATTACTTAATTCTTTTTCTTTGTTTTTATTTAAAACTAATAAACCTTTAATTTCCCTCCTTTTTCCAGCTGGAGAACTGCTCTAGAATGTTTTCTTGCTTGCAGCTGACTTCGTTTCTCTAGACAACACTCATCTTTGTTCTCTTCAGCTGACAAATGTTTGTATTATCTTCGGTTCTGACTTCCAGAACTGAAGTACATGGTTAGAGTTAGGTGAATTCTTGTTAAAATAAAACATGCAAGAAAAAAGGATTTGAAACAAAATGATTACTTACTCGTTGCCATGTAAGGACATGCACCTGACAGTGGAAGAGTGACCATATAAGGTGTGCCTGCACTGACCAGTTTCAGCATTCCAAACTTTCAGTGTCCGGTCAGTTGAACCACTAATAACCACTGTACCTGACATTTGTGATGACCACACACCTCCAGTATGGCCAATCAAGGTTCGCAGACACTGAAGATGTTCAAATAAATTATTGTTAGTAAATCAACATATAAAACAAAGTAAAGGTCTCTTATCCCCGCCTTTAGGTGTATTGAGAATATAGAGCTAGACCTTTATTTTTATAGACAAATCGGCACTTGGTGGGTGATGTGGTCAGTTGCACGCCGACCGCCTTCATTTCCCAGGACTGCAGCTGGTACCCATCCAAGGAGTCAAGGTCCTTTTTAAAACAAAAACAAAAAAGTCGGCTGCGCCAGAATACAAACACACGACCTTCCAATTCGCAGGCAGGTGTCTTGCCGCCAAGGCCCCAGCAACTCCCAAATCAACATAAACTTTGTTTGAATCACTGGCATCTGGGATAAAACTGGTAAATTTTGGAGGTCCTCTTTAGTTTTTTAACTCACTGGACCTGCATTCCCTTCTTGATGGGTTGTGCAAGGGATAGCCTTGCTGGACATGTTAAGCGATTTGTGCGCACAGCCAATATGGGCAAAGTGGTAAACTATTCAGACAAAGCCTGTGTATTTGCTTGTTAAGTTCATTATGTCCTGTCCTAAGGTGTAGAATGATGACCTCTTCATACCGGCCAAGTAGTTGTAGTTGTTGTCACTGGTCTGATTCTGTTCCCTTCTGACAGACTAGATACCTATCTCTATACCTATCGCTATACTACAGCATTGTCACCCTGTTCACATTCTTCGGTGGAGGCAAAGAAGTAGAATATTTGAAACAAATTAATTTTAATAATGCAGATACAAACAATACATTGCACAATTTATTGCCAGGCGTATTTTGCTGTATCTTATCAGGTGCGTTGATATTCAAAACAATGTTTTCCCATAATGAATTTAAATAATGCGGATACAAACAATACATTGCACAATTTACTGAAAGGCATTTTTCGCTTATCATCATCAGGTGGTAAGTCATGTGACTACGGTTAGCTTCCGGCGGTCATGAAACAGAAACAATGTATCTGAAGAAACTTCGCATTTCAGTTGAACTTATTCAGTTTTGTGCTTTATTTTATGTTGATGTAACTCTATAGTAAGGCACCTGATGAGATACAGTGAAATATGCCTGGCAATAAATTGTGCAATGTATAGTTTGTATCTGCATTATACAAATGTTTTCATTAAATATCCTAGCAAAGCTGGGAAATTAAATCTGTTACTCTATGGGGGTTTTTTAAATTAAAAAAGTAAACGTACTCAAACAGCAGATACAGTCAACAAGACAATTCTCACAAATGTAACTTCCCATGACAATACCTCCTATTCTGGGTCAACCTGGAAGAAATAACTTGTCACAAGAAGAATATTCGGTACTAATCATGAAAGTCACCCCATCTTGTTGAGGCACAAGATTTTGCGGCTGCTCCCACAGGCTTTCATTTGTTCTAGGGTGTTATGAGATGCCTTCCTTCCCCGTCTACACACACCGTGGTGAAAACAGGCTCGTGTTTGTTTGAGGGTGTCGACACCGCCTCCCAGATGAAACTGTGCAACTTTTTTGTTGCAATTCTCTTTTCTGTAAACGACTGCTGTGTCTCAAATGTGCTGTTGCTGTGACTAGCCCAATGGCCTGAAGAAGTACAGCAGGGGAAGAATGAAGGCGCGGCGGTCCATGAGTATCGAATCATTTTTTAAAGGGTATTTTTATGCTTGATGGCGTTGGCAGTTGTCGTCAGTGGATATGCTTTGAATGTTCAAAACAAACACCATCTGACACCCCTAGAACATAGGACAGCCCATTCTACTGAGTGCTACAAACACACACAAATGCAATCAGGCAGACAAAACAAACGTTTCAAGGAAAATGTCAAAATTCTGCTAGACGTTTGATCCTAATCGAATTAGTCAACAAAGCAGAATAATAATTACAACAATTATATGTCCCCATACTTTAAAAAAAAGTCATGGCAGAGTAGCAGCTAGATGCTCTCCTGTCAGTCCAGGAGTTCAAATCCGCACAAAGGAAAAAAACCTGGGGCCCAGGTCACCCCAGTTTAAAATGGGTTCCACGTAATGTCCTCAGAAATAAAGGGGCTGGCGTTGTGTTGACCATATACCCATTTTGTGCTGACTGGTCAATAAAATATAGCTCTAGCACTATTTGCCCGATGCACCAAAGGCATGAAAAAGGTCCTAATTTACTCACACACACAGAACACGTGTGACACATATACAGGAATAAAATCCACACGTAACGTACCTTGCCAGATGTTACAGACCACACTTTGAGAGTGTTATCATCGGAACCACTGACTACTCTGTTCCCACAAAACTCCAGACAGGTAATGACATGATCATCATGCCCTTTTAGACACTGAAAAAAAAATAATAATAACATACATAAAAAATATATTCTTAAAAACTCATTTTTAAAAAGTGCCTTTTATATTTGTGTAATAATCTTCCAATGAAATATTACTTTCAAGGTGTATGTAACTTGTACACAAAGTTAACAAATAGGAGTAAACCACGAGGCAGACCAAGAAGATAGTGGACAGGCAGACTTGTTACAAACACTTGGAGTCACCAACTGGAAAGAGAAAGCCAGCCATACTTCAGTATGCACAGGAAATAACAGCTATTTACCAGCTCCATGCCAAGACGCTAAATCACTTCCACACAACAGAAAACTAATAAATATCAAATGGCAAGACAAGACCTAATGATACTGCCATACCTGAGACAAGTGGCTGACCCAGAAATGACTAGTAATTGGGAAAGCATGTTGTCCACATATCAAACAGATCACTTAATGCCCAGTGTAATATTCTACAGTAATACAATTTTTTTTTTAGACTAACGCAGACAAAAAGTTTCAAAAACAATATCCAGATCTTATTAAAGACGTTCTGGGGGGAAGAGGGGGGGGGGGGGGATCCTGATATCTGGGGGGTAACCTATTGCTCACCTCTTTGCTGTGGAGGCAGCCAGAACTGCAACCGTCATTCAACATAGACAAATAAGAAGACCCAAAACTGAATTCCTCAACTGATGTAGCCTTATCTCCCTGCCTACAGCCCCAAGATCATCCCAGGTCACAATTGGCTTAGAAGGGAACCCTTTTTGGGCCAGTGGCACCGTAGGCACTGATAAACTATTTCTTGTAGAACAGCCAGCAATCAGTGGGTTTTATGGTCAACACCATGCTGGTCTGTTTGTTGGTACCTTTCCAGACTGTGCTGCCAGAGACCTACTTTTCTGCCATCGGGGCAAGAAAGCCCGGCAGATCCATGACAGAAAAAGGTCTATCCCTAAACACAATTGACCAACACAGTGAGAGCATACACACCAATCTTTAATGCAGTTCACAATAATCAAAGCGGCAGTTCACTTGGGCAAAAGTGGTTTGCGTTACCAACCCAATTACCCACCTGCCCCTACAGTACCGCACCGGCCTTACGGCTGTGACCAGGGTCTGAACCTACAGACTCCCTTAAAGCTCTTTCCGACACTACTGTGCCTTACACTTGGACCGCGGTGCTACCGCACGTCTGGCCAGAGTCAGTGGACAGACCATGTTACGTAACCAGATCAACCCTTCAAGGACCGCCTCGCTACCGTCTAACTAAATACATAAATGAATACTGTTATAAATACCCGTAATAACCTACCTCTTGCTAACACAGACTAACCCACGATTTATTCTACTGTCATGCTAACACGAAGCTACCTGTCGCTAATATCAGTCACAACATAAAAACATCTGTAAAAACAACAACGTCCTGTCCCCAAGTTTCTCTCTCTCCAACCCCCGCACCGCTCACAACTGAAAAGACCTCTCAGGAAAATCTGTTGCTTCATCACCTTTGTTCAGTCACAAGTCCACTATTTATCACCATCATATGTAATCATTCCATAGCCACACAGGACCCTGACAGCCAGTGATAAGTCTCCTCCACTCCATAGCATAAAGCTTGAGCAGTATTGTACAGACCATGTGTCACCCATGCAGCAAGATACTTCTCTTAGCCTGCCTTGTTTACCCCACTAATTAGTTTGAAATACGACATCAAAAGCAGTGTTTTGTCTATCTGCCTATTGGAGCTTCCCTTCAAGAATAGCCGCCAACCAAGGGCCTGGTCTGTCCTGCATAACATTAAGTTTTCAGGTTGAACTTTTAGGGGTCTTAGGATTAAGCTGTAACCTTCCCAATGTGTTCCACTGCTTGAAGCGGTTGATACCATGTGGGATATCAGGTTTGGTAACAAATTAAAACAACCATAAAATAAAAAGTTGCCAAGAATCTCCTATCACCATCTTTCTCTATTTTTCCCTGCTCAAAAATCTTTGTGTTCTAGTTTACTTCTCAAAATGTGGCAAAAGGAGACACATGCTTCTTTCAGATGTTTGTAATTAGTTTTCACCACATTAGATAACTCATTTTGCCAGCAAAAAAAAAAAAATTCTTCTGTAAACCACATACATTTTTAAAGAACATTTTAAATTTACTAACTGCCCAGGACTCATAGCCATATTTTAACTCTGGCTAAAATAATATATATGAGGAAAAAACCCATGAGAAACACATCCATATATGCTGGCAAAAAAACCATGACAAACTTTGAACTAAGACCTAGTTCTTACCTTAGGAGGACGATTAACACCAGTCCTCCAGTTATACTCTATCTGTGACTGACGCATGAAGAGAGACTTGTAAGGGCTACGTGCAGAGTGCCGGCGACGCATACGTGACCCGTACACCATTTCCTCATCCACGCCTTCCTCCCGACACTTCTCTCGCCACAGTAAATTATCTTCTGCAAGAACTCGCCAGTATCGACAAGTCTGAGCTGCCCTAAGAAGGTCTCTTGGTTCCAGGAATGACAAAACATATAAAGCCAACTGAAATGGGAAAAAAGTTTAAATTTCAATTGCAAAAATATAATATCAATAAAATATACAAATTTGCAGGACATCAGAAGCCCCTTTTGGCAGTGGTGAAACATTGCAAGCTAGCTTGGTTCGGGCACGTGGTGAGACATGATTAGATTGCAAAGACTGTACTTCAAAAAAGTTGAAGAAGAGTACTGCAAAGAAGAAAATGGAATGATAACATCAAGAAATGGACAGGACTAAGTTATCATACACTTATTCATCAAGCGTAAGACAGAGAAAGTTGGCGGTTTTTATGTGCTAGTGCTTCCATCGACACACACCCACGACCCTAATAGGTCAAGGGTTATGTTATGTTACTAGTATCAATTATCCCTATGTGGATTGCAGATCTGCATTTAGGGGAGAAAATTATAGGCCCATTGTCATGCCCTCAAAAACTGTAGTAAAAGGTAACAAATTAAGGGTTTAGCCACTGTGATGTAGAGACTAGACGCTCACCTGAGATCCTAAGTCAGGGGTTCAGATCCAGAGGGAGCTGGACGTTTTGTAAAATGACCCTGGCTCCAGCTTGTCCCAGCCTTAAATGGGCACCAGACAAAGTCATGGAAAGTAAAAGTGACCGGCGTGCTGTTGACCACATTGCCAACTGGTCTATAAAATATAGGTCTACCCCAATCTGCCGGAAGGTGTGGAAAAGTGTCCCTTACTTTAATTAACAGGGTTTGCTGGAACTGGATGTGTCGGGCTAAAGGTGCAGATACTGCAGAGTAGCTAGCTGTACATGACAAGAAATGTGCCAAATGCCTATTTAAGGTGGCAAGCAGAAGTATCCATCACAATTATGGTAAGTATTTTTATATAATAAGTAATATACATTCAATACAAGAACGAAGACTAGTAATTTTCTTGAAAAGTATAACATGTTGATATGGTTGATTGAATTTCAAAAGCTCACATTTATTTCAACACTCATTTCCTCAATCCATTTCTTTTCCATTTTAGTGAGTGTTTGGTGATTATTTAAATATTTCTCCACAGGATGAGCTAAATATACTACCGCATTCTTTGTCTTATAACTGATGCTACAAGCTGCTGTTCAGACACTTCTTTTATTTTTTCACTTGTTTGTATTCATCCCATTTAATGCTAGAAATACATGCAAAATGTAAAAATAAACATCCAATGTACTAAAGATTCATACTGTATGGCATAAAGATGTTTTCTGGATTTCCCCAACTATGCAGCAGAGTAAGCATATCACAGCCACTGCAGATGCCATTAAGTATACATTGGGAGCTTTCCACATTGACCTCCCAGGGCTAGAAGAACTGCATTGCTGTGTGTGCAGAAGAAAAGCTTTCTTCCTGAGGCCATTACAATCATTGATTCGTGGTCTGGGCCTTTCTTACTATCATCATCATTTCTCCTTTAGAAAATGACCCTCACTCGACACATCTTCATCTATCATCAGTGACTGCTGTTGTGGTCTTTGCACAAATCTTTTACTGCGTGTCAACAGCATTAAGATCCATTCTGCAGTGCCTGTGGCTAAAGTGCAACATCTATATTTGACAGGAAGCTTTTCCTGAGCCAGCACCAAACGGTTAACATCATAATTATAACAACAAACCTCTTTTGGCAAAAGGGAGATGAAGTCTCGTTGGAACTGTGGTTCTATGACCTGCATCATGTGCCTGACTTGCGTGGGGTCACAGAGATTGATCAGTTCATCAACTGCCATCATCCTCTCAGCATTACCCCATCCCTGTACAAATCATACATACAACATGAAACATAATCAACTGTATTTGGAAGATCTGAGGATCCACAAAACTGGCGTAACAATGGCTTGATCTGGGGAACCAAGGCAGTGTAGTGGCTGGATAACTGCCTGGTGTCAGAAAAATTTCAAATCCACATCCAGACAAATTTATATAATTCACAAAGGGTACCTAGGATGGCCCAGCAAAAAATTGATACTAAAATGAAGAAGTAAAGGCAGCCATCCTCCGGGTACCAATTTTAGCACGAGATACTTAACCACATACCATAAGAAGGCCAAATTTAGTCTTTTCTGATTGTGACCCAGCCCCATAAATGCAACACCTCACCATTTCTGCTGCATCCTGTTCCCGAAAAGTGCAGTTAAAGGCCGCTGGTTCTATGTGCACCTAAGTAGTGTTCAGGAGGCCCAGATGTGAATATATTAACTAATTATAGCATATAGAGGGAAATCCAACAGCTTTTTAGAAGCCAGATCGACTTACACGTTTTCCTTAAGCCACAGTGATACAGGTCACAGCATGAGTCACTCGATATATATGTTTTAGGCCAGGGACTGCATTCCACTAACTGCTTCACTCTGTTCTTGTTTACTGATTACCCACTTTACACACACACATATATTTTCCCCTCCCCCATTTCCAATTTTTTAAATAAACACAAATAAATTTGTAACAATTTTATTAGTTAACTGTAAAATTTGTCATTTTAATAGATTTTTTCGGATATAAACTCATGGGTTCATGAGCCATGTTTCTTTTAGAATCCACAGGGTGAAAGAGTTAATATACCAATGGCTTGAATAGGGGCCTCTAATTTCATTTACTCATCTTCTACAACAGCCCCTAGGTACAAGCTCATACTTAGTGACACACAGGCTTGCATTTCAAAACTGCATTTGATAATTTGCAATACATTCCCTATTCCCCCATGCTGTCTGCAATGCAATTATTGACAACTAGCCACTCTGCAATGTCTGAGTCATATGAGATAAAAACCCAGAATAATGAACATTTAAATATGCTATTTTTATTTCAGCTTCAAACTGCTGAAGAATCTGTAACACTAACAACATGCACACACAAGCCTTCCTAGTTGTACGTTTTAGCTGACAGTACAACAAAAACGTGAAAAACTAAATAATATACTGAATGCATCCCAACATGTCTGCAGATACAACTGAGATTTTTAGATGGGTAACCACTTGCATTGGTGCTATATGACCAGGATTAAACGCTATCTATGTAGACCAGGGGCCTGGCCAACACAGATTAGACTGAAATGAGTTTAGCTGAGTCAAGAGCCGACATCACAGAATTCGGGGCATTCCCATAAGTTCTCCGTCCCCATCTTCAGCAGCCAGCATACAGTCTCAATATCAATGGTGCCAGTAGCATTCAGATTATATGACCATCTTGCCCTTCTTCTGAGTGTTGAGTATTGGCCAGATCCCCTAGTCACTCCCCGCTGCATCATTCTAACAGATGTGGTGACAGATTGGACTCACATTTCTTTCAGTCAGAGCCAATCTTCCTGAGAGGCAAGGAACTAACATTCCACAAACAAAAAGTCAGTTATGTAAAACAGATGTGCATACAACGCTCAAGTCATGGAACAAGACCAAACTCCAGACGCCGACAACCAACCAGGTCTTTCCACCGGAGTTTACATACAGCTAACACCAACACTGTCTGAAAAACTCATATTACCTGGAAAGTTTTAAGCCAATCATCCATCTTAGGAGGTGGGTTCTCTTTTGAGGGAATCTTTCCACGAGGCATCTGGGCAAGTCTCCAACGTGGAACTTTTGCAAGACTCTGTCCACATACATGACAGCTGGAGGAGAACAAAAAAGACAATACGTGTTGCTAGAATAGTTACAAATCTGCAATACTGCATATATATATATATATATACTGAACTGCAGTCCTGCTCCAGATCTCATTCTCTTGAATACAGACTGTTGGTTCCTTGCCTCTCCAGCAGATGCACTCCGACTTCAAAGGAAGCTCCCCAATTAGTCGACTCTTACGACATGTTTTTGGGGAGGCAGTGGGTCTATTCTTGTTTTCCCCACAACCCACACGGGGGTCACCATCTAGTGAGAATGCAGCTAGACCAAACTGCATATGAGATTTTTTTACAGCAGAAAACCTGGGAGGAAGGCGAGGGGAAACCAAGAAAGGGAAGGAAAAATGGTGTATCTGAAACCTGCAAACAGATGAATGCATCCATCATCCAAGCCACCCGAAAAGTACAAGACAAATATAGAAAACCAGGGAAGCGGGCTACAACCTGGTAACAAAAGTGAGATGACACAAGAAGAAGAAGAAGAAAAAAAGATAAGAAAGATCAGCAGTAGAAAAGGCATGCATACAAAAGGCAAAGACAGGAAAGTAAGTGTTGGCACAGAGAAACGCACAAAGAAATAACAAAGAACACTAAGTATTATGAATCAGTAAAGACATGAATATCTACCTATAGTCTAGCAAGGCACATGATAGACATAATTACTGGTTATCATGTAAAAGCTTGACATGTAGCTGATTTGCCTGCCGTACATTTAACACAACATCTACACAAACATGTACCTGATGAGTGACATTCTCAGCTTCTTCCCTGGCGACATGTCAGTATCCCGCTCTTCATCTCTATCATCACGTGTACTGGCAGTTCGTCTTTTTAAATGCTTAAATAAAATTAATGAAGAAATAAACATTAAACTATGCTGAACCTGGTCTCTTTTCTTTTACAATAACTAGAGACTACTACGGTTCTTGATCTGAATGAACGCTACATAAATATTTTTAGGATATTGTGGTTCACGAAAAAGAAAAAATGTGGCAAATAAATGACACAATTTTTAACATGGCAGAAAGAACAATTATCAAATACATGGATTAAAACAGTCGTCTCCAACCTTTTTCAGGTGTCGCCCCTTTGAATATATGGCAAGACCGACCCCCACCCCCAAACCCACCCCCCCCCCCCCACAACAAAAATGTGATTAAAAAAGAGCAGGAAAAAAGAAAAATGCAAAGTATTGTTAACACAAATTAGGAGAAAAACAAGCATATAATCCAAAGTGTCAATCAAAAACATCAAACTAGTTTAGACAACAGTTATAGAATACATGGTCTCCAGCTTTTTTTTGGCCAGGTGGCGCCCCCTTAAATATAGGCAAGTCCCCCCCCCCCCCCCCCCTCCCCCCCCACCCCCCCCCCCCCCCCCCCCCCCCCCCCCCCCCCTTTCACCTCCCATTCACGTAACAAAATGTGATTAGATAGAGGAAAACAACAAGAAAAATTCCAAGCAATCTGAACAAAAACCTCTAATTCAAAGTGTCAGATAACAAACAAAACAATCACCAATAACTGGTAATTTTGTGTCTAGAATTCAATGTGATAGCTGAAATGTTTTGTCTTGATGCTGTCTGTTATTTCTTTTCTGATGTTGGATAAGTCATTTTGGAGATCTGTCTCCACATTAAGCTGGCAATGCTGTTTTGTTTTTATGACTGTTGAAGCTAAATATCTGGACTACTGCAAGTACAAACACCTTGAGTTGCAAAATTACGCTCCCTAATTCCTCACGCAAACTCTGGGGGTTGGGGTGCCTAACAGGATAGAGACCTCTGGTTTAGAAGTTGCAACCCAGTGACAAGTAAGAAGCTAAACATAGGGATGTGAAGTTTAGCAGGCATGTGCAGGACGTGGTGATTCCCTGGGTGAGCCCAGGACCAGAGTGCTATGTATCGGCCCTGCATTCATGGAAGCCTCCTTCACTGGATGGTGGGTAATACCCACAATCTGCCCCTGCCCTTCCCTGAGGGCTGATCAGTCTACATGAGGCTGCCCTAGGTGGGTTCTCTAGGGGCAACACTCACTGATAAAGGAACAAAGAAGACTACATGAATAAGATCAGGTCAAGTTCCACTAAACTATCCGGGAAGGTTACCCAGGTGAAAAATTGTTAGACGAAGTCAGATGTGCTGGTTAAAGATGCAAATATGGCAGATATGCCGTAAACAAGCACAACGCAAATACATCACAGATGAATAAGAAGAAGAACATTAGGTAGATCGGGTGCTAGACATATATTTTTATAGACCAAGTGGTAAACAATGGATAATGTGGTCAACATCACGCTAGCCATCCCTGATTCCCAGGACACTGCATAACGGGTCAACCCGGGTGCCAAATTCAATCTTGAAAACAAATCTGCCCCAATGCACATCTTAACCCCGGACCTTCAGGCCAGCATCTGGCGACTATGTTACTATGGGCCTCCACAGACGGTTAATTAACAAAAGGTAAAAAGACTATTCATTCCGTTGTGTCACTCTAAATATGATAGTCATGTCACTCTAAATATGATAGTCACTATGTTAAGTACTAGTCATTTTGTGATAAAGGTCATTTTAGCTTTTACAGATCAAACGGCTGTACTTTAACTCCGGGTTGGTTGGCACCTTTCCGTCTTCCCAGAGGATGGTGTTTAATATTATACTATGATGAGGCATGGGACTCACAGTCCCCAGCGATGGCGAGTGACTCGCAAGACCTGCCCTCTCTATAGCACAAGGCACGGGCAACATTGTAGAGACTATGTGTTGCCCATGCACCATGATCTTTTGCTTGATCTGCCTTGTTTATTTCAAAGGAAAGGTATCACCAACATGTTTGGTACAAAGAACGCTGCAGAAGCTGCCGGATCAGAAGAGCACTGTTCTGTCCGCATGTTGGAGCTTCTCCTCCCCACTCCCCTACCAGCTTTTCAGGCTGCATTTAGTCTTCCTAGCATAATAAGTCTTATGGTTAGACTTCTACTTTATAAATATAATATCTGCCTAGTGAGCCCAGCTGAGCTTGAAAGCAATAAATATTTTTGTTTGAAGTTGTTGAACCAAGATACAGTGGGACAGTAACAGTAAATTAATAATTCAAACACACAAGGTTATTATAACATCTGTCTGTGTTGAAAGACAGCAAGGAAATCTTTTAGAATGACCAAGAAACATTAAATGAGAAAGAGAAATAAAACAGAAAAAAAAAATGTCGCCTTGAAAGAGTTAAAAAGGAAATATTGGCCCAATAAGTCATCACCACACTCAAAGTTGTAGGGAACTAAAAGGTAACTCCCCCACAAAAAAATAGCAGTCAATTTTATCACAAGAACTTGTCCGTCAGGGTAAACTACAAGAAGAGGATGCATGGGCACACAACCAATTCACGTCAAGTAATCATATTCTTCAAGAAAGTTAGATGCATTCAAAAACAAATAAGAGAAATGTCTAAGCAACCATGAGTATTAATATTTATAAGACAAAGAAGATGGTGCCACCTTGACACATCCTGAGAATAAACCATCAGAGAATCACCAAAAAAAAAAAGCAGGGAAATGGGAAATACAGGGATTAAGGATATGAGGATGCCCAAAAGGAACCCTTAGATGAATACTGATTAGATAGGTCAAGCTGCTGGACTGGGTTCCATCCATGATATTGAACTGATTGCATAGGATAGAATGGAATATAGAAACAGACTGCGAGCCCTATGTGACATATAATGGCACAACAGGATAATGAATGAACGAATAAATCAATCAATCATATCATTTGCTATTTCATGCAGCTCGCCCCATGACCTCCTTTTCTTTTCAACCTCCCCCTCTAGTTTGTTCTCCATTTGTTTTTTTTTTTGGTCTGCCTTTATTTCTAGACCCCTGTGGATCCCAGCGTAAAGCCCTGTTAATGACAGTATTCTCAGGTTTTCTCAAAGTGTGAGCTTTCCAACACCAACCAGCATCTTTTTTAACCACCTGATTAACAAGTATTTGTCCAGTTCTCACCCCAAAGCTCAAAATTAGAAATTATTTGGTACCCATTTTGATAAGGCTAGCTTAACCAGAGAACTGGCTGATACAGAGATCCTTCCCAGTAGGGTAGGATAGGAGCGACTTTATTCAAATGACCTGCCAAATGATGGTGAATTTGCTTCTTTCCCTGAAGATTCAGCCAGCCATTATGTTAGCCAAGTGGAATAAACTGCCAATTCTGTTATTACAATGGAGTGAACCCTTGGCTACTATGTTGCAAATCACCCTATTACTATAACAGAATTAAACCCTAACTACAATGTTGTAAACTATCCCATTACTACAACGGAATGAAGCTCTAACTACAATGTTGTAAACTATCTTATGCCTACAACCGAATGAAACCCTAACTACAATGTTGTAAACTATCCCATTACTACAACCGAATGAAGCCCTAACTACAATGTTGTAAACTATCCCATTACTACAACAGAATGAAACCCTAACTACAATGTTGTAAACTATCCCATTACTACAACCGAATGAAACCCTAACTACAATGTTGTAAACTATCCCATTACTACAACAGAATGAAACCCTAACTACAATGTTGTAAACTATCCCATTACTACAACCGAATGAAACCCTAACTACAATGTTGTAAACTATCCCATTACTACAACCGAATGAAACCCTAACTACAATGTTGTAAACTATCCCATTACTACAACCGAATGAAACCCTAACTACAATGTTGTAAACTATCTTATGCCTACAACCGAATGAAACCCTAACTACAATGTTGTAAACTATCTTATGCCTACAACCGAATGAAACCCTAACTAGAATGTTGTAAACTATCTTATGCCTACAACCGAATGAAACCCTAACTACAATGTTGTAAACTATCCCATTACTACAACAGAATGAAACCCTAACTACAATGTTGTAAACTATCTTATGCCTACAACCGAATGAAACCCTAACTACAATGTTGTAAACTATCCCATTACTACAAGAGAATGAAACCCTAACTACAATGTTGTAAACTATCTTATGCCTACAACGGAATGAAACCCTAACTACAATGTTGTAAACTATCCCATTACTACAACGGAATGAAGCCCTAACTACAATGTTGTAAAACTATCTTATGCCTACAACAGACTGAAACCCTAACTACAATGTTGTAAACCATCCTATCCCTATAACAAAATGAAGCCCCAACCCTAATGTTGTAAACTATCTCATAACAACGGAATGAAGCCCTAACTACAACGTTGTAAACCATTCGATAACAACAACAGAATGAAGCCCTAACTACAATGTTGTAAACCATCCTTTAACTACAATAAAATGAAGCCCTAACTACAATGTTGTAAACCCTCCTTTAACTACAATAAAATGAAGCCCTAACTACAATGTTGTAAACCCTCCTTTAACTACAATAAAATGAAGCCCTAACTACAATGTTGTAAACCCTCCTTTAACTACAATAAAATGAAACCCTAACTACAATGTTGTAAACCATCCTTTAACTACAATAAAATGAAGCCCTAATTACAATGTTGTAAACCATCCTATAACTACTATAGAATGAAGCCCTAATTACAATGTTGTATACCATCTGTCTGCATTAAATGAACCCTCATTATGGCTCCCAAGAAAGTAAAAAGCAATAGTGGCAGTATGTAAAGAAGCCTATGTGTATTATAGTCGAAAAAAAATTTAAAATGAGAATGGTGTGGGTTTTTCTTACACCGCCAAGCAGTACCATATGGCAAAATCAACTATCTGCACTAATGTAAAGGAAAAGGATGTGCTAAAAAAGGCTGAGATGGCTAAAGATGTGACTATGTTAACAAAACGTCTCAAGCGTTGGGAAAAAAATAAAAATTACAGTTAGTTTGGATTAAAAAATATAATATGTAAAATAAATACACTCACCAAAAGCCTGGGCAAAGGAGGTCCTTCATTCTCCTCATCTTTATGTGAACCAAACCCTGATCGTGTCGTTCTCACAGTATCTGATTGTCTCCAGTCTCCTCTACTGCTAAGCTCATCCTCATTCTCCTCTTCATCATAATCACCATCGTCGTTGTTATCACAGTCCTCATCTAAACTCTCATCAGGCTGACTCAACAGACTCTCCTCCTCATCGTGGCTGCTCTCCCTATCTGAAATGCTTCCGTCATCACCACCAGCCAACATATCATCGTCACCAAAAACTGAATTGTTGTGAACAGCACTGCTGTCATTGTTGGTGCTGTGTGCACAGGAACCAGCACTCCGTTCGTCTAACTCTTCACTGCCATCGTTGCAGGACTCCTCGGCCTGGATCCTGCTCCCGTTGGAAACACGGCCGGAGTTCGCCCCACTTCTAGTTACTATAAAACTTGTCGATGCACTGTCTGCTGGAGGGGTTTCTGATGAACATCCTTGGCACAACCGAAGTGCTGCACTCTGGGAGCGGGTGAAGTGGCACCTTGTTGGAGAACTATGACTGTTTGCACACTCTGTGCCGCTCCCTGACAGCTCTGACGAGGCAGTGTCTACACTATCCTGGCAATGTTGTCGAGTGGCTCTTCTCTGACTGAAAATAAAGATAAAAAATTATTAATTCACTAATATTTTTTTTAAAACATTTGAACTGCTGGTCTCAAGGTATTGGGTCTGAATCAGCATCATGAGAGATTTCTTACACTGACATAAGTACCTGAGAATGACACAGAAAGTAAAGGCAGCCAGCAAGATGCTAACATCAGTCATCAAGGATTGATTGGTCTATGAAATAAAAAGGCCTAACACCTTATACCAGATCTACCACTGCTGTAATAATGGTTCTCAGGAAAATGACACAAGCATTCACTAAAAAATTATAAGTATTCACTAATAAATTAAAAGCATTCACTAATAAATTAAAAGAATCCACTAATAAATTATAAACTTCCAACAAATTATAAACATTCACCAACAAATCACAACACTCACCAACAAATCACAACATTCACTAGCAAATTATAAAGTCACTAACAAATTATAAACATTCACTAACAAATTATAAACATTCTCTAACAGTTGTGTAAGGTTCTGGAATACCTCCCCCTGGAAAAGTGATTACTGCAGGGAATAATGTGCGAGCACAAACACACACAAAAGGCTAAACAAAAATGCAGAGATGTAGTTATATAGAATGATGAGAACACCATGGACAAATGAAATGTGTAATTAAGATGTACTGAAAGATATTAACTCTCTCAGCCCAGAAACACACAAAACCTTCAAAGTTTATTTTTTAAACGGGTTACTAATATATTAAATGTGGTACAAATTTACTTATCCGTTATTTTTTAATGCTTTTTCCCTCAAAATACACGAAGATATATAATTATAATAATCTTTCAACATGAACAGGATGAAGAATGAAATGGAATACACTCCCCCTACTAACTCCCACCCTGAATCCTCGAACCACTCCGCCACTTTTAACACACGTGTATATGCAAAATTTATGATGCTCACAAGAATTTTACACAGCTAGAATAATATGTCACAGTTGTTTAATAAAATTCTTTCTATATTCACTGTTCTGTCTATCCACAGCGTTCTGTATTGTGTACTGCCACCAAATCGTTATATCGATTTTCTTCAATTCCAAGATGTCAAACTGCCCAACCTTTTGTCTCTCTTCCTTCTAAAGTTTTGGTTTGTGACATAGCAATTCAGGTTTTCTCTTCTTACCCCTAAAGAACTGACGTCTTATAATAAGATCCGAATAAGTTATCTTTGTGAGCTAAATTCTTACAAGACATAATTAGTTGCTTCTCGATACCACTGTCAAAACCAACGCAAGGCCTTTAGCTGGGATCGAACCCGGCACCCTGAAACGCATTTGCAACGCCTAAGCCAGAGACGCCGACATAATTACACTTCTTATTTGCCCTGGTTTCTCATCCTTATTTCTGCAGCTTTGATGTTATTTTTCACTAATAAATTTAAAATTAACATTTATAAAAATATAAATGACAGCCATAAAACAAAAGACATGACACCAGGCCGCACAAAGAAAATGACGAGATCTACTGCGGGTTAACCCTTGAGAAACCAAAAACTGGCAATACCGTGTGGTAGCATTTCCATAAAAGACTTGCTATAAAGACATGTCTATGAAATGTCTAGCTAACACAATTTATTGCAACTGCATATAATTTAAGTCTGAAAGGGGATGATCAAATTCACAAATATAGCACTTGGGATATTCCCTCACTGGCTACAGTGATTAGTGTGTGACTTGTATCACACTATAATTAGTTTGCAGAACCAATAGTGATGTAAGCCAGCTGATTCTACTCTGCATTTGTTTTGATTCATCCTCACCTTCTTCACCAGCTTTAAACACCAGCGGAAAATTCTGGTTCTACATCCACTTCTGGACTCTAGTCCGGTTCCAGAACCTGAGTGGTGTGTGCACATTTGTTTTACTGATCTGGCTCATTTGTATGCAGACTATTGGTTCCTTGCCTCAGAGGCAGATGCACCCTGACTTCAAAGGAAGCTTCCAAATAGTAGATTCTTACGACATGCTTTTGGATAAGCAATGGGTTTATTCTTGTTTTGCCCACAATAGGACCCCGCAAACTACATGGGGTTCATTTTGACTGATTACTCACTTTAGACGTAGTCTTTGTTCGTGTTTTGGGTGATAAACTGATTTTGTGCAACTGTTTAGGCGATGCATAGAATGTTTTCTACGGATTTTTGTTTTAATAAAAATTAAAATTATGCGAGCTTGGCTATTGCTTTTGTTTTTATAGATCACTGGGGTGAAATGGTTAAACAATGATGTCAATCATTCCACGGTCGCTAATTTACAGAACAATAAATGATCAGTTGCTGTTATAGATCATTACCCTGTCAATACAAAGTGTACGTTTCCTTAAATCATTCTTTACCAAATTCATACTCTAAGTACTCAAAGGTTAGGCCTGAAAAGTAAAAAAAAACAAAAAACTGTTAAAGTCGAGAGGATCGACTTCACTGCAAACAGGTTTTATCCAATATCACCTGATCTCTCTCCACAGAAAGGTTAGCTGGCTGTCAAAAGCAAAGCACAAACTCTGCAGCTCTAGTGATGATCTGCAGGGATCTATGTACAATGCTCACTTGTGAACACAAGACACATCCATGAAATAAACCCACAGGTGGAAACAAATGACTTGACAGCGGAGACTAAAAATTATACTATAGAACTGTTAGATTGGGGGGGGGGGGGGGGGGGGGGCAAGTAGGTTAATGTAACAAACAACTAGATAGTTTACAAGAAGTAAAGAAAGTATGTCATGGTTGTTGAAACCAGCAAAAATATGGTTAACTGCTCACTGCTGAATGTTTTAACTCTGAGTCCCAGTGGGTTCAGCATCACAGTATGTAAAGAGACATACAATCAGCACATCATACGTTAACTGGGCTACTGGGTCAGAACCTTTAAACGTATGATGCGTTCTGTGGGACTCAGAGAGTTAATGAAATAGGCAAAAATAAAACAACTTACGCTCTTGGACCATTTTTCTGTTTAGCTTGTGAACTCCTGGGACGGCAAACAATCCGTCCCCTGTTTTGTTCAATAAGGGCAGGACTGATGCCGGGAACTTGTGAGAGGTCAATTACGCTGGTGAACCCCCCACTTTCCTGCAGATGATACAACAAAAAGCAACGCTTCAGGACAGCTGTTAACAATTGTATTTACCTTACTGGCAGATGCTCTAATGAATTCCCCTCTTCTTTGCCTTTACCGGCAGTAAAGTCAGACAGCAAATTCTGGTTGTTCATTCACTTCTGCAGTTAAGTCTTGTTGCAGAGTTTTGCATGCAGGCTGCTGGTTCCTCGCCTCTCAGGCAGATGCACTCCAACTTTGACGGAAACCTCTAATTAGTCTACTTTTATGACATGCTAGTAACAGAGCATCGGATATATCATCCCACCCCCCACAATGGGGCCTCAGAACCCACATAGGGAATGAACTCACTAGCCTGGCTATTTTTGCATTTGATGAATTACTTTAGAGTAAACCATCATCATCATGTAGCAGAATCTCACTCCTATTTCAGCCCGTTAGAAAGATACCTTTTTCCCTTCTTAACCCTGTCACGCCAAGAAATCCATTTTCCCAACAATAATGGGTTTTTGATGATATGAATGGAGTCTTTAACCAGTGGCCACTATGCCTATATGACAGCTTCAGTAATGCTGTTGTTAGAAACTGTGACATCACAGTTACATAACAAATATTTTTTTGCTCCTGGAAAAAACCCACCCTTGTCACGGTCAAAGGGAAGGAAAGCAGTTAATTTATTGCTTTATTTATATTTAGTGATTTATTCCTGTGACAAAAAAAATTTTTTTGCAAGATAATGTGATTAGAAATATTAATAGAAATTATTTCAGTGATGTGATGTTTATTTGACAAATTAACAGCAAGCACACGGGTGTAACCCATGAATGATCCATTCTGCTTCTAACTCAAGCCTGAGTCTGAAGAATCTCAGCACAGTGCATGAACTCCTTTGCACCAGCGAGGATCCTGTAATACTTTGGGTAGATTTTTAACTTCAAATTTTGCCCAGGCAGCGCCGTTAGACTACTCTTTTCGATTTCCAACCGCCAAGGGATTTTTTTATGTGCACAAGAAGACACAGGGGAGTTTGATCTTACTACCCAGAGACCCGGGGATATCACTAGAAGTCCACGAGAATGAATCCCAGCCTTTACCAGGGCTTGAACCCGGGACCTGATATGGAGTCTTTAACCAGTGGCCACTATGCCTATACAACAGCTTCAGTACTGCAGTTTTTAGAAACTGTGACATCACTGTTGCATAACGATCTTTTTGTGGGATGTGATGACCAGAGTGTAGCTGTGGACTTTATCATGCCTGCCTGTTTGACCAGTGGTCTGTGTGTGGCTTTGACCCACTGAATAAAATTCAAATTCTCCAGATGCAAAACGTCTTCTGCTGCTTCTTCTTTTATTAAGAGTTGAGTTCAGAAAATTAAAAGGATGTGTATTTGTTTCAAACTAAATTTGGAAAAGTTGTCTTTCTTTTAAATAAAAACGTTTATTAGGGGCGAAGAGGTTAAGTTAAAAAGTTTTTAAAAAAAAGTCTAACAAAACTGACCCCGCAAATGTCTGGGAGGTGATGTAAGAACCATTTACTGAGTGCTATTAGATGAAAACATATGGACCTAACATCATATACCAAATATGTTAAGGAAACAGAATCTTTCTTCAAATATACGTCTCCATCTTCCTGTGTGGGCTCCATGGGCAAAAGAATAACCCCAACCCGAATGTCATAAAAGGCTATTAATCATGAGTCTGCCGAAAGGGCATGTAATGATCGAATAAAGCACAATACTGCTACCACCGCTTTCAGGGCAAACACTGAAGCAAAAACAGTAAATTCTGGAACACATTCTGTAGCATCTGTTAGTGTCATCCTAACTTAATCAAGCCTGTAACACAATAAATAGACACTGTAATCACATTTCTCTACTTTCGCATACTTTGTAATTTAGAGGTGTCAGGTTCCATTCCCAGCTGCAGGTGATTTGACAACAAACTGCCTTGTGTTTGTTTTAACAGTGGTATCAAGAGTCGACTGGTCAGAAGCAAAATCCAACTACTGAACATAAAATTGCCTAGTAAAATTACAAACAGCCAGATAATGCTTGGGAAGGTTCCGCAATATCCTGTAAAGAACATGCAACTAACTTTCGCATAAATTATTAAAGCAATGAGTCTGACAGAGCCGACAAGCTGAAATCCAATAATGCTTCACTCAAGCCTTAATGACAATTATAAGGGAAATAAAAATTCTTTGGTGAAATTAATATTGTCACAGCTGCATAAATTATGAACAGAGGATTGCAAGTTTGGAGAACTGCACCATGGGTCATAAGGCCAGATCACACACTTATCTGGTATGGTGTTTTGTAGTACACAAACTTTCAACGGGCTCTCTTGAGGTGTTATCGTAATTACAATATTCTATTAATTACATACCTGCGCCTGACAAAATATATATGTATAAAAGTGAGTAATTGAAAACAGGACTATATTATAATTTGATGCTTGCATAAAAGTGGCCTATTACAGATTTTGTCAACGCTAATGCTGCCCACAAAGGGCCCCATAACTGAGTATAGTGTCATTTTTTCTCAGCAAACTGTGTGTGCTACTTTCTCTGCATAACTCACAGGGTGCATGATCATTCAAAACTCTGTAGACCAGTGTTTCCCAAACTTAGTCGCTGCGCCTTATTTCAATAAAAAATTTTCCACAGCGCCCTAACCTAAGTAAAAGTATGAATATTGGCATGTAAGAGACTTTTAAAAAAATTATGTATCTTTGGATATTTTGCGGCTCCCCGGGGGGCACAGTTTGGGAATCATTGATGTATTCTGATGCGATGGTAGGCATTGCTGTGTGATACTATAAGTTAAAAATAGAAGGGATGCTAATTATTACGCAATTGTAATAAATATCTCCTTGCCTTCTGCAAATCATTAAGAATTTATTGTTATGTATAGTTGTACAGTACCAACATAATAAAAACCTTTTTAAAACCTCTTTCTGAGAACAAATAGACACCATATGTTTTACGACTCCATTGCAATTCCTGAAAAAAAATCCTTTAGAAATCACCAGCTAACGAACTAATGCCAAGGTAAAATCTTTGCCATCATGCGCATCTCCTCCTATCTTATTCTCCATTTGTTTTTGGTCTACCTTTTGTTTTAGAATAATGTAGGTTCAAGTGCAAGCACACTTAGTCATTAATAATTATTATTAAATGTTTTCCTCAAGGTGTGTCCTATCCAGTGCCATTACCTTTTACCATCTCCTCATTACCTTCTTCCATCTTGTATTCACTAGCTGCTTCGTCTGGCAGAAAGTTCAGGTTGTTCACCCACTTCTGGACTTCAATCTTGTTCCAGAACTTGAGTTTTTCACGCACATCTATTTTACAAATCTGGCTTATTTGGATGCAGATCGTTCCTTGCCGCTCAGGCAGATGCACCCCGATTTGTTTGTGTATTTGTCATCTCCACACTGGAGGTTGGGCATAAAAGACATGTGCATCCATTATTGTCTCTGGAAATCTTGTGAACTGAGGCCACTCTCGTACAACTGCCCTCCCCATGTGGATCCCTTGGCCCTAAACTCCAAGATCATGAAATTGTTAAACATATTCACTAACCTCTAAGCTTCATTTCAATCCCCCAAAAATCAACAATTCATCATTTACTGTCAAAAACTTGGCACAAAGATAACAGAGTATCTCTCAAACAGCTGCATGCAGCAGTCTGTGAACAATTAAGCTGTAAGCTCAGTCTACAGCTTCAGTTGTATAGATCAATCAAAGGCTGCACAGCAGGCTTTGTTACTGTTAACATCTCCCCAAGTTTGTGCAGCCACTAAATGGGCTTCTCTGTTCAACATGTTTTCAGCTGCACCCCAGGATAAAATTATCTGTGTGTTCCCTGCACAAAAACATGTGTGCGTGTGGGGCGGATTCAGTCTGCGAATGTCAATGAAGCATGCACAAAAAAATTATTACCAGGTAATTGCAAACACAATAAATTTTGACAGCCAACAACGACAGAAAAGCAAAATTGTGGTGGTGGTGGTGGTTTGGGGGGGGGGGGGGGAGAATTGGAAACACCCACTTGTTATTTCTTAATAAAACAGTTGTCACTGCCTGGTATGTAAACCTACAGGAGATCAATTTCGCAGCAGACAAATATCCTAAACAACCCAAATTAAACTAGACATTGTTTAATGCAACCATAACAATTACATTTAATATAGATGAAATATTTTAGTTTATGAAGACTTAATTCAGGCCCCCCCCAACATTCAGACAGTGACAAGTTAAGTGTTTTTTTTTTTAGACTCCACCCCCCCCCAACCCCCCCCCCCCCCCCCACCTCCCCTTTTTTCCCCCCCCCCCCCTCCCCCCCCCCCCCCCCCCCCCCCCCCCAACAAGCTTGTCATAAAGGCTGACTAATTGGGAATGTTTCAGGTGAAGTCGGAGTGCACCTGACTGTGAGGCGAGGAGCCAACAGTCGACACAGAAATAAGCCAGATCTGTCAAACTAATGTGAATTCAAAAGTAAGGTTCTGTAACAAGGCTGAAGTCCAGAAGTGGATGAAAAACCAAAACTTTACACAGAAGTTTACACTCCGCAAACTGAAGAAAACAACTAGTGAAATAATTTGGCCATATAACGCAGATGCTAACAAACAGTATACCACAGCAAGCAATGATTGCACAGACCAGGTGGTAAGTAAAGCAGAGGTTGACCATGCAAATGATGGACAGAGGGAATAAGAGACCCTGGGAATCCCTATTTACGAAGCACACAAACTGGCATTTTCCTGAAAATTATATTTCATGATGACACTGTAAGGTATCAACAAAGGCATACATTAAAACAAATGGTCAAGAGAGATACAAAAAAACAATGCAAACCTTCCTGTGTTTGACAATGGCTTCAGCTCTGTGCTGCCCAACACCAGCAAGATTTTCAAGGTCGCTGACTGTTGCTGTGTTGATATCAATTTTCTTTCCAGCCATCAATCAAAAGTCAACTGCCATCAGCATGTGACTTTACTGGGGATATAACAAATATTCTTAATATAAATGATTTTGTTGGTGGGGGTATATGCTGGGGCCGCATTAGACATATAATGCTACTCATATTTTTATAGACCCCTGACTGCCTTTACTTTTAAGGACATTATTTGATACCCATTTTAGGTTGGGCTGACCTAGGAGCACCAGGAGAAGACAGTCTTATAAACCACTTTTTTGGAGTCTGTTCAGCAAGAATAGGCCCACAGAGAGCTTTCTGGCTCACACTAATTTATATTTATAAGAGTGTCTGTTGAGTCTGCAGTGACTGTTCAGTTCAAGTGGTAATTGAGCAAAAAAAATTTCATGGTTATAAAGTGTTCATTTTCCGAGCTGTTTCTGATTTTTCTCCTAATGAGGGTTTTGACTTAAGGAAACAATAGGTATCAGATAATTTCTGGGATTTTCAGGAAAGGCAATAAGGAAGGTAACTGGCCACCCAACCTCAGGTAGTAGTCTTCTTCTTCTAGTGCGTTTATCTGAAAATAAAAGTGTGCTGTGCCCGTTTACAACATGGCTGCGATGTTTACGCCTTTTAGCCAACATATCTGACTTCTGGAGGCATTTGTTGCTGGGTTAGCCTTCCTCGTAGTGGGACACTGCAATCTCACTGTTGTTTGGATGTAGTTGCCTATAACCATGTTCTTCTACCTGTGGTCTGTGGACCGAAACCTGTCAATGGAAATTCCCAGATGGTACAAAAAAATCATCTAGCACCTACAGTCTCTCAGAAATAACACTCAAATCACAAATATAAGATTTTCGGCTATCTTTCGAATAACGGTCCCAAAGGAACTACGCAGACAGTTAACCCAAACAGAGCCTCACAACACAGACAGTTAACCCAAACAGAGCCTCACACACATGTAAAATTTGCTTTTTTTTTTGCGTCGATTCAACCGTGTCAAAAGTAGTATTAGCTGCGCATGACATTTTCGCGAAACGCAACTGATTTTTTTACGGCGATTACACGGTGGCTAAACAAGGATTAACAGCGGACGAAAAAAATTACCGACACGCGACAATACTTCCGATAGCGCTATCCTACGGCAGGGCCCGGGTTATATGTAAGTTGCCTACACTGCCACCTCCGAGAAGTATCCCCCATTGTTTTTTTTCAAGTCAGGCTCGGCTACGACCCAAACCCATATATTTCCGATCTGCAGGCGAGCGTCTAGGCGCTACACCACATCGACTCCCCCTATGTACTATTACCGTCGTTATTTAGCAGTTTCTTGTAACATTATTTGGTAATCTAATGAGGCTGGTAACTGCACCAAAGAAATTACACTGCTGTAGCAACTCACATTAGGGATGATACACACTGCAGATCATAATAGTGCTATGCTTAAGTGTTCCTGGTCTATCAGGATGGAATTAGGTAATCGCTAAACTTGGATTCCAAGTTAATAAAACTTTAAAAAGGCTCACAAGAACTGCATCAAGTGTCATTTCAATCAACTCTCAGCATGGATAGCTGACAGCAATTAATATATTCAGCAAAATATCATTAACACAAATTCCTAAGGACGAAAATCAAGAGTTTTGTGTTAAAAAATGTATGTGCAAACCGAGGACTAATGGTAAAATATCCCTCATTGGACCAAAAAATATGTCATGTTAAGTGAGTGTTCTTCATAAGAAAGTTTGTGTTAACATGATTTTACTGTATATTCTCCAAGGAGATGCCTTCAAAACCAAACACATCAGTTTTGATAAGAACACAGATGAAGGTGATGATGTGGTGTACATGCGTGGATCAGCGATTTGGGACAAGCAAAGTGCATAGGCTTTCACAGATGCTCAAAGGAGGAAAAATTATCAGTGCAGATGGGTAGCCCTTTTATTTGCTGTAACAATATGCTGCCTGACAAAGAAGACCAAGGCTCCAACAAGGGTACTGACATGACTGGTTACATAAGTGTTAACATATTTTGTGCACAGTGAGTTACAATGAATATGCTCTTGAAAATCCAGGCACTTCACAGATAGTCTACCTGATATCTTTGTTTTGGGTCCTACAGATGTCTGAGGTAATCAGGGTAAAGATGACCAGGTGATTGCTGTTATCAGTGATGATTATGACAAAAGGCACTACCCCATAAGCCAGCAGATTATCTGGTGGACACTGCAGTTGCTATATGTAGGGTCTGGTATTAGACATAGATAGCACCATCAATGACAGACATAACGCCATATCATGAAGACGGACAGGACAAATAACAGACTCAATATACCATTGCACGAAGATGAAAATGACCAAGGGTATGACTCAGCAAGGATGGTAGACATAGATATGCAACCCAGAGCTGCCAGACATCAAAATTTCACTATAGGCACAAGATGTTTGATAAATCAAAAATGATAAGGCATATTTACATCTGTGGAACTATTACAATCTGTCACAATCTGGTTATTAGTCCGTCGTGTCTTTCCTCTGAGGAACTCAGAGCAAGAGAAAGACCACACAAAATGTGGAATAGCAGCATCAACAAAAACCTTAGATAAACGAAGACCAGCTTACAAAGAGCATTAAATATGATTACTACAATTTCCTCAAAACCTTAATGAGAAAGAAAAGGTAACAATGATATAACTATAACCAACGATGCTTAATACGATGTAAGAGTCAGTCAGTTATTCATACAATGTAACTCACTGTGTGGGTTCTGATGCCCTGTTATGGGGAAACTAGAATTTACCCAAGCATGTCATAAGAGTTAACTAGTCAGGGGTTTCCTTTGAAGTTGGAGTGCATCTGCCTGAGAAGTAGGGAACCAACACTGCATACAAATAACCCAGATCTGTATAGCTCGTGAACACAACACTCAAGTTCTGGAACAAGATTTAGGTCCAGAAGCAAAAATTTCTGCTGGAGTTTTCAACACGCAAAGAAGAAAGTTGACACTGTGAGTTAAACTATCTGTAAATATTAAAACAGATTTAAAGTTCTGACACCTTTGTGTCTCCATTCAAGTTGTACTGTGCAAGATCTATGAACATATCGGTTCTCAATGCTGTCATGAATCTATAGATGGGCTTCTTACAAAGTACAAGAGATCCATCAATTATGATCAATGCTATCCTCAGTTACTACTATTATACTTCTTTATTCAAGTGCCACTGAGATCATTAATAATAATACTACTCTAATCAATGACTTGTGGTGTTCATAAAACTCAGCTATAATAAAATCAGCTACTGGCTTGGTCAACCATGAATCCCATCTTATGTTTGCAGTGACGAGTATTTCTTACCAACGACTGGTGGTGTTCTAGTTACAGTAGATTGTGAATGCTAACTAAAACTGACGAACTGTCAGTCAAAGGTCGCGTCACATTCAAGGCCAAGCAAACTAAATACTAGTTCGTTCCAAAGTATTAAACAACCTTAGTACCCGAACAAAAGAATTTGCCATCAATGGCACCACAAAGCCGCGTCTTCCATTTATCATCAATAACACAAAAATTGACTACCAATAAAATCAATCAACTGTCGTCACGTAAATTTCGCAGCTAGCCTAGCGAAAGACTGTCGTCAATGTGTGGTAGGAGAGCACCTGTTTGAGAACAAAAAATGGCAGCCTACGTGATAGAAACATAAACTTACACTATAATCGACCCGAACACAGAGTTAACTGCCGTAGAAATGAGTGCCAGTCCAGGATAAATAGCCAGTGCTAATGTATGCAATGCTATCTCGCAACAATTAAGCCAAGAGACATCCCAGTCTAGGAAATTCAGCCATCTTCTCCCTGTTCAGACTTCCTTTGCCTTTGATGTTACGGACAAACCCGAGGCGAATCGGAAAGCGACGACTTCTGCGAGATGCAAGAATGGACCAAATTTAAACGAAACGATAAATAAAGTTATCAGTCTCACTCGATCTGTTTATTTAATATTTAGTTGTGTTTGTTTGTATCTGCACACGTGTAAAATTCTGCAAACATTTATGTCACAACCGCGGTAACGATTGGACCGCTATTGAAACCACGCCTGCACTTAAACCCTTAAGCTCTCACAAACGTGATGGCCCTGGTGAAACAAAGGCCCAGTGCTAAAAATAAGTTTCTCAATTATTTTCCTAAGAATTCCTTTCTGATTATCGTCTGAAAAGAGTGGGAGGTTAGCTTAGTTCTTATAAAAGCCAAGAACAGTGAACTGTATGAGAAGTTAGTAACATCTGTGCATAAAAAACTGAAAGATTACGCTGTTTATACATAAGAAATTACTCGCAATAATACAATAAAAATACAACTAGCAGGTCTGGCCGTCACGAAGAAAACATTGAGTGAGTTCAGCCACCCCCCTCCCCACTAACAACGCCTCCCTAATAACCTCAAAAGTTTTCTGAATAAATAATTGGTGTGTGGAAAAATAAGGGGAAGCGGCGGGGGGGGGGGGGGGGGGCAGGGCATTAAGTAGCCCAATTAAAACACAGTTTGCGACCACTACATCTATCGAAGATGAACTAAATTTATAATGTCTGACTGTTCGTTTCTCTGTTTTTTTTTTTTTTATTGGCACAGGAGCGGAGCAACTATTGGGGTGATCCGTTTGCCATGAAGCTGAAACTAATTAAGAGGACTGAGGGAGCCGCCGTGGTGTAGCGGCTAGACGCTCGCCTACGGATCCGAATGTTGTGGGGCTCAGGTCCTGACGGAACAAGACTTTCAAAAGTGACCTTGGCTCCCAAGTCGAAGTAGTCTTAAATGGGTTCCAGGTAAAGTCCAGGGAAGTAAAGGCAGTCGGTGAGATGTTGATCATATTATCCACCTAGTGCCCTATACAACCGAAGGTGTAGAAAACAGCTCTTTACTTTACATAGGAGTCCATCCGGAGAGCCAAGCAAGAGAGAACCAACTGCACGTGATATGGTTGGACCTCGCCAACGCTTATGGGTCGGTACCCGATAAACTATTGTGGCAGGCCCTTCGAATATTCCAAGTGCCGACACAGATCACCAAAATGATCGGGCAATATTTCTCAAAGTTCGCTATACGCTTCTCTACCCCGACGTTTGCTACGAGATGGACTGAGCTCCAGGTTGGAATGGAATGGGATGTATGATTTCGCCGATACTGTTCGTTATGGCCATGCAGGTCATGTTAGACGGGGCTGCCGGTTACTGGCAAAATTGGGGACCACTGGATGCCGCCACTGCGTGTATTCATGGATGACACAATTATCATAATGGGCAGTGAAGAAGATTCCTGCACGATTCTGAAAAGGTTGTACAGTGTTGTCGAATGGTGCGGAATGCAGTTCAAGCCGCAGAAATCAAGAAGTTTATCAATCCTTAAAGGTAAGGTGGTGGTAGTCAGTTTCACGGTGGCGAAGAATAGGATCCCCAAGGTTCTAGAGGGACCGGTGAAGAGTCTCGGCGGCGTTTACAATTCTAAGTTATCTTACAGAGCGGAAGTCCGACGAGTACATGAGTTACTGGCTACAGACCTGCTCTCTATGCAGGTTGATTGGGAAGTTTCAGGTCTGGTGTCTCCAGTTTATGCTGATTCCAAAGCTTATCTGGCCGCTGCTCATGTACGAAGTTAGCATGTGTGCAGTGGAGGCGATGCAGAGGTAAATCAACAAGCCATGTGGAGATGGCTTGGGGCACCGCCTTGTCTAACCGATGTGGCTCTGTATTGTAAGGAGGCTAAGCTGGTACTTCCGTTCAAGTCAATAACTGAAGAGTTTAAAGTCGGCAAGGTAAGACTCTCAATGATATTGCTCGAGTCTTTAGACCCCACGGTGGCAACTGCCCAGCCCGCTCTAAAGACAGGTAAGAAATGAAAAGTCTTAGATGCGACAGAATCTGCTCAAGAGGCACTGGAATTGAAAGAAGTCATGAGGTACACACAAACCGACCGACGTGGCCTAGGGCATGGAAAAGTTAATTTGTGGTCCAAAGCCACAACCAAAGAGCGCCGAGACATGGTAATACAGCAGATGATGGTCGCCGAAAACGAGACCCGGGTATAAAAAGCAGCCCAGCAGTCACAGCAAGGCCAGTGGATCTGCCTCGAGAGCGTATTGCCACGAATACTCACATGGGGTGAAATCTGGCGAATGGTCCTGCTGCGGCGGAGCTTTATCGTTAGATCTGCGTACGATGTGTTATCGTCTGGCGTCAACATGGTCAAATGGCATGCGGCTACTGACTCGACATGCCTACTGTGCAGAGCTAAGCAAACGCTCGAGCACGTATTGTCCGCGTGCAGGGCCACCGCGAGGGCCAGTCCTACAGTTCCCCCCCCCCCATGTCTTCCTGAAGGCTGGGCAGATTTATAAAGGTAAAATCAACAAGGTCGCACACGCTCGTTGATACTTGACTGCGAGGGACTTGTTACTGGCTGTCGACCTGCCTGGATTCGAAAGGCATCCAGAGTCAATCCGGAAGATTGGCCTGAGACCTGACATTGTTTTGCACTCAGCGAAAAAACATTGCCGTATGTGTCGCAAATGGATGAAAATCACCTGTACAGGTTCGAGAAGCACGGTGATCTCGTGGCCGATTAGTTAGTTAGTTAGTTGACAGATTATCCTCATTGCACATCGAATCATTCAGTCCATAAGTGCTCGGTCCCTGTCTGAGTAAATCTCGCAGCGTGTAAGGGCTCACGACACCACTTCTGTGTTGGTTTCTTATTCTTCTCTGGGTTCCTGCATAATACTCTTTTCTGGTCACATACCTTTTAACATGTTATTCTTTCAGTCTGGTCATTGTTGCAGATTTACAGTCATTATTTGGTTCTCGCAAACGTCTTACTCCTCGTAATACATTCAGAATATCAGCGCGGTCCATCTCTCGTCCACCCTTTACAGTAGCTTTACATGCAAGCCGATCAGCTTGCTCATTTCCTTACACGCCTGTGTATCCTGGTACAAATATGAAACTAACATGTGCCAGCCCGGACCGCTTTAGAGACTCCACCCACTGCCTTCGGATCCAGGCTTTCTCTATCTTCCTGAGCATACTCATTGAGTCAGCGAGAAAGCCTGTGCGGCAGCAGTGTTATTGCTTTGGTAACTGCCGTTACCTTCATATTCAGGCTACGTGTGCTCAATGCAAGAGCACCAGAATCTTGCTTTATAATTTTAACTCCAACCGGAGCTGAAAAAGCGCAAGAAATTCTCACATGGCGAATTACTCACCCATCTGTGTAAATGAAAGCATCCCCCTGTAGAGAATTCTTGAAAATCAAAGCCTGCACTTCTGACTTAACAGCGCTGAAATTTATTGTCTGCATTTTCTGCCTAGACAGATGCAAGCAGAAAAGGTCATGCCACACTTTATTGGTACTTGTACCTATTCCGCTCGTGGCCGATCTGAGGAGAGACGAAAAGTACATAGTTAAAATCTTCGCCGTCGAGATAGGTGCAAGAGGTCTCATTTCCACTTCCACATACAATTTGCTAAAGCAGCTGAGCTTGTGAGGAAATGAGCGTAAACGGTCACCAAAACAACAGGGTGAAGCTACTAAAAGAGCTTCTAGCTGGCTTTGGAAGCAACGGAACGTGGTGGGGGATGGGCCTAGGTAGACTGGCCTGAGCCCCTGGTGGAGAGGAGCTTCTTATCTCTTTAAAAATATCTGATAAATTGCAGCGGGGGGGGGGGGGGGGGGGGGGAGATCGAAGCCTGACTTCATGACCCAGGTCGGCCCACTTTCCAAAATTTCTAGGAATTATTGGACCAAAACAATCGTCGACAAGGGATCTTTCTACTAATGATCAATGGAATCCTACTGTGCATACTCGCCTGTGGAGTTCTACTTTTCTTTTTGTGACTAGTTTATTTGCCCATATAAAATGGTTTAACACTAAGCGCCCTGAAAAGACGCCTGCAATGTTGATGCGATCAAACGAGAAAGGCCCAAATATTGTTCCGACCGGCGACGAAGTCGTCTACCAGCCAGCCAATTGAGGAACCCTGTCGCCAGTGGGGCTGTATACAATGATATGCAGTACTGGCAACTTGGTTGGCAAGGGGGGGGGGGTGGAGGGGGTGTGTGGGGGGGGGGGGTATCATTTCATTTAGCGTTGAACGCATCGAACATGAAAAAAAAAATGATTTCTTTCTGACTCAGATAAGAAGTCCAAATCTATTAACAGGAGCAGCAGGGCTTGAAAACGCACTAGCTCATAGTCTGCATATCAACCAGTATAGCGCATGCGTCGTCAGGTAAACACACCAGTAAACATGCTTAACACAACTGCACTCGATACATTCTCACACGTGCTCCATCCCCTTCCTTGATAACCAAAGAAGAGTCGAAGTGCTAAAATCACCAGCTGCAGCCTGAATACAAGTTCGCCCATCCATTACCCCTCCCCCCTCAGTGTTGAATATCCTCCAGATCTTCTACTCAGTCCCCATTCAATCAGTATTTCAATGTATAGATTCTCAGTATGTTCTATTATACTGCCCGTTTGATTCCAGAGAGGCTTCACCAAGATTCTTTATCACATAGTAGTAGAAGATCCTAGCACGTCTGGGCACGCCCAACATACAATGAAGGTTACCTGGAATACTGGCCCCAGCCCTGGAACTAGTACTCTATGCGTGTGTGTGTGTGCTGTTGAATTTGCCAAGACTGCCGCCTGTGTCAATTTTTGGGGCACAGGAACGGAGAAACTATTGAATGGCCCGTTTACCATTACGTTGGAACAGCGACAACCTGATTACCCGATTACGCATTGCTCATCTTTGGTATTCTCTGCTCTGTACTCTAGATCTGCCAGTGGCGTCTCCCCCCCCCCCCCGCTACCCTGTCTCGACCCCTCTCCCTCTCTTGTTGTACACTACATCACCCAAGCGATAAACATTCAGTGACACAAAGTGCCATCATGCGGATGAGGATCACCCGTGGAGAGGTCTAAGAAACCCCTTTCAGCCTTTAGGCCATATATATGGCCCGGCTATATTCAGGGCCCCCGGCAAAACCAGGATTGGGCTTCAAAATAACGAAAAATTGTATCCGACACGACGATATACAACTACCAGTGGCGCCAGAAGGACACTGTTTATAGCGTCTTTAAAAACGAATTTGTTGAAAATGTAATTACTGTAGTTTTTAGCCCATCTCCCACGATATATGGACACACACACCACGCACACAACAGCACTCACTTTCAAAAATACGCACAAAACCACGATGAGTACTGCTCCATCATCACCCCTTCTTCCTCATTTAAATAAATGAAGAAGGGAGACAATCATACAAAGATTCCGTTTTGTGTATTACTTCCCTTTCATAACTGTAGGTGCATTTTTATTCCTTGCGTTCACGCGCTGTAAACTCCAGAGGGTTGTTCGTCCACATCTGGACTATAGTCTTGTTCCAGAGCCTGAGCATTGCATACCCTTCCGTTTTACATTTCTAACTTTTTTGTAGGCAGACTGTTAGTTCCTTGCCTCTTTCGACATGCTTTTTATGGAGCCAGTGGGGGATCTGTATAGTTCTTTATTCAAATGTTACTGGTATTAGTGAGAATATGACTTTGAGGATTCGAGACGCTAGCAATAATTCTAAATGAGCACTAATTTTCTCACTTGAATTTCCATCTTTTTATTGGGAAGTATGTTTCACGCTCATGGCATCGTAGAACATCTGAATCACAAATGACTGACGGTGCAGTAGACAGAAGGCTGTGGATATAACACGACGACCAAAGCTACACGGCATGGGTTATAAGAAGCAGCAGAAAAAAGCTTCCATCTGGCATAACTGCCACGAGTCATCGTATTATCATTTCGTTGGAGGTTGACCGGCGTTTCCGGGATTTGTACCTATTGGATTCTTATCATATAGTTCGTTCACAATAGATAAACACAGTGCAAGCTATTTTCTCGAAACTTGTCTTTTATATCGCAATTTTTATGCCATAGAATATCCACGACGTTAAGGAAATATTCTTTTTCACTAAAGAAGAATATCATGTGTAGTTTTTTTTTCTTCTTTACAATGTATATTTTTATCTTGAAACCGTCTTGGTAGACTTTTGGAAGGTTTACTTTCATTATTTTCAGGGAGTATTGCACACTATGACTGGTTGAATAGTCAGTCAAAAGAAACCTACGTAATTTCATGATTTTCTAGAGCAAAGTCACACTCTTAGTACCTCACGCTAAAAAAAGAAGTCGGTCAAGGTTGTTTAGTCAAAGGCGTATCTACAAATTAGTGTTATGTTATTGTGTCATTTAGCTTAGTAGTAGTACATTTTACCCCACTAGGACATCATACAAGCGATAAACACCCGATGACACAAAGTGCCACCATGTTGATGAGGATCACCCGTGGAGAGGTCACGGAAACCGTGTTCAGCCATTAGTCCATATTTATGGCCGGGCTATATTGCGGCCCCTGGCAAGAGCCAGGCTGGTGCTTCAAAATAAAGAAAAAATTGCATCTCACAAGGAGATGACTAGGTTCCAGTGGCAATGCAGAAGTAGCAGTACGTTTACTCCACCAGAACAACATATAACTAGCGTATATAAGCTAACACAAACATCAGTTTCCAAATGAATTTTATTTGCACATTTATAACTATGCAGAAGGTTTTACTGTACCAGCACTTCCTCGGGAAATCTAAGATGGGCCATTTATTTTGGGATATTCATGACCCAGAGAAACGAACACGATTGAAGCTGGGTCTGGATAGAGCATCAATTAACTCTTGTATTAGACAGGACACAGAGTACACACATGTCAAGAAATGAAGGAAAAGGAAAGTTGACGACTTAGATGTCGATGTCATTGGACGTGAGATCTTAAAAATGTTAGAGATAAATCACCTTGTTACTCTCCGAAGCTGAATTAAACATTAAATCACAATGCAGTATTGCCATTTCAAAAAGCCCTTCTCATTATAGATCAATCGGCACACGTTGTCTGTCCACAGCCTCGTGAGTCTTGTACTGGTAATTTGTTGGCGTCTGTGGCGTAGTCGTTATAAACGCGCTTCGTAATGCCGGGGTTCCGTGTTCTATCCATTCTGCGGACGATTTGTCTTGCAATGGCAAACTACTGAACGTAAAATGTGACTAGAAAATCCGCAATAAACAAAAAAATACTTGGGTTGGTTCTGCAACTTCATGTAAAGGATACGCAACTAACTTTTCAACTGGTTCTAAATATAGCCCGGCCTTAAATATGGCCTAACGGCTGAACGGAGTTTCCGGGATCTCTCCACGGGTGATCCTCATCCGCATAGTAGCACTTTGTGTCACCGGGTGTTAATCGCCTGTGTGATGTCCTGGTGGGGTACACCTTACCTACCTGTAGCAGATTTGCAAATTTTGTTACGGCCAAACAGGCAATTTACACAAATATAGCCAAGTGGTGAACTAGTGTAGGTCAAGATTTGCTGGGTGCAGGGAACGTTACAAATCTAAGTTGCCATGGATTATTACATCCTTTCATAGAACTTGACGCACTATGATTGCTAGACAGACAGACAGGCAGGCAGGCAGGCAGGCAGGCAGGCAGGCAGGCAGGCAGGCAGGCAGGCAGGCAGGCAGGCAGGCAGGCAGGCAGGCAGGCAGGCAGACAGACAGACAGACAGACAGACAGATAGATAGATAGATAGATAGATAGATAGATAGATAGATAGATAGATAGATAGATAGATAGATAGATAGATAGATAGATAGATAGATAGATAGATAGATAGATAGATAGATAGATAGATAGATAGATAGATAGATAGATAGATAGATAGATAGATAGATAGATAGATAGATAGATAGATAGATAGATAGATAGATAGATAGATAGATAGATAGATAGATAGATAGATAGATAGATAGATAGATAGATAGCCAGGAACTAAACTAATCGCAAACACGAAAACAACTATCTCAAGTTGATGTTAGTCACAAGGCCTAGACGCGAAATGACAAACAACTTTGTCCCGGGTATCAAGGAAAAAGCACTTTTCATTGACCTCCTGCACTTTCCCGCCCAGACGACTCTCTTCAGACAGTACTTTACTTAGTCGACCCGTGACTAACAAAGACGCTCGCTCATTGCTTTGCCTCTTTTGTTTAGTTGCGACTCTCTACTGTGCGTGACTTAATTTAAAATAAGGATCCACTTCTTATTCTGCCTTTCAACTCTCAGTGGTACATAGGTCCTTAACTAACTCACGCCAAGTCCTTTACAGAAGTATGTTTGACTGGTTTTAGAACGGACTTTAAATAAAACCTTAAAAGTGTGATATATATATATATATATATATATATATATATATATATATATATATAACATTAACCATGCTATTGTCTTGTATCCTGTTGATGTGGCTGTTTAGGATGTCAAGAGTGTTAAGCACGCTACATCACGGTGCAGACTGTTCCTCTTTCATTGTTTTGTGTGTGTGTGTGTGTGTCCTTTTGTGACATCAGTGTGGTTTGCACCAGCATAATATTCTCTCAATTTAGTCGCAATCTTGTTTCCCGCTGTTAGTATCCTGTTATCCTGTTTAATATTATTTGTTTGTTACTAAGCCCTTCGCTGCTCATTGCTTTTACTAGTTTCCATAATTTATTTCCATTGATGTCTAAGGTCAGGTTTTCTATTTTTGTTTTCTTGTCAAGAATTTCTGATTGCTTGTTTTCATGTTCTCCTGTATTTTGCCGAGTTGCTCTTTGTGTGAAATTATTGCTTCAGCTGTTTGTTCAAGTCTTTTAGGTCGTCCCCTTGTGGTATATTTTTCGTTTTTTGAAGCTTTTGCCGGGGGCCCCTGAATATAGCTGGGCCCCAAATGTGACCATAACGGCTGAGAAAGGGGTTTCTGGGACCTCTCCACGGGCGATCCTCATTCGCATGGTGGCATTTTGTGTCACCGGGTTTTTATCATTTGTGTGATGCCCTGGTGGGGTACAACAAGCAAACAATCAAGCAAGTTTGTCTGCGGTCTTCCTAATCTTTCCGACCTTTCCCTCCAGAATCGGTAGTTCTTTGGTCCATTATGGTTCGTAATTTTTTTCTCGCACCTGTTGGAAAGATCTCACATGCTGTCTGTCGTATTGTTTTGTTTACACCTTCCACTATTATCTTCATGATGCCGTGTCTTGTATTTTTGTTTTTACAATACTTGTTTGTGAGCAAAGCAAATTTATCCCAAATCAGCTCGTTTGTAATTCCAGCGAGGCATTGGTGTTTGATCCTGCGAGATATAATTAATATTTACAAGTGTCCTTGGTCTGTGATCGTTTTGTTTGCTAATTGATCCGGTGCTATAAGTTTTGTGAATAATGTCTTCCTTGCAAAAGGCTAGTTAAGGAGTGGAAGTAGTACACCATCATCCAGAGTAGAAGCTGAGTTTGTTTTCTGGTTTGTTGATTAAATGGAGATTGATGTCTATTTCCCAGTCAGCCACTTCATCTTCTTTGGTGTCAATACCGTGGTATTACCAATTCTCCGTAAGCGGTTATTAAAATCTCCAACTATTAATCAGTTTATGTCATTTACTTCCGTTCTAACTAACTAACTAACTAACTAACTAACTAACTAACTAACTAACTAACTAACTAACTAACTAACTAACTAACTAACTAACTAACTAACTAACTACTAACTAACTAACTAACTAACTAACTAACTAACTAACTAACTAACTAACTAACTAACTAACTAACTAACTAACTAACTAACTAACTACTAACTAACTAACTAACTAACTAACTAACTAACTAACTAACTAACTAACTAACTAACTAACTAACTAACTAACTAACTAACTAACTAACTAACTAACTAAC